>CAUDMG010001305.1:306187-573218 GCA_958450375.1 Homarus gammarus
GACTTCTACATGCAATTAACACCTCACCCCGCCAGGATTCGATCCCACGGCCCACGAGCCCATGACTGTGACCGGGGAACATTACCTCTGGAGCACCAGGATACTAAAAGCAGTCCTAGACTCTGTTATATTTCACACAAAGCCTGTTCAACGAGCTTATGGTGCCCTGAACCTATAATGGGGACTATCCGTATCACGTAAGTGGTCAGAGTAACATTTAACCAAATCCGGTTTTTAAACACGAGGATCCATATATAGTTCATTATCCCAATAAAGCACGCAGACTTCTACATACAATCAACACCTCACCACGCCGGGATTTAAACCCACGGCCCACGAGCCCATGACTGTGACCAGGGAACACTACTTCCGGACCATCAGGATACTAAAAGCAGTAGTAGACTCTGTTATATTTCACACAAAGCTTGTTCAACGAGCTTATGGCGCCGTGAACCTCTAATGGGGATTACCCGTATCACGTAGGTGGACAGAGTAACGTTTTACCATATCCGTCTTCGAAACACGAGGATCCATATATATTTCATTAGCCCAATAAAGGACACGGACTTCTACATACAATCAACACCTCACCCTGCCAGGATTCGAACCCATGGCCCACGAGTCCATGACTGTGAACGGGGAACGCTACCTCTGGACCACCAGGAAAATAAAAGCAGTCCTAGACTCTGTTATATTTCACACAAAGCCTGTTCAACGAGCTTTTGGCGCCATGAACCTCTATTGGGGACTACCCGTATCACGTAGATGGTCAGAGTAACGTTTTACCATATCCGGCTTCGAAACACGAGGATCCATATATATTTCATTAGCCCAATAAAGGAGGCAGACTTGTACATACAATGAACACCTCACCCCGCCAGGATTCGAAACCACGGCCCACGAGCCCACGACTGTGATTGGGGAACGCTACCTCTGGACCACCAGGATACTAAAACCAGTCCTAGACTCTGTTATATTTCACACAAAACCTGTTCAACGAGCTTATGGCGCCGTAAACCTCTAATGAGGACTATCCGTATCACGTAGGTGGTCAGAGTAACGTTTTACCAAATCCGGCTTCGAAACACGAGGATCGATATATATTTCATTAGCCCAATAAAAATAGCGGACTTCTACATGCAATTAACACCTCACCCCGCCAGGATTCGATCCCACGGCCCACGAGCCCATGACTGTGACCGGGAAACATTACCTCTGGACCACCAGGATACTAAAACCAGTCCTAGACTCTGTTATATTTCACACAAAACCTGTTCAACGAGCTTATGGCGCCGTAAACCTCTAATGAGGACTATCCGTATCACGTAGGTGGTCAGAGTAACGTTTTACCAAATCCGGCTTCGAAACACGAGGATCGATATATATTTCATTAGCCCAATAAAAATAGCGGACTTCTACATGCAATTAACACCTCACCCCGCCAGGATTCGATCCCCCGGCCCAGGAGCCCATGACTGTGACCGGGGAACATTACCTCTGGAGCACCAGGATACTAAAACCAGTCCTAGACTCTGTTATATTTCACACAAAACCTGTTCAACGAGCTTATGGCGCCGTGAACCTCTAATGGGGATTACCCGTATCACGTAGGTGGGCAGAGTAACGTTTTACAATATCCGTCTTCGAAACACGAGGATCCATATATATTTCATTAGCCCAATAAAGGATGCAGACTTGTACATACAATGAACACCTCACCCCGCCAGCATTCGAACCCACTGCCCACGAGCCCATGACTGTGACTGCGGAACGCAACCTCTGAACCACCAGGATACTAAAAGCAGCCCTAGAGTCTGTTATATGTCAAACAAAGCCTGTTCAGCGAGCTTATGGCGCCGTGAACCTCTAATGGGGACTACCCGTATCACGCAGGTGGTCAGAGTAACGTTTTACCTTATCCGTCTTCGAAACACGAGGATCCATATATATTTCATTAGGCCAATAAAGGATGCAGACTTCTACATACAATCAACACCTCACCCCGCCAGGATTCGAACCTACGGCCCACGAGCCCACGACTGTGATCGGGGAACGCTTCCTCTGGACCACCAGGATACTAAAAGCAGTCCAAGACTCTGTTATATTTCACACAAAACCTGTTCATCGAGCTTAAGGCACCGTGAACCTCTAATGGGGACTACCCGTATCACGCAGGTGGTCAGAGTAACGTTTTACCAAATCCGTCTTCGAAATACGAGGATCCATATATATTTCATTAGCCCAATAAAGCACGCGGATTTGTACATACAATGAACACCTCACCCCGCCAGGATTCGGCCCCACGGCCCACTAGCCCATGACTGTGACCGGGGAACGCTACCTCTGGAACTACCAGGCTACTAAAAGCAATCCTAGACTCTGTTATATTTCACCCAAATCCTGTTCAACGAGCTTATGGCGCCGTGAACCTCTAATGGGGATTACCCGTATCACGTAGGTGGGCAGAATAACGTTTTACCATATCCGTGTTCGAAACACGAGGATCCATATATATTTCATTAGCCCAATAAATCACGCGGACTTCTACATACAATGAACACCTCACCCCGCCAGGATTCGAACCCACGGCCCACGAGCCCACAACTGTGATCGGGGAACCCTACCTCTGGACCACCAGGATACTAAAAGCAGTCCTAGACTCTGTTATATTTCACACAAAACCTGTTCATCGAGCTTAAGGCGCCGTGAACCTCTAATGGGGACTACCCATACACGCAGGTGGTCAGAGGAACGTTTTACCAAATCCGGCTTCGAAACACGAGGATCGATTTATATTTCATTAGCCCAATAAAGCACGCGGACTTCTACATACAATCAACACCTCACCCCGCCAGGATTCGAACCCACGGCCCACGAGCCCATGACTGTGACCGCGGAACGCTACCTCTGAACCACCAGGATACTAAAAGCAGTCCTAGAGTCTGTTAAATTTCAAACAAAGCCTGTTCCGCGAGCATATGGCGCCGTGAACCTCTAATGGGGACTACCCGTATCACGTAGGTGTCCAGATTAGCGTTTTACCAAATCCGGCATCGAAACACGAGGATCCATATATATTTCATTATCACAATAAATCAAACGGACTTCTACATACAATCAACACCTCACCCAGCCAGGATTCGAACCCACGGCTCACGAGCCCACGACTGTGACCGGGGAATGCTACCTCTGGACCACCAGGATACTAAAAGCAGTCCTAGACTCTGTTATATTTCAAACAAAGCCTGTTCAACGAGATTATGGCGCCGTGAACCTCTAATGGGGACTATCCGTATCACATAAGTGGTCAGAGTAACGTTTTACCAAATCCGGTTTAGAAACACGAGGATCCATATATAGTTCATTAGCCCAATAATGCACGCAGACTTCTACATACAATCAACACCTCACCCCGCCGGGATTTAAACCCACGGCCCACGAGCCCATGACTGTGACCAGGGAACACTACTTCTGGACCATCAGGATATTAAAGCAGTAGTAGACTCTGTTATATTTCACACAAAGCCTGTTCAACGAGCTTATGGCGCCGTGAACCTCTAATGGGGACTACCCGTATCACATAGGTGGGCAGAGTAACGTTTTACCATATCTGTCTTCGAAACATGAGGATCCATATATATTTCATTAGCCCAATAAAGGAGGCAGACTTGTACATACAATGAACACCTCACCACGCCAGGATTCGAAACCACGGCCCACGAGCCCACGACTTTGATCGGGGAACGCTACCTCTGGACCACCAGGATTCTAAAAGCAGTCCTAGACTCTGTTATATTTCACACAAAACCTGTTCATCGAGCTTAAGGCGCCGTGAACCCCTAATGGGGACTACCCGTATCACGTAGGTGGTCAGAGTAACGTTTTACCAAATCCGGCTTCGAAACACGAGGATCGATATATATTTCATTAGCCCAATAAAAATAGCGGACTTCTACATGCAATTAACACCTCACCTCGCCAGGATTCGATCCCACGGCCCACGAGCCCATGACTGTGACCGGGTAACATTACCTCTGGACCACCAGGATACTAAAAGCAGTCCTAGACTCGGATATATTTCACACAAAGCCTGTTCAACGAGTTTATGCCGCCGTGAACCTCTAATGGGGACTATCCGTATCACATAAGTGGTCAGAGTAACGTTTTACCAAATCCGGTTTAGAAACACGAGGATCCATATATAGTTCATTAGCCCAATAATGCACGCAGACTTCTACATACAATCAACACCTCACCCCGCCGGGATTTAAACCCACGGCCCACGAGCCCATGACTGTGACCAGGGAACACTACTTCTGGACCATCAGGATATTAAAGCAGTAGTAGACTCTGTTATATTTCACACAAAGCTTGTTCAACGAGCTTATGGCGCCGTGAACCTCTAATGGGGACTATCCGTATCACGTAGGTGGGCAGAGTAACGTTTTACCATATCCGTCTTCGAAACACGAGGATCCACATATATTTCATTAGCCCAATAAAGGACACGGACTTCTACATACAATCAACACCTCACCCTGCCAGGATTCGAACCCATGGCCCACGAGTCCATGACTGTGAACGGGGAACACTACCTCTGGACCACCAGGAAAATAAAAGCAGTCCTAGACTCTGTTATATTTCACACAAAGCATGATCAACGAGCTTATGGCGCCATGAACCTCTATTGGGGACTACCCGTATCACGTAGATGGTCAGAGTAACGTTTTACCATATCCGGCTTCGAAACACGAGGATCCATATATATTTCATTAGCCCAATAAAGGAGGCAGACTTGTACATACAATGAACACCTCACCCCGCCAGGATTCGAAACCACGGCCCACGAGCCCACGACTTTGATCGGGGAACGCTACCTCTGGACCACCAGGATTCTAAAAGCAGTCCTAGACTCTGTTATATTTCACACAAAACCTGTTCATCGAGCTTAAGGCGCCGTGAACCCCTAATGGGGACTACCCGTATCACGCAGGTGGTCAGAGTAACGTTTTACCAAATCCCTCTTCGAAATACGAGGATCCATATACATTTCATTAGCCCAATATAGCACGCGGACTTGTACATACAATGAACACCTCATCCCGCCAGGATTCGACCCCACGGCCCATTAGCCCATGACTGTGACCGGGGAACGCTAACTCTGGAACTACCAGGATACTAAAAGCAGTCCTAGACTCTGTTATATTTCACACAAATCCTGTTCAACGAGCTTATGGCGCCGTGAACCTCTAATGGGAACTACCCGTATCACTTAGGTGGGCAGAGTACCGTTTTACCATATCCGTCTTCGAAGCACGAGGATCCATATATATTTCATTAGCCCAATAAAGTACGCGGACTTCTACATACAATCAACACCTCACCCCGCCAGGATTCGAACCCACGGCCCACGAGCCCACGACTCTGATCGGGGAACTCTACCTCTGGACCACCAGGATACTAAAAGCAGTCCAAGACTCAGTAATATTTCACACAAAGCTTATGGCGCCGTGAACCTCTAATTGGGACTACCCGTATCAAGTAGGTGGTCAGAGTAACGTTTTACCAAATCCGGCTTCGAAACACGAGGATCGATTTATGTTTCATTAGCCCAATAAAGCACGCGGACTTCTTCATACAATGAACACCTCACCCCGCCAGGATTCGAACCCACTGCCCACGAGCCCATGAATGTGACCGCGGAACGTTACCTCTGAACCACCAGGATACTAAAAGCAGTCCTAGAGTCTGTTATATTTCAAACAAAGCCTGTTCAACGAGCTTATGGCGCCGTGAACCTCTAATGGGGACTATCCGTATCACATAAGTGGTCAGAGTAACGTTTTACCAAATCCGGTTTCGAAACACGAGGATCCATATATATAGTTCATTAGCCCAATAATGCACAAAGACTTCTACATACAATCAACACCTCACCCCGCCGGGATTTAAACCCACGGCCCACGAGCCCATGACTGTGACCAGGGAACGCTACTTCTGGAACATCAGGATATTAAAGCAGTAGTAGACTCTGTTATATTTCAAACAAAGCCTGTTCAACGAGCTTATGGCGCCGTGAACCTCTAATGGGGACTACCCGTATCACGTAGGTGGGCAGAGTAACGTTTTACCATATCCGTCTTCGAAACATGAGGATCCATATATATTTCATTAGCCCAATAAAGGAGGCTGACTTGTACATACAATGAACACCTCACCCAACCAGGATTCGAAACCACCGCCCACGAGCCCACGACTGTGATCGGGGAACGCTACCTCTGGACCACCAGGATACTAAAACCAGTCCTAGACTCTGTTATATTTCACACAAAACCTGTTCAACGAGCTTATGGCGCCGTAAACCCCTAATGGGGACTACCCGTATCACGTAGGTGGTCAGAGTAACGTTTTACCAAATCCGGCTTCGAAACACGAGGATCGATATATATTTCATTAGCCCAATAAAAATAGCGGACTTCTACATGCAATTAACACCTCACCCCGCCAGGATTCGATCCCACGGCCCACGAGCCCATGACTGTGACCGGGGAACATTACCTCTGGACCACCAGGATACTAAAAGCAGTCCTAGACTCGGTTATATTTCACACAAAGCCTGTTCAACGAGCTTATGCCGCCGTGAACCTCTAATGGGGACTACCTGTATCATGTAGGTGGTCAGAGTAACGTTTTACCAAATCCGGCTTCGAAACACGAGGATCGATACATATTTCAATAGCCCAATAAATGTAGCGGACTTCTACATGCAATTAACACCTCACCCCGCCAGGATTCGATCCCACGGCCAACGAGCCCATGACTGTGACCGGGGAGCATTACCTCTGGAGCACCAGGATACTAAAAGCAGTCCTAGACTCTGTTATATTTCACACAAAGCCTGTTCAACGAGCTTATGGTGCCCTGAACCTCTAATGGGGACTATCCGTATCACATAAGTGGTCAGAGTAACGTTTTACCAAATCCGGTTTCGAAACACGAGGATCCATATATAGTTCATTAGCCCAATAATGCACGCAGACTTCTACATACAATCAACACCTCACCCCGCCGGGATTTAAACCCACGGCCCGCGAGCCCATGACTGTGACCAGGGAACGCTACTTCTGGACCATCAGGATGTTAAAGCAGTAGTAGACTCTGTTATATTTCACACAAAGCCTGTTCAACGATCTTATGGCGCCGTGAACCTCTAATGGGGACTACCCGTATCACGTAGGTGGGCAGAGTAACGTTTTACCATATCTGTCTTCGAAACATGAGGATCTATATATATTTCATTAGCCCAATAAAGGAGGCAGACTCGTACATACAATGAACACCTCACCCCGCCAGGATTCGAAACCACGGCCCACGAGCCCACGACTGTGATCGGGGAACGCTACCTCTGGACCACCCGGATACTAAAACCAGTCCTAGACTCTGTTATATTTCACACAAAACCTGTTCAACGAGCTTATGGCGCCGTAAGCCTCTAATGGGGACTACCCGTATCACGTAGGTGGTCAGAGTAACGTATTACCAAATCCGGTTTCGAAACACGAGGATCCATATATATTTCATTAGCTCAATAAAGGAGGCAGACTTGTACATACAATGAACACCTCACCCCGCTAGGATTCGAACCCACGGCCCACGAGCTCACGACTGTGATCGGGGAACGCTACCTCTGGACCACCAGGATACTAAAAGCAGTCCTAGACTCTGTTATATTTCACACAAAACCTGTTCATCGAGCTTAAGGCGCCGTGATCCTCTAATGGGGACTACCCGTATCACGCAGGTGGTCAGAGTAACGTTTTACCATATCCGTCTTCGAAACACGAGGATCCATATATATTTCATTAGCCCAATAAAGGATGCAGACTTGTATATACAATGAACACCTCACCCCGCCATGATTCGAACCCACTGCCCACGAGCCCATGATTCTGACTGCGGAACGCAACCTCTGAACCACCAGGATACTAAAAGCAGCCCTAGAGTCTGTTATATGTCAAACAAAGCCTGTTCAACGAGCTTATGGCGCCGTGAACCTCTAATGGGGACTACCCGTATCACGTAGGTGGGCAGAGTAACGTTTTACCATATCCGTCTTCGAAACATGAGGATCCATATATATTTCATTAGCCCAATAAAGGAGGCAGACTTGTACATACAATGAACACCTCACCCCGCCAGGATTCGAAACCACGGCCCACGAGCCCACGACTGTGATCGGGGAACGCTACTTCTGGACCACCAGGATGCTAAAACCAGTCCTAGACTCTGTTATATTTCACACAAAACCTGTTCAACGAGCTTATGGCGCCGTAAACTTCTAATGGGGACTACCCGTTTCACGTAGGTGGTCAGAGTAACGTTTTACGAAATCCGGCTTCGAAACACGAGGATCGATATATATTTCATTAGCCCAATAAAAATAGCGAACTTCTACATGCAATTAACACCTCACCCCGCCAGGATTCGATCCCACGGCCCACGAGCCCATGACTGTGACCGGGGAACATTACCTCTGGACCACCAGGATACTAAAAGCAGTCCTAGACTCGGTTATATTTCACACAAAGCCTGTTCAACGAGCTTATGCCGCCGTGAACCTCTAATGTGGACTACCTGTATCATGTAGGTGGTCAGAGTAACGTTTTACCAAATCCGGTTTCGAAACACGAGGATCGATACATATTTCAATAGCCCAATAAAAATAGCGGACTTCTACATGCAATTAACACCTCACCCCGCCAGGATTCGATCCCACGGCCCACGAGCCCATGACTGTGACCGGGGAACATTACCTCTGGAGCACCAGGATACTAAAAGCAGTCCTAGACTCTTTTATATTTCACACAAAGCCTGTTCAACGAGCTTATGATGCCCTGAACCTATAATGGGGACTTTCCGTATCACGTAAGTGGTCAGAGTAACATTTAACCAAATCCGGTTTCGAAACACCAGGATCCATATATAGTTCATTAGCCCAATAAAGCACGCAGACTTCTTCATACAATCAACACCTCACCACGCCGGGATTTAAACCCACGGCCCACGAGCCCATGACTGTGACCAGGGAACACTACTTCTGGACCATCAGGATACTAAAAGCAGTAATTGACTCTGTTATATTTCACACAAAGTTTGTTCAACGAGCTTATGGCGCCGTGAAACTCTAATGGGGATTACCCGTATCACGTAGGTGGGCAGAGTAACGTTTTACCATATCCGTCTTCGAAACACGAGGATCCATATATATTTCATTAGCCCAATAAAGGATACGGACTTCTACATACAATCAACACCTCACCCTGCCAGGATTCGAACCCATGGCCCACGAGTCCATGACTGTGAACGGGGAACGCTACCTCTGGACCACCAGGAAAATAAAAGCAGTCCTAGACTCTGTTTTATTTCACACAAAGCCTGTTCAACGAGCTTATGGCGCCGTGAACCTCTAATTGGGACTACCCGTATCAAGTAGGTGGTCAGAGTAACGTTTTACCAAATCCGGCTTCGAAACACGAGGATCGATTTATATTTCATTAGCCCAATAAATCACGCGGTCTTCTACATACAATCAACACCTCACCCAGCCAGGATTCGAACCCACGGCCCACGAGCCCACGACTGTGACCGGGGAATGCTACCTCTGGACCACCAGGATACTAAAAGCAGTCCAAGACTCTGTTATATTTCACACAAAGCCTGTTCAACGAGCTTATGGCGCCGTGAACCTCTAATGGGGACTACCAGTATCACGTAGGTGGTCATAGTAACCTTTTACCAAATCCGGCTTCGAAACACGAGGATCCATATATATTTCATTAGCCCAATAAAGCACACGGACATCTACATACAATCAACACCTCACACTGTCAGGATTCGAACCCACGTCCCACGAGCCCATGATTGTGACCGGGGAAAGCTACCTCTGGACCACCAGGATACTAAAAGCAGTCCTAGACTCTGTTATATTTCACACAAAACCTGTTCAACGAGCTTATGGCGCCGTAAATCTCTAATGGGGACTACCCGTATCACGTAGGTAGTCAGAGTAACGTTTTACCGAATCCGGCTTCGAAACACGAGGATCGATATATATTTCATTAGCATAATAGAAATAGCGGACTTCTACATGCAATTAACACCTCACCCCGCCAGGATTCGATCCCACGGCCCCCGAGCCCATGACTGTGACCGGGGAACATTACCTCTGGACCACCAGGATACTAAAAGCAGTCCTAGACTCTGTTATATTTCACACAAAGCCTGTTCAACGAGCTTATGCCGCCGTCAACCTCTAATGGGGACTACCTGTATCACGTAGGTGGTCAGAGTAACGTTTTACCAAATCCGGTTTTGAAACACGAAGATCGATATATATTTCAATAGCCCAATAAAAATAGCGGACTTCTACATGCAATTAATACCTCACCCCGCCAGGATTCGATCCCACGGCCCACGAGCCCATGACTGTGACCGGGGAACATTACCTCTGGAGCACCAGGATACTAAAAGCAGTCCTAGACTCTGTTATATTTCACACAAAGCCTGTTTAACGAGCTTATGGTGCCCTGAACCTATAATGGGGACTATCCGTATCACGTAAGTGGTCAGAGTAACATTTAACCAAATCCGGTTTCGAAACACCAGGATCCATATATAGTTCATTAGCCCAATAAAGCACGCAGACTTCTTCATACAATCAACACCTCACCACGCCGGGATTTAAACCCACGGCCCACGAGCCCATGACTGTGACCAGGGAACACTACTTCTGGACCATCAGGATACTAAAAGCAGTAGTAGACTCTGTTATATTTCACACAAAGTTTGTTCAACGAGCTTATGGCGCCGTGAAACTCTAATGGGGATTACCCGTATCACGTAGGTGGGCAGAGTAACGTTTTACCATATCCGTCTTCGAAACACGAGGATCCATATATATTTCATTAGCCCAATAAAGGACACGGACTTCTACATACAATGAACACCTCACCCTGCCAGGATTCGAACCCATGGCCCACGAGTCCATGACTGTGAACGGGGAACGCTACCTCTGGACCACCAGGAAAATAAAAGCAGTCCTAGACTCTGTTTTATTTCACACAAAGCCTGTTCAACGAGCTTATGGCGCCGTGAACCTCTAATGGGGACTACCCGTATCACGTAGGTGGTCAGAGTAACGTTTTACCAAATCCGGCTTCGAAACACGAGGATCGATATATATTTCATTAGCCCAATAAATCACGCGGACTTCTACATACAATCAACACCTCACCCAGCCAGGATTCGAACCCACGGCCCACGAGCCCACGACTGTGACCGGGGAATGCTACCTCTGGACCACCAGGATACTAAAAGCAGTCCTAGACTCTGTTATATTTCACACAAAGCCTGTTCAACGAGCTTATGGCGCCGTGAACCTCTAATGGGGACTACCAGTATCACGTAGGTGGTCAGAGTAACCTTTTACCAAATCCGGCTTCGAAACACGAGGATCCATATATATTTCATTAGCCCAATAAAGCACACGGACTTCTACATACAATCAACACCTCACACCGCCAGGATTCGAACCCACGGCCCACGAGCCCACGACTGTGACCGGGAAATGCTACCTCTGGACCACCAGGATACTAAAAGCAGTCCTAGACTCTGTTATATTTCACACAAACCTGTTCATCGAGCTTATGGCGCCGTGAACCTCTAATGGGGACTACCCGTATCACGTAGGTGGTCAGAGTAACGTTTTACCATATCCGTCTTCGAAACACGAGGATCGATTTATATTTCATTAGCCCAATAAAGCACGCGGACTTCTACATACAATCAACACCTCACCCCGCCAGGATTCGAACCCACGGCCCACGAGCCCATGACTGTGACCGCGGAACGCTACCTCTGGACCACCAGGATACTAAAAGCAGTCCTAGACTCTGTTATATTTCACACAAAACCTGTTCATCGAGCATATGGCGCCGTGAACCTCTAATGGGGACTACCCGTATCACGTAGGTGTCCAGATTAGCGTTTTACCAAATCCGGCATCGAAACACGAGGATCCATATATATTTCATTATCACAATAAATCAAACGGACTTCTACATACAATCAACACCTCACCCAGCCAGGATTCGAACCCACGGCTCACGAGCCCACGACTGTGACCGGGGAATGCTACCTCTGGACCACCAGGATACTAAAAGCAGTCCTAGACTCTGTTATATTTCAAACAAAGCCTGTTCAACGAGATTATGGCGCCGTGAACCTCTAATGGGGACTATCCGTATCACATAAGTGGTCAGAGTAACGTTTTACCAAATCCGGTTTCGAAACACGAGGATCCATATATAGTTCATTAGCCCAATAATGCACGCAGACTTCTACATACAATCAACACCTCACCCCGCCGGGATTTAAACCCACGGCCCACGAGCCCATGACTGTGACCAGGGAACACTACTTCTGGACCATCAGGATATTAAAGCAGTAGTAGACTCTGTTATATTTCACACAAAGCCTGTTCAACGAGCTTATGGCGCCGTGAACCTCTAATGGGGACTACCCGTATCACATAGGTGGGCAGAGTAACGTTTTACCATATCTGTCTTCGAAACATGAGGATCCATATATATTTCATTAGCCCAATAAAGGAGGCAGACTTGTACATACAATGAACACCTCACCACGCCAGGATTCGAAACCACGGCCCACGAGCCCACGACTTTGATCGGGGAACGCTACCTCTGGACCACCAGGATTCTAAAAGCAGTCCTAGACTCTGTTATATTTCACACAAAACCTGTTCATCGAGCTTAAGGCGCCGTGAACCCCTAATGGGGACTACCCGTATCACGTAGGTGGTCAGAGTAACGTTTTACCAAATCCGGCTTCGAAACACGAGGATCGATATATATTTCATTAGCCCAATAAAAATAGCGGACTTCTACATGCAATTAACACCTCACCTCGCCAGGATTCGATCCCACGGCCCACGAGCCCATGACTGTGACCGGGTAACATTACCTCTGGACCACCAGGATACTAAAAGCAGTCCTAGACTCGGATATATTTCACACAAAGCCTGTTCAGCGAGTTTATGCCGCCGTGAACCTCTAATGGGGACTACCTGTATCATGTAGGTGGTCAGAGTAACGTTTTACCAAATCCGGCTTCGAAACACGAGGATCGATACATATTTCAATAGCCCAATAAAAATAGCGGACTTCTACATGCAATTAACACCTCACCCCGCCAGGATTCGATCCCACGGCCCACGAGCCCATGACTGTGACCGGGGAACATTACCTCTGGAGCACCAGGATACTAAAAGCAGTCCTAGACTCTGTTATATTTCACACAAAGCCTGTTCAACGAGCTTATGGTGCCCTGAACCTATAATGGGGACTATCCGTATCACGTAAGTGGTCAGAGTAAGATTTAACCAAATCCGGTTTCGAAACACGAGGATCCATATATAGTTCATTAGCCCAATAAAGCACGCAGACTTCTACATACAATCAACACCTCACCACGCCGGGATTTAAACCCACGGCCCACGAGCCCATGACTGTGACCAGGGAACACTACTTCTGGACCATCAGGATAAAAAAAGCAGTAGTAGACTCTGTTATATTTCACACAAAGCTTGTTCAACGAGCTTATGGCGCCGTGAACCTCTAATGGGGATTACCCGTATCACGTAGGTGGGCAGAGTAACGTTTTACCATATCCGTCTTCGAAACACGAGGATCCACATATATTTCATTAGCCCAATAAAGGACACGGACTTCTACATACAATCAACACCTCACCCTGCCAGGATTCGAACCCATGGCCCACGAGTCCATGACTGTGAACGGGGAACACTACCTCTGGACCACCAGGAAAATAAAAGCAGTCCTAGACTCTGTTATATTTCACACAAAGCATGATCAACGAGCTTATGGCGCCATGAACCTCTATTGGGGACTACCCGTATCACGTAGATGGTCAGAGTAACGTTTTACCATATCCGGCTTCGAAACACGAGGATCCATATATATTTCATTAGCCCAATAAAGGAGGCAGACTTGTACATACAATGAACACCTCACCCCGCCAGGATTCGAAACCACGGCCCACGAGCCCACGACTTTGATCGGGGAACGCTACCTCTGGACCACCAGGATTCTAAAACCAGTCCTAGACTCTGTTATATTTCACACAAAACCTGTTCATCGAGCTTAAGGCGCCGTGAACCCCTAATGGGGACTACCCGTATCACGCAGGTGGTCAGAGTAACGTTTTACCAAATCCCTCTTCGAAATACGAGGATCCATATACATTTCATTAGCCCAATATAGCACGCGGACTTGTACATACAATGAACACCTCATCCCGCCAGGATTCGACCCCACGGCCCATTAGCCCATGACTGTGACCGGGGAACGCTAACTCTGGAACTACCAGGATACTAAAAGCAGTCCTAGACTCTGTTATATTTCACACAAATCCTGTTCAACGAGCTTATGGCGCCGTGAACCTCTAATGGGAACTACCCGTATCACTTAGGTGGGCAGAGTACCGTTTTACCATATCCGTCTTCGAAGCACGAGGATCCATATATATTTCATTAGCCCAATAAAGTACGCGGACTTCTACATACAATCAACACCTCACCCCGCCAGGATTCGAACCCACGGCCCACGAGCCCACGACTCTGATCGGGGAACTCTACCTCTGGACCACCAGGATACTAAAAGCAGTCCAAGACTCAGTAATATTTCACACAAAGCTTATGGCGCCGTGAACCTCTAATTGGGACTACCCGTATCAAGTAGGTGGTCAGAGTAACGTTTTACCAAATCCGGCTTCGAAACACGAGGATCGATTTATGTTTCATTAGCCCAATAAAGCACGCGGACTTCTTCATACAATGAACACCTCACCCCGCCAGGATTCGAACCCACTGCCCACGAGCCCATGAATGTGACCGCGGAACGTTACCTCTGAACCACCAGGATACTAAAAGCAGTCCTAGAGTCTGTTATATTTCAAACAAAGCCTGTTCAACGAGCTTATGGCGCCGTGAACCTCTAATGGGGACTATCCGTATCACATAAGTGGTCAGAGTAACGTTTTACCAAATCCGGTTTCGAAACACGAGGATCCATATATATAGTTCATTAGCCCAATAATGCACAAAGACTTCTACATACAATCAACACCTCACCCCGCCGGGATTTAAACCCACGGCCCACGAGCCCATGACTGTGACCAGGGAACGCTACTTCTGGAACATCAGGATATTAAAGCAGTAGTAGACTCTGTTATATTTCAAACAAAGCCTGTTCAACGAGCTTATGGCGCCGTGAACCTCTAATGGGGACTACCCGTATCACGTAGGTGGGCAGAGTAACGTTTTACCATATCCGTCTTCGAAACATGAGGATCCATATATATTTCATTAGCCCAATAAAGGAGGCTGACTTGTACATACAATGAACACCTCACCCAACCAGGATTCGAAACCACCGCCCACGAGCCCACGACTGTGATCGGGGAACGCTACCTCTGGACCACCAGGATACTAAAACCAGTCCTAGACTCTGTTATATTTCACACAAAACCTGTTCAACGAGCTTATGGCGCCGTAAACCCCTAATGGGGACTACCCGTATCACGTAGGTGGTCAGAGTAACGTTTTACCAAATCCGGCTTCGAAACACGAGGATCGATATATATTTCATTAGCCCAATAAAAATAGCGGACTTCTACATGCAATTAACACCTCACCCCGCCAGGATTCGATCCCACGGCCCACGAGCCCATGACTGTGACCGGGGCACATTACCTCTGGACCACCAGGATACTAAAAGCAGTCATAGACTCGGTTATATTTCACACAAAGCCTGTTCAACGAGCTTATGCCGCCGTGAACCTCTAATGGGGACTACCTGTATCATGTAGGTGGTCAGAGTAACGTTTTACCAAATCCGGCTTCGAAACACGAGGATCGATACATATTTCAATAGCCCAATAAATGTAGCGGACTTCTACATGCAATTAACACCTCACCCCGCCAGGATTCGATCCCACGGCCAACGAGCCCATGACTGTGACCGGGGAGCATTACCTCTGGAGCACCAGGATACTAAAAGCAGTCCTAGACTCTGTTATATTTCACACAAAGCCTGTTCAACGAGCTTATGGTGCCCTGAACCTCTAATGGGGACTATCCGTATCACATAAGTGGTCAGAGTAACGTTTTACCAAATCCGGTTTCGAAACACGAGGATCCATATATAGTTCATTAGCCCAATAATGCACGCAGACTTCTACATACAATCAACACCTCACCCCGCCGGGATTTAAACCCACGGCCCGCGAGCCCATGACTGTGACCAGGGAACGCTACTTCTGGACCATCAGGATGTTAAAGCAGTAGTAGACTCTGTTATATTTCACACAAAGCCTGTTCAACGATCTTATGGCGCCGTGAACCTCTAATGGGGACTACCCGTATCACGTAGGTGGGCAGAGTAACGTTTTACCATATCTGTCTTCGAAACATGAGGATCTATATATATTTCATTAGCCCAATAAAGGAGGCAGACTCGTACATACAATGAACACCTCACCCCGCCAGGATTCGAAACCATGGCCCACGAGCCCACGACTGTGATCGGGGAACGCTACCTCTGGACCACCCGGATACTAAAACCAGTCCTAGACTCTGTTATATTTCACACAAAACCTGTTCAACGAGCTTATGGCGCCGTAAGCCTCTAATGGGGACTACCCGTATCACGTAGGTGGTCAGAGTAACGTATTACCAAATCCGGTTTCGAAACACGAGGATCCATATATATTTCATTAGCCCAATAAAGGAGGCAGACTTGTACATACAATGAACACCTCACCCCGCTAGGATTCGAACCCACGGCCCACGAGCTCACGACTGTGATCGGGGAACGCTACCTCTGGACCACCAGGATACTAAAAGCAGTCCTAGACTCTGTTATATTTCACACAAAACCTGTTCATCGAGCTTAAGGCGCCGTGATCCTCTAATGGGGACTACCCGTATCACGCAGGTGGTCAGAGTAACGTTTTACCATATCCGTCTTCGAAACACGAGGATCCATATATATTTCATTAGCCCAATAAAGGATGCAGACTTGTATATACAATGAACACCTCACCCCGCCATGATTCGAACCCACTGCCCACGAGCCCATGATTCTGACTGCGGAACGCAACCTCTGAACCACCAGGATACTAAAAGCAGCCCTAGAGTCTGTTATATGTCAAACAAAGCCTGTTCAACGAGCTTATGGCGCCGTGAACCTCTAATGGGGACTACCCGTATCACGTAGGTGGGCAGAGTAACGTTTTACCATATCCGTCTTCGAAACATGAGGATCCATATATATTTCATTAGCCCAATAAAGGAGGCAGACTTGTACATACAATGAACACCTCACCCCGCCAGGATTCGAAACCACGGCCCACGAGCCCACGACTGTGATCGGGGAACGCTACCTCTGGACCACCAGGATGCTAAAACCAGTCCTAGACTCTGTTATATTTCACACAAAACCTGTTCAACGAGCTTATGGCGCCGTAAACTTCTAATGGGGACTACCCGTTTCACGTAGGTGGTCAGAGTAACGTTTTACGAAATCCGGCTTCGAAACACGAGGATCGATATATATTTCATTAGCCCAATAAAAATAGCGAACTTCTACATGCAATTAACACCTCACCCCGCCAGGATTCGATCCCACGGCCCACGAGCCCATGACTGTGACCGGGGAACATTACCTCTGGACCACCAGGATACTAAAAGCAGTCCTAGACTCGGTTATATTTCACACAAAGCCTGTTCAACGAGCTTATGCCGCCGTGAACCTCTAATGTGGACTACCTGTATCATGTAGGTGGTCAGAGTAACGTTTTACCAAATCCGGTTTCGAAACACGAGGATCGATACATATTTCAATAGCCCAATAAAAATAGCGGACTTCTACATGCAATTAACACCTCACCCCGCCAGGATTCGATCCCACGGCCCACGAGCCCATGACTGTGACCGGGGAACATTACCTCTGGAGCACCAGGATACTAAAAGCAGTCCTAGACTCTTTTATATTTCACAGAAAGCCTGTTCAACGAGCTTATGATGCCCTGAACCTATAATGGGGACTTTCCGTATCACGTAAGTGGTCAGAGTAACATTTAACCAAATCCGGTTTCGAAACACCAGGATCCATATATAGTTCATTAGCCCAATAAAGCACGCAGACTTCTTCATACAATCAACACCTCACCACGCCGGGATTTAAACCCACGGCCCACGAGCCCATGACTGTGACCAGGGAACACTACTTCTGGACCATCAGGATACTAAAAGCAGTAGTTGACTCTGTTATATTTCACACAAAGTTTGTTCAACGAGCTTATGGCGCCGTGAAACTCTAATGGGGATTACCCGTATCACGTAGGTGGGCAGAGTAACGTTTTACCATATCCGTCTTCGAAACACGAGGATCCATATATATTTCATTAGCCCAATAAAGGATACGGACTTCTACATACAATCAACACCTCACCCTGCCAGGATTCGAACCCATGGCCCACGAGTCCATGACTGTGAACGGGGAACGCTACCTCTGGACCACCAGGAAAATAAAAGCAGTCCTAGACTCTGTTTTATTTCACACAAAGCCTGTTCAACGAGCTTATGGCGCCGTGAACCTCTAATTGGGACTACCCGTATCAAGTAGGTGGTCAGAGTAACGTTTTACCAAATCCGGCTTCGAAACACGAGGATCGATTTATATTTCATTAGCCCAATAAATCACGCGGTCTTCTACATACAATCAACACCTCACCCAGCCAGGATTCGAACCCACGGCCCACGAGCCCACGACTGTGACCGGGGAATGCTACCTCTGGACCACCAGGATACTAAAAGCAGTCCAAGACTCTGTTATATTTCACACAAAGCCTGTTCAACGAGCTTATGGCGCCGTGAACCTCTAATGGGGACTACCAGTATCACGTAGGTGGTCATAGTAACCTTTTACCAAATCCGGCTTCGAAACACGAGGATCCATATATATTTCATTAGCCCAATAAAGCACACGGACATCTACATACAATCAACACCTCACACTGTCAGGATTCGAACCCACGTCCCACGAGCCCATGATTGTGACCGGGGAAAGCTACCTCTGGACCACCAGGATACTAAAAGCAGTCCTAGACTCTGTTATATTTCACACAAAACCTGTTCAACGAGCTTATGGCGCCGTAAATCTCTAATGGGGACTACCCGTATCACGTAGGTAGTCAGAGTAACGTTTTACCGAATCCGGCTTCGAAACACGAGGATCGATATATATTTCATTAGCATAATAGAAATAGCGGACTTCTACATGCAATTAACACCTCACCCCGCCAGGATTCGATCCCACGGCCCCCGAGCCCATGACTGTGACCGGGGAACATTACCTCTGGACCACCAGGATACTAAAAGCAGTCCTAGACTCTGTTATATTTCACACAAAGCCTGTTCAACGAGCTTATGCCGCCGTCAACCTCTAATGGGGACTACCTGTATCACGTAGGTGGTCAGAGTAACGTTATACCAAATCCGGGTTTGAAACACGAAGATCGATATATATTTCAATAGCCCAATAAAAATAGCGGACTTCTACATGCAATTAATACCTCACCCCGCCAGGATTCGATCCCACGGCCCACGAGCCCATGACTGTGACCGGGGAACATTACCTCTGGAGCACCAGGATACTAAAAGCAGTCCTAGACTCTGTTATATTTCACACAAAGCCTGTTTAACGAGCTTATGGTGCCCTGAACCTATAATGGGGATTATCCGTATCACGTAAGTGGTCAGAGTAACATTTAACCAAATCCGGTTTCGAAACACCAGGATCCATATATAGTTCATTAGCCCAATAAAGCACGCAGACTTCTTCATACAATCAACACCTCACCACGCCGGGATTTAAACCCACGGCCCACGAGCCCATGACTGTGACCAGGGAACACTACTTCTGGACCATCAGGATACTAAAAGCAGTAGTAGACTCTGTTATATTTCACACAAAGTTTGTTCAACGAGCTTATGGCGCCGTGAAACTCTAATGGGGATTACCCGTATCACGTAGGTGGGCAGAGTAACGTTTTACCATATCCGTCTTCGAAACACGGGGATCCATATATATTTCATTAGCCCAATAAAGGACACGGACTTCTACATACAATGAACACCTCACCCTGCCAGGATTCGAACCCATGGCCCACGAGTCCATGACTGTGAACGGGGAACGCTACCTCTGGACCACCAGGAAAATAAAAGCAGTCCTAGACTCTGTTTTATTTCAC
Organism: Homarus gammarus; assembly: GCA_958450375.1. Classification (NCBI taxonomy): domain Eukaryota; kingdom Metazoa; phylum Arthropoda; class Malacostraca; order Decapoda; family Nephropidae; genus Homarus; species Homarus gammarus. Next base: position 326,600 of record CAUDMG010001305.1, read on the forward strand.
ACAAAGCCTGTTCATCGAGCTTATGCCGCCGTGAACCTCTAATGGGGACTACCTGTATCACGTAGGTGGTCAGAGTAACGTTTTACCAAATCCGGCTTCGAAACACGAGGATCGATACATATTTTAATAGCCCAATAAAAATAGCGGACTTCTACATGCAATTAACACCTCACCCCGCCAGGATTCGATCCCACGGCCCACGAGCCCATGACTGTGACCGGGGAACATTACCTCTGGAGCACCAGGATACTAAAAGCAGTCCTAGACTCTTTTATATTTCACACAAAGCCTGTTCAACGAGCTTATGATGCCCTGAACCTATAATGGGGACTTTCCGTATCACGTAAGTGGTCAGAGTAACATTTAACCAAATCCGGTTTCGAAACACGAGGATCCATATATATTTCATTAGCCCAATAAAGCACGCGGACTTGTACATACAATGAACACCTCATCCCGCCAGGATTCGACCCCACGGCCCATTAGCCCATGACTGTGACCGGGGAACGCTACCTCTGGAACTACCAGGATACTAAAAGCAGTCCTAGACTCTGTTATATTTCACACAAATCCTGTTCAACGAGCTTATGGCGCCGTGAACCTCTAATGGGAACTACCCATATCACTTAGGTGGGCAGAGTAACGTTTTACCATATCCGTCTTCGAAACACGAGGATCCATATATATTTCATTAGCCCAATAAAGCACGCGGACTTCTACATACAATCAACACCTCACCCCGCCAGGATTCGAACCCACGGCCCACGAGCCCACGACTCTGATCGGGGAACTCTACCTCTGGACCACCAGGATACTAAAAGCAGTCCAAGACTCAGTTATATTTCACACAAAGCTTATGGCGCCGTGAACCTCTAATTGGGACTACCCGTATCAAGTAGGTGGTCAGAGTAACGTTTTACCAAATCCGGCTTCGATACACGAGGATCGATTTATATTCCATTAGCCCAATAAAGCAGGCGGACTTCTTCATACAATGAACACCTCACCCCGCCAGGATTCGAACCCACTGCCCACGAGCCCATGAATGTGACCGCGGAACGCTACCTCTGAACCACCAGGATACTAAAAGCAGTCCTAGAGTCTGTTATATTTCAAACAAAGCCTGTTCAACGAGCTTATGGCGCCGTGAACCTCTAATGGGGACTATCCGTATCACATAAGTGGTCAGAGTAACGTTTTACCAAATCCGGTTTCGAAACACGAGGATCCATATATAGTTCATTAGCCCAATAATGCACGCAGACTTCTACATACAATCAACACCTCACCCCGCCGGGATTTAAACCCACGGCCCACGAGCCCATGACTGTGACCAGGGAACGCTACTTCTGGAACATCAGGATATTAAAGCAGTAGTAGACTCTGTTATATTTCACACAAAGCCTGTTCAACGAGCTTATGGCGCCGTGAACCTCTAATGGGGACTACCCGTATCACGTAGGTGGGCAGAGTTACGTTTTACCATATCCGTCTTCGAAACATGAGGATCCATATATATTTCATTAGCCCAATAAAGGAGGCTGACTTGTACATACAATGAACACCTCACCCCGCCAGGATTCGAAACCACGGCCCACGAGCCCACGACTGTGATCGGGGAACGCTACCTCTGGACCACCAGGATACTAAAACCAGTCCTAGACTCTGTTATATTTCACACAAAACCTGTTCAACGAGCTTATGGCGCCGTAAACCTCCAATGGGGACTACCCGTATCACGTAGGTGGTCAGAGTAACGTTTTACCAAATCCGGCTTCGAAACACGAGGATCGATATATATTTCATTAGCCCAATAAAAATAGCGGACTTCTACATGCAATTAACACCTCACCCCGCCAGGATTCGATCCCACGGCCCACGAGCCCATGACTGTGACCGGGGAACATTACCTCTGGACCTCCAGGATACTAAAAGCAGTCCTAGACTCGGTTATATTTCACACAAAGCCTGTTCAACGAGCTTTTTCCGCCGTGAACCTCTAATGGGGACTACCTGTATCATGTAGGTGGTCAGAGTAGCGTTTTACCAAATCCGGCTTCGAAACACGAGGATCCATATATAGTTCATTAGCCCAATAAAGCACACAGACTTCTACATACAATCAACACCTCACCCCGCCGGGATTTAAACCCACAGCCCACGAGCCCATGACTGTGACCAGGGAACGCTACTTCTGGACCATCAGGATATTAAAGCAGTAGTAGACTCTGTTATATTTCACACAAAGCCTGTTCAACGAGCTTATGGCGCCGTGAACCTCTAATGGGGACTACCCGTATCACGTAGGTGGGCAGAGTAACGTTTTACCATATCCGTCTTCGAAACATGAGGATCCATATATATTTCATTAGCCCAATAAAGGAGGCAGACTTGTACATACAATGAACACCTCACCCCGCCAGGATTCGAAACCACGGCCCACGAGCCCACGACTGTGATCGGGGAACGCTACCTCTGGACCACCCGGATACTAAAACCAGTCCCAGACTCTGTTATATTTCACACAAAACCTGTTCAACGAGCTTATGGCGCCGTAAACCTCTAATGGGGACTACCCGTATCACGTAGTTGGTCAGAGTAACGTTTTACCAAATCCGGCTTCGAAACACGAGGATCGATATATATTTCATTAGACCAATAAATATAGCGGACTTCTACATGCAATTAACACCTCACCCCGCCAGGATTCGATCCCACAGCCCACGAGCCCATGACTGTGACCGGGTAACACTACCTCTGGACCACCAGGATACTAAAAGCAGTCCTAGACTCGGTTATATTTCACACAAAGCCTGTTCAACGAGCTTATGCCGCCGTGAACCTCTAATGGGGACTACCTGTATCACGTAGGTGGTCAGAGTAACGTTTTACCAAATCCGGCTTCGAAAAACGAGGATCGATACATATTTCAATAGCCCAATAAAAATAGCGGACTTCTACATGCAATTAACACCTCACCCCGCCAGGATTCGATCCCACGGCCCACGAGCCCATGACTGTGACCGGGGAACATTACCTCTGGAGCACCAGGATACTAAAAGCAGTCCTAGACTCTGTTATATTTCACACAAAGCCTGTTCAACGAGCTTATGATGCCCTGAACCTATAATGGGGACTTTCCGTATCACGTAAGTGGTCAGAGTAACATTTAACCAAATCCGGTTTCGAAACACGAGGATCCATATATAGTTCATTAGCCCAATAAATCACGCAGACTTCTACATACAATCAACACCCCACCACGCCAGGATTCGACCCCACGGCCCACTAGCCCATGACTGTGACCGGGGAACGCTACCTCTGGAACTACCAGGATACTAAAAACAGTCCTAGACTCTGTTATATTTCACACAAATCCTGTTCAACGAGCTTTTGGCGCCGTGAACATCTAATGGGAACTACCAGTATCACTTAGGTGGGCAGAGTAACGTTTTACCATATCCGTCTTCGAAATACGTGGATCCATATATATTTCATTAGCCCAATAAAGGTTGCAGACTTGTACATACAATGAACACCTCACCCCGCCAGGATTCGAACCCACTGCCCACGAGCCCATGACTGTGACCGCGGAACGCTACCTCTGAACCTCCAGGATACTAAAAGAAGTCCTACAGTCTGTTATATTTCAAACAAAGCCTGCTCAGCGAGCTTATGGCGCCATGAACCTATAATGGGGACTCCCCGTATCACGTAGGTGGTCAGAGTAGCGTTTTACCAAATCCGGCATCGAAACATGAGGATCCATATATATTTCATTATCCCAATAAATCACGCGGACTTCTACATATAATCAACACCTCACCCCGCCAGGATTCGAACCCACGGCCCACGAGCCCACGACTGTGATCGGGGAACGCTACCTCTGGACCACCAGGATACTAAAAGCAGTCCTAGACTCTGTTATATTTCACACAAAACCTGTTCATCAAGCTTAGGGCGCCGTGAACCTCTAATGGGGACTACCCGTATCACGCAGGTGGTCAGAGTAACGTTTTACCAAACCCCTCTTCGAAATACGTGGATCCATATATATTTCATTAGCCCAATAAAGCACGCGGACTTGTTCATACAATCAACACCTCACACTGACAGGATTCGAACCCACGTCTCACGAGCCCATGATTGTGACCGGGGAACGCTACCTCTGGACCACCAGGATACTAAAACCAGTCCTAGACTCTGTTATATTTCACACAAAACCTGTTCAACGAGCTTATGGCGCCGTAAACCTCAAATGGGGACTACCCGTATCACGTAGGTGGTCAGAGTAACGTTTTACCAAATCCGGCTTCGAAACACGAGGATCGATATATATTTCATTAGCCCAATAAAAATAGCGGACTTCTACATGCAATTAACACCTCACCCCGCCAGGATTCGATCCCACGGCCCACGAGCCCATGACTGTGACCGGGGAACATTACCTCTGGAGCACCAGGATACTAAAAGCAGTCCTAGACTCTTTTATATTTCACACAAAGCCTGTTCAACGAGCTTATGGCGCCATGAACCTCTATTGGGGACTACCCGTATCACGTAGGTGGTCAGAGTATCGTTTTACCATATCCGACTTCGAAACACGAGGATCCATATATAGTTCATTAGCCCAATAAAGCACGCAGACTTCTACATACAATCAACACCTCACCACGCCGGGATTTAAACCCACGGCCCACGAGCCCATGACTGTGACCAGGGAACACTACTTCTGGACCATCAGCATACTAAAAGCAGTAGTAGACTCTGTTATATTTCACACAAAGCCTGTTCAACGAGCTTATGGCGCCGTGAACCTCTAATGGGGATTATCCGTATCACGTAGGTGGGCAGAGTAACATTTTACCATATCCGTCTTCGAAACACGAGGATCCATATATATTTCATTAGCCCAATAAAGGACACGGACTTCTACATACAATCAACACCTCACCCTGCCAGGATTCGAACCCATGGCCCACGAGTCCATGACTGTGAACGGGGAACGCTACCTCTGGACCACCAGGAAAATAAAAGCAGTCCTAGACTCTGTTATATTTCACACAAAGCCTGTTCAACGAGCTTATGGCGCCATGAACCTCTATTGGGGACTACCCGTATCACGTAGGTGGTCAGAGTATCGTTTTACCATATCCGACTTCGAAACACGAGGATCCATAAATATTTCATTAGCCCAATAAAGGAGGCAGACTTGTACATACAATGAACACCTCACCTCGCCAGGATTCGAAACCACGGCCCACGAGCCCACGACTGTGATCGGGGAACGCTACCTCTGGACCACCAGGATACTAAAAGCAGTTCTAGACTCTGTTATATTTCACACAAAACCTGTTCATCGAGCTTATGGCGCCGTGAACTCCTAATGGGGACTACCCGTATCACGCAGGTGGTCAGAGTAACGTTTTACCAAATCCCTCTTCGAAATACGGGGATCCATATATATTTCATTAGCCCAATAAAGCACGCGGACTTGTACATACAATGAACACCTCATCCCGCCAGGATTCGACCCCACGGCCCATTAGCCCATGACTGTGACCGGGGAACGCTACCTCTGGAACTACCAGGATACTAAAAGCAGTCCTAGACTCTGTTATATTTAACACAAATCCTGTTCAACGAGCTTATGGCGCCGTGAACCTCTAATGGGAACTCCCCGTATCACTTAGGTGGGCAGAGTAACGTTTCACCATATCCGTCTTCGAAACACGAGGATCCATATATATTTCATTAGCCCAATAAAGCACGCGGACTTCTACATACAATCAACACCTCACCCCGCCAGGATTCGAACCCACGGCCCACGAGCCCACGACTCTGATCGGGGAACTCTACCTCTGGACCACCAGGATACTAAAAGCAGTCCAAGACTCAGTTATATTTCACACAAAGCCTGTTCAACGAGCTTATGGCGCCGTGAACCTCTAATTGGGACTACCCGTATCAAGTAGGTGGTCAGAGTAACGTTTTACCAAATCCGGCTTCGAAACACGAGGATCGATTTATATTTCATTAGCCCAATAAACCACGCGGACTTCTACATACAATGAACACCTCACCCCGCCAGGATTCGAACCCACTGCCCACGAGCCCATGAATGTGACTGCGGAACGCTACCTCTGAACCACCAGGATACTAAAAGCAGTCGTAGAGTCTTTTATATTTCAAACAAAGCCTGTTCAGCGAGCTTATGGCGCCGTGAACCACTAATCGGGACTACCCGTATCACGTAAGTGGTCAGATTAGCGTTTTACCAAATCCGGCATCGAAACACGAGGATCCATATATATTTCATTATCCCAATAAATCAAACGGACTTGTACATACAATGAACACCTCACCCCGCCAGGATTCGAACCCACGGCCCACGAGCCCATGACTGTGACCGCGGAACGCTACCTCTGAACCACCAGGATACTAAAAGCAGTCCTAGACTCTGTTATATTTCAAACAAAGCCTGTTCAACGAGCTTATGGCGCCCTGAACCTATAATGGGGACTATCCGTATCACATAAGTGGTCAGAGTAACGTTTTACCAAATCCGGTTTCGAAACACGAGGATCCATATATAGTTCATTAGCCCAATAAAGCACACAGACTTCTACATACAATCAACACCTCACCCCGCCGGGATTTAAACCCACGGCCCACGAGCCCATGACTGTGACCAGGGAACGCTACTTCTGCACCATCAGGATACTAAAAGCAGTAGTAGACTCTGTTATATTTCACACAAAGCCTGTTCAACGAGCTTATGGCGCCGTGAACCTCTAATGGGGACTACCCGTATCACGTAGGTGGTCAGAGTAACGTTTTACCATATCCGTCTTCGAAACACGAGGATCCATATATATTTCATTAGCCCAATAAAGCACACGGACTTCTACATACAATCAACACCTCACCCTGCCAGGATTCGAACCCACGGCCCACGAGCCCATGACTGTGACCGGGGAACGCTACCTCTGGACCACCAGGATACTAAAAGCAGTCCTAGACTCTGTTATATTTCACACAAAGCCTGTTCAACGAGCTTATGGCGCCGTGAACCTCTAATGGGGACTACCCGTATCACGTAGGTGGTCAGAGTAACGTTTTACCAAATCCGACTTCGAAACACGATGATCCATATATATTTCATTAGCCCAATAAAGGATGCAGACTTGTACATACAATGAACACCTCACCCCGCCAGGATTCGAACCCACTGCCCACGAGCCCATGACGGTGACCGCAGAACTATACCTCTGAACCACCAGGATACTAAAAGCAGTCCTAGAGTCTGTTTTATTTCAAACAAAGCCTGTTCAACGAGCTTATGGCGCCGTGAACCTCTAATGGGGACTACCCGTATCACGTAGGTGGTCAGAGTAGCGTTTTACCAAATCCGGCATCGAAACACGAGGATCCATATATATTTCATTATCCCAATAAATCACGCGGACTTCTACATACAATCAACACCTCACCCAGCCAGGATTCGAACCCACGGCCCACGAGCCCACGACTGTGACCGGGGAATGCTACCTCTGGACCACCAGGATACTAAAAGCAGTCCTAGACTCTGTTATATTTCACACAAAGCCTGTTCAACGAGCTTATGCCCCCGTGAACCTCTAATGGGGACTACCCGTATCACGTAGGTGGTCAGAGTAACGTTTTACCAAATCCCTCTTCAAAATACGTGGATCCATATATATTTCATTAGCCCAATAAATCACACGGACTTCTACATACAATCAACACCTCACCCAGCCAGGATTCGAACCCACGGCTTACGAGCCCACGACTGTGACCGGGGAATGCTACCTCTGGACCACCAGGATACTAAAAGCAGTCCTAGACTCTGTTATATTTCACACAAAGCCTGTTCAACGAGCCTATGGCGCCGTGAACCTCTAATGGGGACTACCAGTATCACGTAGGTGGTCAGAGTAACCTTTTACCAAATCCGGCTTCGAAACACGAAGATCCATATATATTTCATTAGCCCAATAAAAATAGCGGACTTCTACATGCAATTAACACCTCACCCCGCCAGGATTCGATCCCACGGCCCACGAGCCCATGACTGTGACCGGGGAACATTACCTCTGGACCACCAGGATACTAAAAGCAGTCCTAGACTCTGTTATATTTCACACAAAGCCTGTTCAACGAGCTTATGGCGCCGTGAACCTCTAATGGGGACTACCCGTATCACGTAGGTGGTCAGAGTAACGTTTTACCAAATCCGGCTTCGAAACACGAGGATCGATATATATTTCAATAGCCCAATAAAAATAGCGGACTTCTACATGCAATTAACACCTCACCCCGCCAGGATTCGACCCCACGGCCCACGAGCCCATGACTGTGACCGGGGAACAATACCTCTGGAGCACCAGGATACTAAAAGCAGTCCTAGACTCTGTTATATTTCACACAAAGCCTGTTCAACGAGCTTATGGCGCCCTGAACCTATAATGGGGACTATCCGTATCACGTAAGTGGTCAGAGTAACGTTTTACCAAATCCGGTTTCGAAACACGAGGATCCATATATAGTTCATTAGCCCAATAAAGCACACAGACTTCTACATACAATCAACACCTCACCCCGCCGGGATTTAAACCCACGGCCCACGAGCCCATGACTGTGACCAGGGAACGCTACTTCTGGACCATCAGGATACTAAAAGCAGTAGTAGACTCTGTTATATTTCACACAAAGCCTGTTCAACGAGCTTATGGCGCCGTGAACCTCTAATGGGGACTACCCGTATCACGTAGGTGGGCAGAGTAACGTTTTACCATATCCGTCTTCGAAACACGAGGATCCATATATATTTCATTAGCCCAATAAAGCACACGGACTTCTACATACAATCAACACCTCACCCTGCCAGGATTCGAACCCACGGCCCACGAGCCCATGACTGTGAACGGGGAACGCTACCTCTGGACCACCAGGAAACTAAAAGCAGTCCTAGACTCTGTTATATTTCACACAAAGCCTGTTCAACGAGCTTATGGCGCCGTGAACCTCTAATGGGGACTACCCGTATCACGTAGGTGGTCAGAGTAACGTTTTACCAAATCCGTCTTCGAAACACGAGGATCCATATATATTTCATTAGCCCAATAAAGCACAGGACTTCTACATACAATCAACACCTCACCCAGCCAGGATTCGAACCCACGGCCCACGAGCCAGACTGTGACCGGGGAACGCTACCTCTGGACCACCAGGATACTAAAAGCAGTCCAAGACTCTGTTATATTTCACACAAAGCCTGTTCAACGAGCTTATGGCGCCGTGAACCTCTAATGGGGACTACCCGTATCACGTAGGTGGTCAGAGTAACGTTTTACCAAATCCGGCTTCGAAACACGAGGATCCATATATATTTCATTAGCCCAATAAAGCACACGGACTTCTACATACAATCAACACCTCACCCTGACAGGATTCGAACCCACGTCCCACGAGCCCATGACTGTGACCGGGGAACGCTACCTCTGGACCACCAGGATACTAAAACCAGTCCTAGACTCTGTTATATTTCACACAAAACCTGTTCAACGAGCTTATGGCGCCCTTAACCTCTAATGGGGACTACCCGTATCACGTAGGTGGTCAGAGTAACGTTTTACCAAATCCGGCTTCGAAACACGAGGATCGATATATATTTCATTAGCCCAATAAAAATAGCGGACTTCTACATGCAATTAACACCTCACCCCGCCAGGATTCGACCCACGGCCCACGAGCCCATGACTGTGACCGGGGAACAATACCTCTGGAGCACCAGGATACGAAAAGCAGTCCTAGACTCTGTTATATTTCAAACAAAGCCTGTTCAACGAGCTTATGGCGCCCTGAACCTATAATGGGGACTATCCGTATCACATAAGTGGTCAGAGTAACGTTTTACCAAATCCGGTTTCGAAACACGTGGATCCATATATAGTTCATTAGCCCAATAAAGCACACAGACTTCTACATACAATCAACACCTCACCCCGCCGGGATTTAAACCCACGGCCCACGAGCCCATGACTGTGACCAGGGAACGCTACTTCTGCACCATCAGGATACTAAAAGCAGTAGTAGACTCTGTTATATTTCACACAAAGCCTGTTCAACGAGCTTATGGCGCCGTGAACCTCTAATGGGGACTACCCGTATCACGTAGGTGGGCAGAGTAACGTTTTACCATATCCGTCTTCGAAACACGAGGATCCATATATATTTCATTAGCCCAATAAAGCACGCAGACTTCTACATACAATCAACACCTCACCACGCCGGGATTTAAACCCACGGCCCACGAGCCCATGACTGTGAACGGGGAACGCTACCTCTGGACCACCAGGAAACTAAAAGCAGTCCTAGACTCTGTTATATTTCACACAAAGCCTGTTCAACGAGCTTATGGCGCCGTGAACCTCTAATGGGGACTACCCGTATCACGTAGGTGGTCAGAGTAACGTTTTACCAAATCCGGCTTCGAAACACGAGGATCCATATATATTTCATTAGCCCAATAAAGATAGCGGACTTCTACATACAATCAACACCTCACCCCGCCAGGATTCGATCCCACGGCCCACGAGCCCATGACTGTGACCGGGGAACATTACCTCTGGACCACCAGGATACTAAAAGCAGTCCTAGACTCTGTTATATTTCACACAAAGCCTGTTCAACGAGCTTATGGCGCCGTGAACCTCTAATGGGGACTACCCGTATCACGTAGGTGGTCAGAGTAACGTTTTACCAAATCCGGCTTCGAAACACGAGGATCCATATATATTTCATTAGCCCAATAAAATAGCGGACTTCTACATACAATTAACACCTCACCCCGCCAGGATTCGAACCCACGGCCCACGAGCCCATGACTGTGACCGGGGAACACTACCTCTGGACCACCAGGATACTAAAAGCAGTCCTAGACTCTGTTATATTTCACACAAAGCCTGTTCAACGAGCTTATGGCGCCGTGAACCTCTAATGGGGACTACCCGTATCACATAGGTGGTGAGAGTAACGTTTTACCAAATCCGCTTCGAAACACGTGGATCCATATATAGTTCATTAGCCCAATAAAGCACACAGACTTCTACATACAATCAACACCTCACCCCGCCAGGATTCGATCCCACGGCCCACGAGCCCATGACTGTGACCGGGGAACGCTACCTCTGACCACCAGGATACTAAAAGCAGTCCTAGACTCTGTTATATTTCACACAAAGCCTGTTCAACGAGCTTATGGCGCCGTGAACCTCTAATGGGGACTACCCGTATCACGTAGGTGGTCAGAGTAACGTTTTACCATATCCGTCTTCGAAACACGAGGATCCATATATATTTCATTAGCCCAATAAAGCACACGGACTTCTACATACAATCAACACCTCACCCAGCCAGGATTCGAACCCACGGCCCACGAGCCCACGACTGTGACCGGGGAACGCTACCTCTGGACCACCAGGATACTAAAAGCAGTCCTAGACTCTGTTATATTTCACACAAAGCCTGTTCAACGAGCTTATGGCGCCGTGAACCTCTAATGGGGACTACCCGTATCACGTAGGTGGTCAGAGTAACGTTTTACCAAATCCGGCTTCGAAACACGAGGATCCATATATATTTCATTAGCCCAATAAAAATAGCGGACTTCTACATGCAATTAACACCTCACCCCGCCAGGATTCGATCCCACGGCCCACGAGCCCATGACTGTGACCGGGGAACATTACCTCTGGACCACCAGGATACTAAAAGCAGTCCTAAACTCGGTTATATTTCACCCAAAGCGTGTTCAACGAGCTTATGGCGCCCTTAACCTATAATGGGGACTACCCGTATCACGAAGGTGGTCAGAGTAACATTTTACCAAATCCGGCTTCGAAACACGAGGATCGATATATATTTCAAAAGCCCAATAAAAATAGCGGACTTCTACATGCAATTAACACCTCACCCCGCCAGGATTCGACCCCACGGCCCACGAGCCCATGACTGTGACCGGGGAACAATACCTCTGGAGCAACAGGATACGAAAAGCAGTCCTAGACTCTGTTATATTTCAAACAAAGCCTGTTCAACGAGCTTATGGCGCCCTGAACCTATAATGGGGACTATCCGTATCACATAAGTGGTCAGAGTAACGTTTTACCAAATCCGGTTTCGAAACACGTGGATCCATATATAGTTCATTAGCCCAATAAAGCACACAGACTTCTACATACAATCAACACCTCACCCCGCCGGGATTTAAACCCACGGCCCACGAGCCCATGACTGTGACCAGGGAACGCTACTTCTGCACCATCAGGATACTAAAAGCAGTAGTAGACTCTGTTATATTTCACACAAAGCCTGTTCAACGAGCTTATGGCGCCGTGAACCTCTAATGGGGACTACCCGTATCACGTAGGTGGGCAGAGTAACATTTTACCATATCCGTCTTCGAAACACGAGGATCCATATATATTTCATTAGCCCAATAAAGCACACGGACTTCTACATACAATCAACACCTCACCCTGCCAGGCTTCGAACCCACGGCCCACGAGCCCATGACTGTGAACGGGGAACGCTACCTCTGGACCACCAGGAAACTAAAAGCAGTCCTAGACTCTGTTATATTTCACACAAAGCCTGTTCAACGAGCTTATGCCCCCGTGAACCTCTAATGGGGACTACCCGTATCACGTAGGTGGTCAGAGTAACGTTTTACCAAATCCCTCTTCAAAATACGTGGATCCATATATATTTCATTAGCCCAATAAATCACATGGACTTCTACATACAATCAACACCTCACCCAGCCAGGATTCGAACCCACGAGCCCACGAACGTGACCGGGGAATGCTACCTCTGGACCACCAGGATACTAAAAGCAGTCCAAGACTCTGTTATATTTCACACAAAGCCTGTTCAACGAGCCTATGGCGCCGTGAACCTCTAATGGGGACTACCAGTATCACGTAGGTGGTCAGAGTAACCTTTTACCAAATCCGGCTTCGAAACACGAAGATCCATATATATTTCATTAGCCCAATAAAGCACAAGGACATCTATATACAATCAACACCTCACACTGACAGGATTCGAACCCACGTCCCACGAGCCCATGATTGTGACCGGGGAACGCTACCTCTGGACCACCAGGATACTAAAACCAGTCCTAGACTCTGTTATATTTCACACAAAACCTGTTCAACGAGCTTATGGCGCCCTTAACCTCTAATGGGGACTACCCGTATCACGAAGGTGGTCAGAGTAACGTTTTACCAAATCCGGCTTCGAAACACGAGGATCGATATATATTTCAAAAGCCCAATAAAAATGGCGGACTTCTACATGCAATTAACACCTCACCCCGCCAGGATTCGAACCCACGGCCCACGAGCCCATGACTGTGACCGGGGAACTATACCTCTGGACCACCAGGATACTAAAAGCAGTCCTAGACTCTGTTATATTTCAAACAAAGCCTGTTCAACGAGCTTATGGCGCCCTGAACCTATAATGGGGACTATCCGTATCACATAAGTGGTCAGAGTAACGTTTTACCAAATCCGGTTTCGAAACACGTGGATCCATATATAGTTCATTAGCCCAATAAAGCACACAGACTTCTACATACAATCAACACCTCACCCCGCCGGGATTTAAACCCACGGCCCACGAGCCCATGACTGTGACCAGGGAACGCTACTTCTGGACCATCAGGATACTAAAAGCAGTAGTAGACTCTGTTATATTTCACACAAAGCCTGTTCAACGAGCTTATGGCGCCGTGAACCTCTAATGGGGACTACCCGTATCACGTAGGTGGGCAGAGTAACGTTTTACCATATCCGTCTTCGAAACACGAGGATCCACATATATTTCATTAGCCCAATAAAGCACGCAGACTTCTACATACAATCAACACCTCACCACGCCGGGATTTAAACCCACGGCCCACGAGCCCATGACTGTGAACGGGGAACGCTACCTCTGGACCACCAGGAAAATAAAAGCAGTCCTAGACTCTGTTATATTTCACACAAAGCCTGTTCAACGAGCTTATGGCGCCGTGAACCTCTAATGGGGACTACCCGTATCACGTAGGTGGTCAGAGTAACGTTTTACCAAATCCGGCTTCGAAACACGAGGATCGATATATATTTCATTAGCCCAATAAAAATAGCGGACTTCTACATGCAATTAACACCTCACCCCGCCAGGATTCGATCCCACGGCCCACGAGCCCATGACTGTGACCGGGGAACATTACCTCTGGACCACCAGGATACTAAAAGCAGTCCTAAACTCGGTTATATTTCACCCAAAGCGTGTTCAACGAGCTTATGGCGCCCTTAACCTATAATGGGGACTACCCGTATCACGAAGGTGGTCAGAGTAACGTTTTACCAAATCCGGCTTCGAAACACGAGGATCGATATATATTTCAAAAGCCCAATAAAAATAGCGGACTTCTACATGCAATTAACACCTCACCCCGCCAGGATTCGACCCCACGGCCCACGAGCCCATGACTGTGACCGGGGAACAATACCTCTGGAGCAACAGGATACGAAAAGCAGTCCTAGACTCTGTTATATTTCAAACAAAGCCTGTTCAACGAGCTTATGGCGCCCTGAACCTATAATGGGGACTATCCGTATCACATAAGTGGTCAGAGTAACGTTTTACCAAATCCGATTTCGAAACACGTGGATCCATATATAGTTCATTAGCCCAATAAAGCACACAGACTTCTACATACAATCAACACCTCACCCCGCCGGGATTTAAACCCACGGCCCACGAGCCCATGACTGTGACCAGGGAACGCTACTTCTGCACCATCAGGATACTAAAAGCAGTAGTAGACTCTGTTATATTTCACACAAAGCCTGTTCAACGAGCTTATGGCGCCGTGAACCTCTAATGGGGACTACCCGTATCACGTAGGTGGTCAGAGTAACGTTTTACCATATCCGTCTTCGAAACACGAGGATCCATATATATTTCATTAGCCCAATAAAGCACACGGACTTCTACATACAATCAACACCTCACCCTGCCAGGATTCGAACCCACGGCCCACGAGCCCATGACTGTGAACGGGGAACGCTACCTCTGGACCACCAGGAAACTAAAAGCAGTCCTAGACTCTGTTATATTTCACACAAAGCCTGTTCAACAAGCTTATGGCGCCATGAACCTCTAATGGGGACTACCCGTATCACGTAGGTGGTCAGATTAACGTTTTACCAAATCCGACTTCGAAACACGATGATCCATATATATTTCATTAGCCCAATAAAGGATGCAGACTTGTACATACAATGAACACCTCACCCCGCCAGGATTCGAACCCACTGCCCACGAGCCCATGACTGTGACCGCGGAACGCTACCTCTGAACCACCAGGATACTAAAAGCAGTCCTAGAGTCTGTTTTATTTCAAACAAAGCCTGTTCAGCGAGCTTATGGCGCCGTGAACCTCTAATGGGGACTACCCGTATCGCGTAGGTGGTCAGAGTAGCGTTTTACCAAATCCGGCATCGAAACACGGGGATCCATATATATTTCATTATCCCAATAAATCACGCGGACTTCTACATACAATCAACACCTCACCCAGCCAGGATTCGAACCCACGGCCCACGAGCCCACGACTGTGACCGGGAATGCTACCTCTGGACCACCAGGATACTAAAAGCAGTCCTAGACTCTGTTATATTTCACACAAAGCCTGTTCAACGAGCTTATGCCCCCGTGAACCTCTAATGGGGACTACCCGTATCACGTAGGTGGTCAGAGTAACGTTTTACCAAATCCCTCTTCAAAATACGTGGATCCATATATATTTCATTAGCCCAATAAATCACATGGACTTCTACATACAATCAACACCTCACCCAGCCAGGATTCGAACCCACGGCCCACGAGCCCATGACTGTGACCGGGGAATGCTACCTCTGGACCACCAGGATACTAAAAGCAGTCCAAGACTCTGTTATATTTCACACAAAGCCTGTTCAACGAGCTTATGGCGCCGTGAACCTCTAATGGGGACTACCCGTATCACGTAGGTGGTCAGAGTAACCTTTTACCAAATCCGGCTTCGAAACACGAGGATCCATATATATTTCATTAGCCCAATAAAGCACACGGACATCTACATACAATCAACACCTCACACTGTCAGGATTCGAACCCACGTCCCACGAGCCCATGATTGTGACCGGGGAACGCTACCTCTGGACCACCAGGATACTAAAAGCAGTCCTAGACTCTGTTATATTTCACACAAAACCTGTTCAACGAGCTTATGGCGCCGTGAACCTCTAATGGGGACTACCCGTATCACGTAGGTGGTCAGAGTAACGTTTTACCAAATCCGGCTTCGAAACACGAGGATCGATATATATTTCATTAGCCCAATAAAAATAGCGGACTTCTACATGCAATTAACACCTCACCCCGCCAGGATTCGACCCACGGCCCACGAGCCCATGACTGTGACCGGGGAACAATACCTCTGGAGCACCAGGATACTAAAAGCAGTCCTAGACTCTGTTATATTTCACACAAAGCCTGTTCAACGAGCTTATGGCGCCCTGAACCTATAATGGGGACTATCCGTATCACGTAAGTGGTCAGAGTAACGTTTTACCAAATCCGGTTTCGAAACACGAGGATCCATATATAGTTCATTAGCCCAATAAAGCACGCAGACTTCTACATACAATCAACACCTCACCCCGCCGGGATTTAAACCCACGGCCCACGAGCCCATGACTGTGACCAGGGAACGCTACTTCTGGACCATCAGGATACTAAAAGCAGTAGTAGACTCTGTTATATTTCACACAAAGCCTGTTCAACGAGCTTATGGCGCCGTGAACCTCTAATGGGGACTACCCGTATCACGTAGGTGGGCAGAGTAACGTTTTACCATATCCGTCTTCGAAACACGAGGATCCATATATATTTCATTAGCCCAATAAAGCACGCAGACTTCTACATACAATCAACACCTCACCACGCCGGGATTTAAACCCACGGCCCACGAGCCCATGACTGTGAACGGGGAACGCTACCTCTGGACCACCAGGAAAATAAAAGCAGTCCTAGACTCTGTTATATTTCACACAAAGCCTGTTCAACGAGCTTATGGCGCCATGAACCTCTATTGGGGACTACCCGTATCACATAGGTGGTCAGAGTAACGTTTTACCATATCCGACTTCGAAACACGAGGATCCATATATATTTCATTAGCCCAATAAAGGAGGCAGACTTGTACATACAATGAACACCTCACCTCGCCAGGATTCGAAACCACGGCCCACGATCCCACGACTGTGATTGGGGAACGCTACCTCTGGACCACCAGGATACTAAAAGCAGTTCTAGACTCTGTTTTATTTCACACAAAACCTGTTCATCGAGCTTAAGGCGCCGTGAACCCCTAATGGGGACTACCCGTATCACGCAGGTGGTCAGAGTAACGTTTTACCAAATCCCTCTTCGAAATACGAGGATCCATATATATTTCATTAGCCCAATAAAGCACGCAGACTTGTACATCCAATGAACACCTCATCCCGCCAGGATTCGACCCCACGGCCCATTAGCCCATGACTGTGACCGGGGAACGCTACCTCTGGAACTACCAGGATACTAAAAGCAGTCCTAGACTCTGTTATATTTCACACAAATCCTGTTCAACGAGCTTATGGCGCCGTGAACCTCTAATGGGAACTACCCGTATCACTTAGGTGGGCAGAGTAACGTTTTACCATATCCGTCTTCGAAACACGAGGATCCATATATATTTCATTAGCCCAATAAAGCACGCGGACTTCTACATACAATCAACACCTCACCCCGCCAGGATTCGAACCCACGGCCCACGAGCCCACGACTGTGACCGGGGAACGCTACCTCTGGACCACCAGGATACTAAAAGCAGTCCTAGACTCTGTTATATTTCACACAAAGCCTGTTCAACGAGCTTATGGCGCCGTGAACCTCTAATGGGGACTACCCGTATCAAGTAGGTGGTCAGAGTAACGTTTTACCAAATCCGGCTTCGAAACACGAGGATCGATTTATATTTCATTAGCCCAATAAAGCACGCGGACTTCTACATACAATGAACACCTCACCCCGCCAGGATTCGAACCCACTGCCCACGAGCCCATGACTGTGACCGCGGAACGCTACCTCTGAACCACCAGGATACTAAAAGCAGTCCTAGACTCTGTTATATTTCAAACAAAGCCTGTTCAGCGAGCTTATGGCGCCGTGAACCTCTAATGGGGACTACCCGTATCACGTAGGTGGTCAGAGTAACGTTTTACCAAATCCGGCTTCGAAACACGAGGATCCATATATATTTCATTAGCCCAATAAAGCACACGGACTTCTACATACAATCAACACCTCACCCAGCCAGGATTCGAACCCACGGCCCACGAGCCCATGACTGTGACCGGGGAACGCTACCTCTGGACCACCAGGATACTAAAAGCAGTCCTAGACTCTGTTATATTTCACACAAAGCCTGTTCAACGAGCTTATGGCGCCGTGAACCTCTAATGGGGACTACCCGTATCACGTAGGTGGTCAGAGTAACGTTTTACCAAATCCGGCTTCGAAACACGAGGATCCATATATATTTCATTAGCCCAATAAAGCACACGGACTTCTACATACAATCAACACCTCACCCGCCAGGATTCGAACCCACGTCCCACGAGCCCATGACTGTGACCGGGGAACGCTACCTCTGGACCACCAGGATACTAAAAGCAGTCCTAGACTCTGTTATATTTCACACAAAGCCTGTTCAACGAGCTTATGGCGCCGTGAACCTCTAATGGGGACTACCCGTATCACGTAGGTGGTCAGAGTAACGTTTTACCAAATCCGGCTTCGAAACACGAGGATCCATATATATTTCATTAGCCCAATAAAGCAAGCGGACTTCTACATACAATCAACACCTCACCCCGCCAGGATTCGAACCCACGGCCCACGAGCCCATGACTGTGACCGGGGAACGATACCTCTGGACCACCAGGATACTAAAAGCAGTCCTAGACTCTGTTATATTTCACACAAAGCCTGTTCAACGAGCTTATGGCGCCGTGAACCTCTAATGGGGACTATCCGTATCACGTAAGTGGTCAGAGTAACGTTTTACCAAATCCGGCTTCGAAACACGAGGATCCATATATATTTCATTAGCCCAATAAAGCACGCAGACTTCTACATACAATCAACACCTCACCCGCCAGGATTCGAACCCACGGCCCACGAGCCCATGACTGTGACCGGGGAACACTACCTCTGGACCATCAGGATACTAAAAGCAGTCCTAGACTCTGTTATATTTCACACAAAGCCTGTTCAACGAGCTTATGGCGCCGTGAACCTCTAATGGGGACTACCCGTATCACGTAGGTGGTCAGAGTAACGTTTTACCATATCCGTCTTCGAAACACGAGGATCCATATATATTTCATTAGCCCAATAAAGCACGCGGACTTCTACATACAATCAACACCTCACCCCGCCAGGATTCGAAGCCACGGCCCACGAGCCCATGACTGTGACCAGGGAACGCTACCTCTGGACCACCAGGATACTAAAAGCAGTCCTAGACTCTGTTATATTTCACACAAAGCCTGTTCAACGAGCTTATGGCGCCGTGAACCTCTAATGGGGACTACCCGTATCACGTAGGTGGTCAGAGTAACGTTTTACCAAATCAACTTCGAAACACGAGGATCCATATATATTTCATTAGCCCAATAAAGGACGCAGACTTCTACATACAATGAACACCTCACCCCGCCAGGATTCGAACCCACGGCCCACGAGCCCATGACTGTGACCGCGGAACGCTACCTCTGGACCACCAGGATACTAAAAGCAGTCCAAGACTCTGTTATATTTCACACAAAGCCTGTTCAACGAGCTTATGGCGCCGTGAACCTCTAATGGGGACTACCCGTATCACGTAGGTGGTCAGAGTAACGTTTTACCAAATCCGTCTTCGAAACACGAGGATCCATATATATTTCATTAGCCCAATAAAGCACGCGGACTTCTACATACAATCAACACCTCACCCCGCCAGGATTCGAACCCACGGCCCACGAGCCCATGACTGTGACCGGGGAACGCTACCTCTGGACCACCAGGATACTAAAAGCAGTCCTAGACTCTGTTATATTTCACACAAAGCCTGTTCAACGAGCTTATGGCGCCGTGAACCTCTAATGGGGACTACCCGTATCACGTAGGTGGTCAGAGTAACGTTTTACCATATCCGTCTTCGAAACACGAGGATCCATATATATTTCATTAGCCCAATAAAGCACGCGGACTTCTACATACAATCAACACCTCACCCCGCCAGGATTCGAACCCACGGCCCACGAGCCCATGACTGTGACCGGGGAACGCTACCTCTGGACCACCAGGATACTAAAAGCAGTCCTAGACTCTGTTATATTTCACACAAAGCCTGTTCAACGAGCTTATGGCGCCGTGAACCTCTAATGGGGACTACCCGTATCACGTAGGTGGTCAGAGTAACGTTTTACCATATCCGTCTTCGAAACACGAGGATCCATATATATTTCATTAGCCCAATAAAGCACGCGGACTTCTACATACAATCAACACCTCACCCCGCCAGGATTCGAACCCACGGCCCACGAGCCCATGACTGTGAACGGGGAACGCTACCTCTGGACCACCAGGATACTAAAAGCAGTCCTAGACTCTGTTATATTTCACACAAAGCCTGTTCAACGAGCTTATGGCGCCGTGAACCTCTAATGGGGACTACCCGTATCACGTAGGTGGTCAGAGTAACGTTTTACCAAATCCGGCTTCGAAACACGAGGATCCATATATATTTCATTAGCCCAATAAAGCACGCGGACTTCTACATACAATGAACACCTCACCCCGCCAGGATTCGAACCCACGGCCCACGAGCCCATGACTGTGACCGGGGAACGCTACCTCTGGACCACCAGGATACTAAAAGCAGTCCTAGACTCTGTTATATTTCACACAAAGCCTGTTCAACGAGCTTATGGCGCCGTGAACCTCTAATGGGGACTACCCGTATCACGTAGGTGGTCAGAGTAACGTTTTACCAAATCCGTCTTCGAAACACGAGGATCCATATATATTTCATTAGCCCAATAAAGCACGCGGACTTCTACATACAATCAACACCTCACCCGCCAGGATTCGAACCCACGGCCCACGAGCCCATGACTGTGACCGGGGAACGCTACCTCTGGACCACCAGGATACTAAAAGCAGTCCTAGACTCTGTTATATTTCACACAAAGCCTGTTCAACGAGCTTATGGCGCCGTGAACCTCTAATGGGACTACCCGTATCACGTAGGTGGTCAGAGTAACGTTTTACCATTCCGGGTTCGAAACACGAGGATCCATATATATTTCATTAGCCCAATAAAGCACGCGGACTTCTACATACAATCAACACCTCACCCCGCCAGGATTCGAACCCACGGCCCACGAGCCCATGACTGTGACCGGGGAACGCTACCTCTGGACCACCAGGATACTAAAAGCAGTCCTAGACTCTGTTATATTTCACACAAAGCCTGTTCAACGAGCTTATGGCGCCGTGAACCTCTAATGGGGACTACCCGTATCAAGTAGGTGGTCAGAGTAACGTTTTACCAAATCCGTCTTCGAAACACGAGGATCCATATATATTTCATTAGCCCAATAAAGCACGCGGACTTCTACATACAAAAAACACCTCACCCGCCAGGATTCGAACCCACGGCCCACGCGCCCATGACTGTTACCGGGAACGCTACCTCTGGACCACCAGGATACTAAAAGCAGTCCTAGACTCTGTTATATTTCACACAAAGCCTGTTCAACGAGCTTATGGCGCCGTGAACCTCTAATGGGGACTACCAGTATCACGTAGGTGGTCAGAGTAACGTTTTACCAAATCCGGCTTCGAAACACGAGGATCCATATATATTTCATTAGCCCAATAAAGCACGCCGACTTCTACATACAATCAACACCTCACCCCGCCAGGATTCGAACCCACGGCCCACGAGCCCATGACTGTGACCGGGGAACGCTACCTCTGGACCACCAGGATACTAAAAGCAGTCCTAGACTCTGTTATATTTCACACAAAGCCTGTTCAACGAGCTTATGGCGCCGTGAACCTCTAATGGGGACTACCCGTATCACGTAGGTGGTCAGAGTAACGTTTTACCATATCCGTCTTCGAAACACGAGGATCCATATATATTTCATTAGCCCAATAAAGCACGCGGACTTCTACATACAATCAACACCTCACCCCGCCAGGATTCGAACCCACGGCCCACGAGCCCATGACTGTGACCGGGGAACGCTACCTCTGGACCACCAGGATACTAAAAGCAGTCCTAGACTCTGTTATATTTCACACAAAGCCTGTTCAACGAGCTTATGGCGCCGTGAACCTCTAATGGGGACTACCCGTATCACGTAGGTGGTCAGAGTAACGTTTTACCAAATCCGTCTTCGAAACACGAGGATCCATATATATTTCATTAGCCCAATAAAGCACGCGGACTTCTACATACAATCAACACCTCACCCCGCCAGGATTCGAACCCACGGCCCACTAGCCCATGACTGTGACCGGGGAACGCTACCTCTGGACCACCAGGATACTAAAAGCAGTCCTAGACTCTGTTATATTTCACACAAAGCCTGTTCAACGAGCTTATGGCGCCGTGAACCTCTAATGGGGACTACCCGTATCACGTAGGTGGTCAGAGTAACGTTTTACCAAATCCGGCTTCGAAACACGAGGATCCATATATATTTCATTAGCCCAATAAAGCACGCGGACTTCTACATACAATCAACACCTCACCCCGCCAGGATTCGAACCCACGGCCCACGAGCCCATGACTGTGACCGGGGAACGCTACCTCTGGACCACCAGGATACTAAAAGCAGTCCTAGACTCTGTTATATTTCACACAAAGCCTGTTCAACGAGCTTATGGCGCCGTGAACCTCTAATGGGGACTACCCGTATCACGTAGGTGGTCAGAGTAACGTTTTACCAAATCCGGCTTCGAAACACGAGGATCCATATATATTTCATTAGCCCAATAAAGCACGCGGACTTCTACATACAATCAACACCTCACCCGCCAGGATTCGAACCCACGGCCCACGAGCCATGACTGTGACCGGGGAGCGCTACCTCTGGACCACCAGGATACTAAAAGCAGTCCTAGACTCTGTTATATTTCACACAAAGCCTGTTCAACGAGCTTATGGCGCCGTGAACCTCTAATGGGGACTACCCGTATCACGTAGGTGGTCAGAGTAACGTTTTACCATATCCGGCTTCGAAACACGAGGATCCATATATATTTCATTAGCCCAATAAAGCACGCGGACTTCTACATACAATCAACACCTCACCCCGCCAGGATTCGAAACCACGGCCCACGAGCCCATGACTGTGACCGGGGAACGCTACCTCTGGACCACCAGGATACTAAAAGCAGTCCTAGACTCTGTTATATTTCACACAAAGCCTGTTCAACGAGCTTATGGCGCCGTGAACCTCTAATGGGGACTACCCGTATCACGTAGGTGGTCAGAGTAACGTTTTACCAAATCCGTCTTCGAAACACGAGGATCCATATATATTTCATTAGCCCAATAAAGCACGCGGACTTCTACATACAATCAACACCTCCCCGCCAGGATACGAACCCACGGCCCACAGCCCATGACTGTGACCGGGGAACGCTACCTCTGGACCACCAGGATACTAAAAGCAGTCCTAGACTCTGTTATATTTCACACAAAGCCTGTTCAACGAGCTTATGGCGCCGTGAACCTCTAATGGGGACTACCCGTATCACGTAGGTGGTCAGAGTAACGTTTTACCAAATCCGGCTTCGAAACACGAGGATCCATATATATTTCATTAGCCCAATAAAGCACGCGGACTTCTACATACAATCAACACCTCACCCGCCAGGATTCGAACCCACTGCCCACTAGCCCATGACTGTGACGGCGGAACGCTAACCTCTGGACCACCAGGATACTAAAAGCAGTCCTAGACTTTGTTATATTTCACACAAAGCCTGTTCAACGAGCTTATGGCGCCGTGAACCTCTAATGGGGACTACCCGTATCACGTAGGTGGTCAGAGTAACGTTTTACCATATCCGTCTTCGAAACACGAGGATCCATATATATTTCATTAGCCCAATAAAGCACACGGACTTCTACATACAATCAACACCTCACCCAGCCAGGATTCGAACCCACGGCCCACGAGCCCACGACTGTGACCGGGGAATGCTACCTCTGGACCACCAGGATACTAAAAGCAGTCCAAGACTCTGTTATATTTCACACAAAGCCTGTTCAACGAGCTTATGGCGCCGTGAACCTCTAATGGGGACTACCCGTATCACGTAGGTGGTCAGAGTAACGTTTTACCAAATCCGGCTTCGAAACACGAGGATCCATATATATTTCATTAGCCCAATAAAGCACACGGACATCTACATACAATCAACACCTCACCCTGTCAGGATTCGAACCCACGTCCCACGAGCCCATGACTGTGACCGGGGAACGCTACCTCTGGACCACCAGGATACTAAAAGCAGTCCTAGACTCTGTTATATTTCACACAAAACCTGTTCAACGAGCTTATGGCGCCGTGAACCTCTAATGGGGACTACCCGTATCACGTAGGTGGTCAGAGTAACGTTTTACCAAATCCGGCTTCGAAACACGAGGATCGATATATATTTCATTAGCCCAATAAAAATAGCGGACTTCTACATACAATTAACACCTCACCCCGCCAGGATTCGATCCCACGGCCCACGAGCCCATGACTGTGACCGGGGAACATTACCTCTGGACCACCAGGATACTAAAAGCAGTCCTAGACTCTGTTATATTTCACACAAAGCCTGTTCAACGAGCTTATGGCGCCCTGAACCTATAATGGGGACTATCCGTATCACGTAAGTGGTCAGAGTAACGTTTTACCAAATCCGGTTTCGAAACACGAGGATCCATATATAGTTCATTAGCCCAATAAAGCACGCAGACTTCTACATACAATCAACACCTCACCACGCCGGGATTTAAACCCACGGCCCACGAGCCCATGACTGTGACCAGGGAACACTACTTCTGGACCATCAGGATACTAAAAGCAGTAGTAGACTCTGTTATATTTCACACAAAGCCTGTTCAACGAGCTTATGGCGCCGTGAACCTCTAATGGGGATTACCCGTATCACGTAGGTGGGCAGAGTAACGTTTTACCATATCCGTCTTCGAAACACGAGGATCCATATATATTTCATTAGCCCAATAAAGGACACGGACTTCTACATACAATCAACACCTCACCCTGCCAGGATTCGAACCCACGGCCCACGAGCCCATGACTGTGAACGGGAACGCTACCTCTGGACCACCAGGATACTAAAAGCAGTCCTAGACTCTGTTATATTTCACACAAAGCCTGTTCAACGAGCTTATGGCGCCGTGAACCTCTAATGGGGACTACCCGTATCACGTAGGTGGTCAGAGTAACGTTTTACCAAATCCGCTTCGAAACACGAGGATCCATATATATTTCATTAGCCCAAAAAAGGGGCAGACTTGTACATACAATGAACACCTCACCCCGCCAGGATTCGAACCCACGGCCCACGAGCCCATGACTGTGACCGGGGAACGCTAACCGTTGGACCAACAGGATACTAAAAGCAGTCCTAGACTCTGTTATATTTCACACAAAGCCTGTTCAACGAGCTTATGGCGCCGTGAACCTCTAATGGGGACTACCCGTATCACGTAGGTGGTCAGAGTAACGTTTTACCATATCCGGCTTCGAAACACGAGGATCCATATATATTTCATTAGCCCAATAAAGCACGCGGACTTCTACATACAATCAACACCTCACCCCGCCAGGATTCGAACCCACGGCCCACGAGCCCACGACTGTGACCGGGGAACGCTACCTCTGGACCACCAGGATACTAAAAGCAGTCCTAGACTCTGTTATATTTCACACAAAGCCTGTTCAACGAGCTTATGGCGCCGTGAACCTCTAATGGGGACTACCCGTATCACGTAGGTGGTCAGAGTAACGTTTTACCAAATCCGTCTTCGAAACACGAGGATCCATATATATTTCATTAGCCCAATAAAGCACGCGGACTTCTACATACAATCAACACCTCACCCCGCCAGGATTCGAACCCACGGCCCACAAGCCCATGACTGTGACCGGGGAACGCTAACCACTGGACCACCAGGATACTAAAAGCAGTCCTAGACTCTGTTATATTTCACACAAAGCCTGTTCAACGAGCTTATGGCGCCGTGAACCTCTAATGGGGACTACCCGTATCACGTAGGTGGTCAGAGTAACGTTTTACCATATCCGTCTTCGAAACACGAGGATCCATATATATTTCATTAGCCCAATAAAGCACACGGACTTCTACATACAATCAACACCTCACCCGGCCAGGATTCGAACCCATGGCCCACGAGCACATGACTGTGACCGGGGAACGCTACCTCTGGACCACCAGGATACTAAAAGCAGTCCTAGACTCTGTTATATTTCACACAAAGCCTGTTCAACGAGCTTATGGCGCCGTGAACCTCTAATGGGGACTACCCGTATCACGTAGGTGGTCAGAGTAACGTTTTACCAAATCCGGCTTCGAAACACGAGGATCCATATATATTTCATTAGCCCAATAAAGCAGCAGACTTCTACATACAATCAACACCTCACCCCGCCAGGATTCGAACCCACGGCCCACAGCCCATGACTGTGATCGGGGAACGCTACCTCTGAACCACAGGGATACTAAAAGCAGTCCTAGACTCTGTTATATTTCACACAAAGCCTGTTCAACGAGCTTATGGCGCCGTGAACCTCTAATGGGGACTACCCGTATCACGTAGGTGGTCAGAGTAACGTTTTACCAAATCCGTCTTCGAAACACGAGGATCCATATATATTTCATTAGCCCAATAAAGCACGCGGACTTCTACATACAATCAACACCTCAACCCCGCCAGGACTCGAACCCACGGCCCACGACTGTGACCGGGGAACGCTAACCTCTGGACCACCAGGATACTAAAAGCAGTCCTAGACTCTTGTTATATTTCACACAAAGCCTGTTCAACGAGCTTATGGCGCCGTGAACCTCTAATGGGGACTACCGTATCACGTAGGTGGTCAGAGTAACGTTTTACCATATCCGGCTTCGAAACACGAGGATCCATATATATTTCATTAGCCCAATAAAGCACGCGGACTTCTACATACAATCAACACCTCACCCGCCAGGATTCGAACCCACGGCCCACGAGCCCATGACTGTGACCGGGGAACGCTACCTCTGGACCACCAGGATACTAAAAGCAGTCCTAGACTCTGTTATATTTCACACAAAGCCTGTTCAACGAGCTTATGGCGCCGTGAACCTCTAATGGGGACTACCCGTATCACGTAGGTGGTCAGAGTAACGTTTTACCAAATCCGGCTTCGAAACACGAGGATCCATATATATTTCATTAGCCCAATGAAGCATAGCGGACTTCTACATACAATCAACACCTCACCCCGCCAGGATTCGAACCCACGGCCCACGAGCCCATGACTGTGACCGGGGAACGCTACCTCTGGACCACCAGGATACTAAAAGCAGTCCTAGACTCTGTTATATTTCACACAAAGCCTGTTCAACGAGCTTATGGCGCCGTGAACCTCTAATGGGGACCACCCGTATCACGTAGGTGGTCAGAGTAACGTTTTACCAAATCCGGCTTCGAAACACGAGGATCCATATATATTTCATTAGCCCAATAAAGCACGCGGACTTCTACATACAATCAACACCTCACCCAGCCAGGATTCGAACCCACGGCCCACGAGCCCATGACTGTGACCGGGGAACGCTACCTCTGGACCACCAGGATACTAAAAGCAGTCCTAGACTCTGTTATATTTCACACAAAGCCTGTTCAACGAGCTTATGGCGCCGTGAACCTCTAATGGGGACTACCAGTATCACGTAGGTGGTCATAGTAACGTTTTACCAAATCCGGCTTCGAAACACGAGGATCCATATATATTTCATTAGCCCAATAAAGCACACGGACTTCTACATACAATCAACACCTCACCCTGCCAGGATTCGAACCCACGGCCCACGAGCCCATGACTGTGACCGGGGAACGCTACCTCTGGACCACCAGGATACTAAAAGCAGTCCTAGACTCTGTTATATTTCACACAAAACCTGTTCAACGAGCTTATGGCGCCGTGAACCTCTAATGGGGACTACCCGTATCACGTAGGTGGTCAGAGTAACGTTTTACCAAATCCGGCTTCGAAACACGAGGATCGATATATATTTCATTAGCCCAATAGAAATAGCGGACTTCTACATGCAATTAACACCTCACCCCGCCAGGATTCGATCCCACGGCCCACAAGCCCATGACTGTGACCGGGGAACATTACCTCTGGACCACCAGGATACTAAAAGCAGTCCTAGACTCTGTTATATTTCACACAAAGCCTGTTCAACGAGCTTATGGCGCCGTGAACCTCTAATGGGGACTACCTGTATCACGTAGGTGGTCAGAGTAACGTTTTACCAAATCCGGCTTCGAAACACGAGGATCGATATATATTTCATTAGCCCAATAAAAATAGCGGACTTCTACATGCAATTAACACCTCACCCCGCCAGGATTCGATCCCACGGCCCACGAGCCCATGACTGTGACCGGGGAACATTACCTCTGGAGCACCAGGATACTAAAAGCAGTCCTAGACTCTGTTATATTTCACACAAAGCCTGTTCAACGAGCTTATGGCGCCGTGAACCTATAATGGGGACTATCCATATCACGTAAGTGGTCAGAGTAACGTTTTACCAAATCCGGTTTCGAAACACGAGGATCCATATATAGTTCATTAGCCCAATAAAGCACGCAGACTTCTACATACAATCAACACCTCACCACGCCAGGATTCGAACCCACGGCCCACGAGCCCATGACTGTGACCAGGGAACACTACCTCTGGACCATCAGGATACTAAAAGCAGTAGTAGACTCTGTTATATTTCACACAAAGCCTGTTCAACGAGCTTATGGCGCCGTGAACCTCTAATGGGGATTACCCGTATCACGTAGGTGGTCAGAGTAACGTTTTACCATATCCGTCTTCGAAACACGAGGATCCATATATATTTCATTAGCCCAATAAAGGACGCGGACTTCTACATACAATGAACACCTCACCCCGCCAGGATTCGAACCCACGGCCCACGAGCCCATGACTGTGACCGGGGAACGCTACCTCTGGACCACCAGGATACTAAAAGCAGTCCTAGACTCTGTTATATTTCACACAAAGCCTGTTCAACGAGCTTATGGCGCCGTGAACCTCTAATGGGGACTACCCGTATCACGTAGGTGGTCAGAGTAACGTTTTACCAAATCCGGCTTCGAAACACGAGGATCCATATATATTTCATTAGCCCAATAAAGCACGCGGACTTCTACATACAATCAACACCTCACCCCGCCAGGATTCGAACCCACGGCCCACGAGCCCATGACTGTGACCGGGGAACGCTACCTCTGGACCACCAGGATACTAAAAGCAGTCCTAGACTCTGTTATATTTCACACAAAGCCTGTTCAACGAGCTTATGGCGCCGTGAACCTCTAATGGGGACTACCAGTATCACGTAGGTGGTCAGAGTAACGTTTTACCAAATCCGTCTTCGAAACACGAGGATCCATATATATTTCATTAGCCCAATAAAGCACGCGGACTTCTACATACAATCAACACCTCAGCCCGCCAGGATTCGAACCCACGGCCCACGAGCCTATGACTGTGACCGGGGAACGCTACCTCTGGACCACCAGGATACTAAAAGCAGTCCTAGACTCTGTTATATTTCACACAAAGCCTGTTCAACGAGCTTATGGCGCCGTGAACCTCTAATGGGGACTACCCGTATCACGTAGGTGGTCAGAGTAACGTTTTACCAATCCGGCTTCGAAACACGAGGATCCATATATATTTCATTAGCCCAATAAAGCACGCGGACTTCTACATACAATCAACACCTCACCCCGCCAGGATTCGAACCCACGGCCCACGAGCCCAAGACTGTGACCGGGAACGCTACCTCTGGACCACCAGGATACTAAAAGCAGGCCAAGACTTTGTTATATTTCACACAAAGCCTGTTCAACGAGCTTATGGCGCCGTGAACCTCTAATGGGGACTACCCGTATCACGTAGGTGGTCAGAGTAACGTTTTACCAAATCCGGCTTCGAAACACGAGGATCGATATATATTTCATTAGCCCAATAAAGAAGCGGACTTCTACATACAATCAACACCTCACCCCGCCAGGATTCGAACCCACGGCCCACGAGCCCATGACTGTGACCGGGGAACGCTACCTCTGGACCACCAGGATACTAAAAGCAGTCCTAGACTCTGTTATATTTCACACAAAGCCTGTTCAACGAGCTTATGGCGCCGTGAACCTCTAATGGGGACTATCCGTATCACGTAGGTGGTCA
Organism: Homarus gammarus; assembly: GCA_958450375.1. Taxonomy (NCBI): domain Eukaryota; kingdom Metazoa; phylum Arthropoda; class Malacostraca; order Decapoda; family Nephropidae; genus Homarus; species Homarus gammarus. The sequence goes on from CAUDMG010001305.1 coordinate 357,358, forward strand.
GAGTAACGTTTTACCAAATCCGGTTTCGAAACACGAGGATCCATATATAGTTCATTAGCCCAATAAAGCACGCAGACTTCTACATACAATCAACACCTCACCCGCCAGGATTCGAACCCACGGCCCACGAGCCCATGACTGTGACCGGGGAACGCTACCTCTGGACCACCAGGATACTAAAAGCAGTCCTAGACTCTGTTATATTTCACACAAAGCCTGTTCAACGAGCTTATGGCGCCGTGAACCTCTAATGGGGACTACCCGTATCACGTAGGTGGTCAGAGTAACGTTTTACCATATCCGTCTTCGAAACACGAGGATCCATATATATTTCATTAGCCCAATAAAGCAGGCGGACTTCTACATACAATCAACACCTCACCCCGCCAGGATTCGAACCCACGGCCCACGAGCCCACGACTGTGATCGGGGAACGCTACCTCTGGACCACCAGGATACTAAAAGCAGTCCTAGACTCTGTTATATTTCACACAAAACCTGTTCAACGAGCTTATGGCGCCGTGAACCTCTAATGGGGACTACCCGTATCACGTAGGTGGTCAGAGTAACGTTTTACCAAATCCGGCTTCGAAACACGAGGATCCATATATATTTCATTAGCCCAATAAAGCATGCGGACTTCTACATACAATCAACACCTCACCCCGCCAGGATTCGAACCCACGGCCCACGAGCCCATGACTGTGACCGGGAACCCAAACCTCTGGACCACCAGGATACTAAAAGCAGTCCTAGACTCTGTTATATTTCACACAAAGCCTGTTCAACGAGCTTATGGCGCCGTGAACCTCTAATGGGGACTACCCGTATCACGTAGGTGGTCAGAGTAACGTTTTACCATATCCGGCTTCGAAACACGAGGATCCATATATATTTCATTAGCCCAATAAAGCATGCGGACTTCTACATACAATCAACACCTCACCCCGCCAGGATTCGAACCCACGGCCCACGAGCCCACGACTGTGATCGGGGAACGCTACCTCTGGACCACCAGGATACTAAAAGCAGTCCTAGACTCTGTTATATTTCACACAAAGCCTGTTCAACGAGCTTATGGCGCCGTGAACCTCTAATGGGGACTACCCGTATCACGTAGGTGGTCAGAGTAACGTTTTACCAAATCCGTCTTCGAAACACGAGGATCCATATATATTTCATTAGCCCAATAAAGCACGCGGACTTCTACATACAATCAACACCTCACCCCGCCAGGATTCGAACCCACGGCCCACGAGCCCATGACTGTGACCGGGGAACGCTACCTCTGGACCACCAGGATACTAAAAGCAGTCCTAGACTCTGTTATATTTCACACAAAGCCTGTTCAACGAGCTTATGGCGCCGTGAACCTCTAATGGGGACTACCCGTATCACGTAGGTGGGCAGAGTAACGTTTTACCATATCCGTCTTCGAAACACGAGGATCCATATATATTTCATTAGCCCAATAAATCATGCGGACTTCTACATACAATCAACACCTCACCCCGCCAGGATTCGAACCCACGGCCCACGAGCCCACGACTGTGATCGGGGAACGCTACCTCTGGACCACCAGGATACTAAAAGCAGTCCTAGACTCTGTTATATTTCACACAAAACCTGTTCAACGAGCTTATGGCGCCGTGAACCTCTAATGGGGACTACCCGTATCACGTAGGTGGTCAGAGTAACGTTTTACCAAATCCGGCTTCGAAACACGAGGATCGATATATATTTCATTAGCCCAATAAAAAATGCGGACTTCTACATGCAATTAACACCTCACCCCGCCAGGATTCGATCCCACGGCCCACGAGCCCATGACTGTGACCGGGGAACACTACCTCTGGACCACCAGGATACTAAAAGCAGTCCTAGACTCTGTTATATTTCACACAAAGCCTGTTCAACGAGCTTATGCCGCCGTGAACCTCTAATGGGGACTACCTGTATCACGTAGGTGGTCAGAGTAACGTTTTACCAAATCCGGCTTCGAAACACGAGGATCGATACATATTTCAATAGCCCAATAAAAATTGCGGACTTCTACATGCAATTAACACCTCACCCCGCCAGGATTCGATCCCACGGCCCACGAGCCCATGACTGTGACCGGGGAACATTACCTCTGGACCACCAGGATACTAAAAGCAGTCCTAGACTCTGTTATATTTCACACAAAGCCTGTTCAACGAGCTTATGGCGCCGTGAACCTATAATGGGGACTATCCGTATCACGTAAGTGGTCAGAGTAACATTTAACCAAATCCGGTTTCGAAACACGAGGATCCATATATAGTTCATTAGCCCAATAAAGCACGCAGACTTCTACATACAATCAACACCTCACCACGCCGGGATTTAAACCCACGGCCCACGAGCCCATGACTGTGACCAGGGAACACTACTTCTGGACCATCAGGATACTAAAAGCAGTAGTAGACTCTGTTATATTTCACACAAAGCCTGTTCAACGAGCTTATGGCGCCGTGAACCTCTAATGGGGATTACCCGTATCACGTAGGTGGGCAGAGTAACGTTTTACCATATCCGTCTTCGAAACACGAGGATCCATATATATTTCATTAGCCCAATAAAGGACACGGACTTCTACATACAATCAACACCTCACCCTGCCAGGATTCGAACCCACGGCCCACGAGTCCATGACTGTGAACGGGGAACGCTACCTCTGGACCACCAGGATACTAAAAGCAGTCCTAGACTCTGTTATATTTCACACAAAGCCTGTTCAACGAGCTTATGGCGCCGTGAACCTCTAATGGGGACTACCCGTATCACGTAGGTGGTCAGAGTAACGTTTTACCAAATCCGGCTTCGAAACACGAGGATCCATATATATTTCATTAGCCCAATAAAGCACGCGGACTTCTACATACAATCAACACCTCACCCCGCCAGGATTCGAACCCACGGCCCACGAGCCCATGACTGTGACCGGGAACGCTACCTCTGGACCACCAGGATACTAAAAGCAGTCCTAGACTCTGTTATATTTCACACAAAGCCTGTTCAACGAGCTTATGGCGCCGTGAACCTCTAATGGGGACTACCCGTATCACGTAGGTGGTCAGAGTAACGTTTTACCAAATCCGTCTTCGAAACACGAGGATCCATATATATTTCATTAGCCCAATAAAGCACGCGGACTTCTACATACAATCAACACCTCACCCGGCCAGGATTCGAACCCACGGCCCACAGCCCATGACTGTGACCGGGGAACGCTACCTCTGGACCACCAGGATACTAAAAGCAGTCCTAGACTCTGTTATATTTCACACAAAGCCTGTTCAACGAGCTTATGGCGCCGTGAACCTCTAATGGGGACTACCCGTATCACGTAGGTGGTCAGAGTAACGTTTTACCATATCCGTCTTCGAAACACGAGGATCCATATATATTTCATTAGCCCAATAAAGCACACGGACTTCTACATACAATCAACACCTCACCCCGCCAGGATTCGAACCCACGGCCCACGAGCCCATGACTGTGACCGGGGAACTCTACCTCTGGACCACCAGGATACTAAAAGCAGTCCTAGACTCTGTTATATTTCACACAAAGCCTGTTCAACGAGCTTATGGCGCCGTGAACCTCTAATGGGGACTACCCGTATCACGTAGGTGGTCAGAGTAACGTTTTACCAAATCCGGCTTCGAAACACGAGGATCCATATATATTTCATTAGCCCAATAAAGCACGCGGACTTCTACATACAATCAACACCTCACCCCGCCAGGATTCGAACCCACTGCCCACGAGCCCATGACTGTGACCGCGGAACGCTACCTCTGAACCACCAGGATACTAAAAGCAGTCCTAGAGTCTGTTATATTTCAAACAAAGCCTGTTCAACGAGCTTATGGCGCCGTGAACCTCTAATGGGGACTACCCGTATCACGTAGGTGGTCAGAGTAACGTTTTACCAAATCCGGCTTCGAAACACGAGGATCCATATATATTTCATTAGCCCAATAAATCACACGGACTTCTACATACAATCAACACCTCACCCAGCCAGGATTCGAACCCACGGCCCACGAGCCCACGACTGTGACCGGGGAACGCTACCTCTGGACCACCAGGATACTAAAAGCAGTCCTAGACTCTGTTATATTTCACACAAAGCCTGTTCAACGAGCTTATGGCGCCGTGAACCTCTAATGGGGACTACCCGTATCACGTAGGTGGTCAGAGTAACGTTTTACCAAATCCGTCTTCGAAACACGAGGATCCATATATATTTCATTAGCCCAATAAAGCACACGGACTTCTACATACAATCAACACCTCACCCGCCAGGATTCGAACCCACGGCCCACGAGCCCATGACTGTGACCGGGGAACGCTACCTCTGGACCACCAGGATACTAAAAGCAGTCCTAGACTCTGTTATATTTCACACAAAGCCTGTTCAACGAGCTTATGGCGCCGTGAACCTCTAATGGGGACTACCCGTATCACGTAGGTGGTCAGAGTAACGTTTTACCAAATCCGTCTTCGAAACACGAGGATCCATATATATTTCATTAGCCCAATAAAGCACGCGGACTTCTACATACAATCAACACCTCACCCCGCCAGGATTCGAACCCACGGCCCACGAGCCCATGACTGTGACCGGGGAACGCTACCTCTGGACCACCAGGATACTAAAAGCAGTCCTAGACTCTGTTATATTTCACACAAAACCTGTTCAACGAGCTTATGGCGCCGTGAACCTCTAATGGGGACTACCCGTATCACGTAGGTGGTCAGAGTAACGTTTTACCAAATCCGGCTTCGAAACACGAGGATCGATATATATTTCATTAGCCCAATAAAAATAGCGGACTTCTACATGCAATTAACACCTCACCCCGCCAGGATTCGATCCCACGGCCCACGAGCCCATGACTGTGACCGGGGAACATTACCTCTGGACCACCAGGATACTAAAAGCAGTCCTAGACTCTGTTATATTTCACACAAAGCCTGTTCAACGAGCTTATGGCGCCGTGAACCTCTAATGGGGACTACCCGTATCACGTAGGTGGTCAGAGTAACGTTTTACCAAATCCGGCTTCGAAACACGAGGATCGATATATATTTCATTAGCCCAATAAAAATAGCGGACTTCTACATGCAATTAACACCTCACCCCGCCAGGATTCGAACCCACGGCCCACGAGCCCATGACTGTGACCGGGGAACATTACCTCTGGAGCACCAGGATACTAAAAGCAGTCCTAGACTCTGTTATATTTCACACAAAGCCTGTTCAACGAGCTTATGGCGCCGTGAACCTCTAATGGGGACTACCCGTATCACGTAGGTGGTCAGAGTAACGTTTTACCAAATCCGATCTTCGAAACACGAGGATCCATATATATTTCATTAGCCCAATAAAGCACGCGGACTTCTACATACAATCAACACTCACCCCGCCAGGATTCGAACCCACGGCCCACGAGCCCATGACTGTGACCGGGGAACGCTACCTCTGGACCACCAGGATACTAAAAGCAGTCCTAGACTCTGTTATATTTCACACAAAGCCTGTTCAACGAGCTTATGGCGCCGTGAACCTCTAATGGGGACTACCTGTATCACGTAGGTGGTCAGAGTAACGTTTTACCAAATCCCGCTTCGAAACACGAGGATCCATATATATTTCATTAGCCCAATAAAGCACACGGACTTCTACATACAATAAACACGCCACCCGCCAGGATTCGAACCCACGGCCCACTAGCCCATGACTGTGACCGGGGAACGCTACCTCTGGACCACCAGGATACTAAAAGCAGTCCTAGACTCTGTTATATTTCACACAAAGCCTGTTCAACGAGCTTATGGCGCCGTGAACCTCTAATGGGGACTACCCGTATCACGTAGGTGGTCAGAGTAACGTTTTACCAAATCCGTCTTCGAAACACGAGGATCCATATATATTTCATTAGCCCAATAAAGCACGCGGAATTCTACATACAATCAACACCTCACCCGCCAGGATTCGAACCCACGGCCCACAGCCCAGACTGTGACCGGGGAACGCTACCTCTGGACCACCAGGATACTAAAAGCAGTCCTAGACTCTGTTATATTTCACACAAAGCCTGTTCAACGAGCTTATGGCGCCGTGAACCTCTAATGGGGACTACCCGTATCACGTAGGTGGTCAGAGTAACGTTTTACCAAATCCGGCTTCGAAACACGAGGATCCATATATATTTCATTAGCCCAATAAAGCACGCGGACTTCTACATACAATCAACACCTCACCCGCCAGGATTCGAACCCACGGCCCACGAGCCCATGACTGTGACCGGGGAACGCTACCTCTGGACCACCAGGATACTAAAAGCAGTCCTAGACTCTGTTATATTTCACACAAAGCCTGTTCAACGAGCTTATGGCGCCGTGAACCTCTAATGGGGACTACCCGTATCACGTAGGTGGTCAGAGTAACGTTTTACCAAATCCGGCTTCGAAACACGAGGATCCATATATATTTCATTAGCCCAATAAAGCACACGGACTTCTACATACAATCAACACCTCACCCCGCCAGGATTCGAACCCACGGCCCACGAGCCCATGACTGTGACCGGGGAACGCTACCTCTGGACCACCAGGATACTAAAAGCAGTCCTAGACTCTGTTATATTTCACACAAAGCCTGTTCAACGAGCTTATGGCGCCGTGAACCTCTAATGGGGACTACCCGTATCACGTAGGTGGTCAGAGTAACGTTTTACCAAATCCGGCTTCGAAACACGAGGATCCATATATATTTCATTAGCCCAATAAAGCACACTGACTTCTACATACAATCAACACCTCACCCCGCCAGGATTCGAACCCACGGCCCACGAGCCCATGACTGTGACCGGGGAACGCTACCTCTGGACCACCAGGATACTAAAAGCAGTCCTAGACTCTGTTATATTTCACACAAAGCCTGTTCAACGAGCTTATGGCGCCGTGAACCTCTAATGGGGACTACCCGTATCACGTAGGTGGTCAGAGTAACGTTTTACCAAATCCGGCTTCGAAACACGAGGATCCATATATATTTCATTAGCCCAATAAAGCACGCGGACTTCTACATACAATCAACACCTCAGCCGCCAGGATTCGAACCCACGGCCCACGAGCCCATGACTGTGACCGGGGAACGCTACCTCTGGACCACCAGGATACTAAAAGCAGTCCTAGACTCTGTTATATTTCACACAAAGCCTGTTCAACGAGCTTATGGCGCCGTGAACCTCTAATGGGGACTACCCGTATCACGTAGGTGGTCAGAGTAACGTTTTACCAAATCCGGCTTCGAAACACGAGGATCCATATATATTTCATTAGCCCAATAAAGCTATCGGAATTCTACATACAATAAACACCTCACCCCGCCAGGATTCGAACCCACGGCCCACGAGCCCATGACTGTGACCGGGGAACGCTACCTCTGGACCACCAGGATACTAAAAGCAGTCCTAGACTCTGTTATATTTCACACAAAGCCTGTTCAACGAGCTTATGGCGCCCTGAACCTCTAATGGGGACTACCCGTATCACGTAGGTGGTCAGAGTAACGTTTTACCAAATCCGGCTTCGAAACACGAGGATCGATATATATTTCATTAGCCCAATAAAAATAGCGGACTTCTACATGCAATTAACACCTCACCCCGCCAGGATTCGATCCCACGGCCCACGAGCCTATGACTGTGACCGGGGAACATTACCTCTGGACCACCGGGATACTAAAAGCAGTCCTAGACTCTGTTATATTTCACACAAAGCCTGTTCAACGAGCTTATGGCGCCGTGAACCTCTAATGGGGACTATCCGTATCACATAGGTGGTCAGAGTAACGTTTTACCAAATCCGGCTTCGAAACACGAGGATCCATATATATTTCATTAGCCCAATAAAGCACGCGGACTTCTACATACAATCAACACCTCACCCCGCCAGGATTCGAACCCACGGCCCACGAGCCCATGACTGTGACCGGGAACGCTATCTCTGGACAAACCAGGATACTAAAAGCAGTCCTAGACTCTGTTATATTTCACACAAAGCCTGTTCAACGAGCTTATGGCGCCGTGAACCTCTAATGGGGACTACCCGTATCACGTAGGTGGTCAGAGTAACGTTTTACCATATCCGTCTTCGAAACACGAGGATCCATATATATTTCATTAGCCCAATAAAGCACGCGGACTTCTACATACAATCAACACCTCACCCTGCCAGGATTCGAACCCACGGCCCACGAGCCCATGACTGTGACGGGGAACGCTACCTCTGGACCACCAGGATACTAAAAGCAGTCCTAGACTCTGTTATATTTCACACAAAGCCTGTTCAACGAGCTTATGGCGCCGTGAACCTCTAATGGGGACTACCCGTATCACGTAGGTGGTCAGATTAACGTTTTACCAAATCCGGCTTCGAAACACGAGGATCCATATATATTTCATTAGCCCAATAAAGCATGCGGACTTCTACATACAATCAACACCTCACCCCGCCAGGATTCGAACCCACGGCCCACGAGCCCATGACAGTGACACGGGAACTGCTACCTCTGGACCACCAGGATACTAAAAGCAGTCCTAGACTCTGTTATATTTCACACAAAGCCTGTTCAACGAGCTTATGGCGCCGTGAACCTCTAATGGGGACTACCCGTATCACGTAGGTGGTCAGAGTAACGTTTTACCAAATCCGGCTTCGAAACACGAGGATCCATATATATTTCATTAGCCCAATAAAGCACGCGGACTTCTACATACAATCAACACCTCACCCAGCCAGGATTCGAACCCACGGCCCACGAGCCCACGACTGTGACCCGGGAATGCTACCTCTGGACCACCAGGATACTAAAAGCAGTCCTAGACTCTGTTATATTTCACACAAAGCCTGTTCAACGAGCTTATGGCGCCGTGAACCTCTAATGGGGACTACCCGTATCACGTAGGTGGTCAGAGTAACGTTTTACCAAATCCGTCTTCGAAACACGAGGATCCATATATATTTCATTAGCCCAATAAATAAAACGGACTTCTACATACAATAAACACCTCACCCAGCCAGGATTCGATCCCACGGCCCACGAGCCCATGACTGTGACCGGGGAATGCTACCTCTGGACCACCAGGATACTAAAAGCAGTCCAAGACTCTGTTATATTTCACACAAAGCCTGTTCAACGAGCCTATGGCGCCGTGAACCTCTAATGGGGACTACCAGTATCACGTAGGTGGTCAGAGTAACCTTTTACCAAATCCGGCTTCGAAACACGAGGATCCATATATATTTCATTAGCCCAATAAAGCACACGGACATCTACATACAATCAACACCTCACACTGTCAGGATTCGAACCCACGTCCCACGAGCCCATGATTGTGACCGGGGAACGCTACCTCTGGACCACCAGGATACTAAAAGCAGTCCTAGACTCTGTTATATTTCACACAAAACCTGTTCAACGAGCTTATGGCGCCGTAACCTCTAATGGGGACTACCCGTATCACGTAGGTGGTCAGAGTAACGTTTTACCAAATCCGGCTTCGAAACACGAGGATCGATATATATTTCATTAGCCCAATAAAAATAGCGGACTTCTACATGCAATTAACACCTCACCCCGCCAGGATTCGATCCCACGGCCCACGAGCCCATGACTGTGACCGGGGAACATTACCTCTGGACCACCAGGATACTAAAAGCAGTCCTAGACTCTGTTATATTTCACACAAAGCCTGTTCAACGAGCTTATGGCGCCCTGAACCTATAATGGGGACTATCCGTATCACGTAAGTGGTCAGAGTAACGTTTTACCAAATCCGGTTTCGAAACACGAGGATCCATATATAGTTCATTAGCCCAATAAAGCACACAGACTTCTACATACAATCAACACCTCACCCCGCCGGGATTTAAACCCACGGCCCACGAGCCCATGACTGTGACCAGGGAACGCTACTTCTGGACCATCAGGATACTAAAAGCAGTAGTAGACTCTGTTATATTTCACACAAAGCCTGTTCAACGAGCTTATGGCGCCGTGAACCTCTAATGGGGACTACCCGTATCACGTAGGTGGGCAGAGTAACGTTTTACCATATCCGTCTTCGAAACACGAGGATCCATATATATTTCATTAGCCCAATAAAGCACGCGGACTTCTACATACAATCAACACCTCACCCGCCAGGATTCGAACCCACGGCCCACGAGCCCATGACTGTGAACGGGGAACGCTACCTCTGGACCACCAGGAAAATAAAAGCAGTCCTAGACTCTGTTATATTTCACACAAAGCCTGTTCAACGAGCTTATGGCGCCATGAACCTCTAATGGGGACTACCCGTATCACGTAGGTGGTCAGAGTAACGTTTTACCAAATCCGACTTCGAAACACGAGGATCCATATATATTTCATTAGCCCAATAAAGGAGGCAGACTTGTACATACAATGAACACCTCACCTCGCCAGGATTCGAAACCACGGCCCACGATCCCACGACTGTGATTGGGGAACGCTACCTCTGGACCACCAGGATACTAAAAGCAGTCCTAGACTCTGTTTTATTTCACACAAAGCCTGTTCATCGAGCTTATGGCGCCGTGAACCTCTAATGGGGACTACCCGTATCACGTAGGTGGTCAGAGTAACGTTTTACCAAATCTTCTTCGAAATACGAGGATCCATATATATTTCATTAGCCCAATAAAGCACGCGGACTTCTACATACAATCAACACCTCATCCCGCCAGGATTCGACCCCACGGCCCATTAGCCCATGACTGTGACCGGGGAACGCTACCTCTGGAACTACCAGGATACTAAAAGCAGTCCTAGACTCTGTTATATTTCACACAAAACCTGTTCAACGAGCTTATGGCGCCGTGAACCTCTAATGGGGACTACCCGTATCACGTAGGTGGTCAGAGTAACCTTTTACCAAATCCGGCTTCGAAACACGAGGATCCATATATATTTCATTAGCCCAATAAAGCACACGGACATCTACATACAATCAACACCTCACACTGTCAGGTTTCAAACCCACGTCCCACGAGCCCATGATTGTGACCGGGGAACGCTACCTCTGGAACACCAGGATACTAAAAGCAGTCCTAGACTCTGTTATATTTCACACAAAACCTGTTCAACGAGCTTATGGCGCCGTAAACCTCTAATGGGGACTACATGTATCACGTAGGTGGTCAGAGTTACGTTTTACCAAAACCGGCTTCGAAACACGAGGATCGATATATATTTCATTAGCCCAATAAAAATAGCAGACTTCTACATACAATCAACACCTCACCACGCCGGGATTTAAACCCACGTCCCACGAGCCCATGACTGTGACCGGGGAACGTTACCTCTGAACCACGGGGATACTAAAAGCAGTCCTAGACTCTGTTATATTTCACACAAAGCCTGTTCAACGAGCTTCGGGCGCCGTGAACCTCTGATCGGGACTACCCGTATCAAGTAGGTGGTCAGAGTAACGTTTTACCAAATCCGGCTTCGAAACACGAGGATCGATTTATATTTCATTAGCCCAATAAAGCCCGCGGACTTCTACATACAATGAACATCTCACCCCGCCAGGATTCGAACGCACGGCCCACGAGCCCATGACTGTGACCGCGGAACGCTACCTCTGAACCACCAGGATACTAAAAGCAGTCCTAGATTCTGTTATATTTCAAACAAAGCCTGTTCAACGAGCTTATGGCGCCCTGAACCTATAATGGGGACTATCCGTATCAGGTAAGTGGTCAGAGTAACGTTTTACCAAATCCTGTTTCGAAACACGAGGATCGATATATATTTCATTAGCCCAATAAAAATAGCAGACTTCTACATACAATCAACACCTCACCACGCCGGGATTTAAACCCACGTCCCACGAGCCCATGACTGTGACCAGGGAACTCTACTTCTGGACCATCAGGATACTAAAAGCAGTAGTAGAATCTGTTATATTTCACACAAAGCCTGTTCAACGAGCTTATGGCGCCGTGAACCTCTAATGGGGATTACCCGTATCACGTAGGTGGTTAGAGTAACGTTTTACCATATCCGTCTTCGAAACACGAGGATCCATATATATTTCATTAGCCCAATAAAGCACACGGACTTCTACATACAATCAACACCTCACCCTGCCAGGATTCGAACCCACGGCCCACGATCCCATGACTGTGAACCGGGAACGCTACCTCTGGACCCCCAGGAAACTAAAAGCAGTCCTAGACTCTGTTATTTTTCACACAAAGCCTGTTCAACGAGCTTATGGCGCCATGAACCTCTAATGGGGACTACCCGTATCATGTAGGTGGTCAGAGTAACGTTTTACCAAATCCGACTTCGAAACACGAGGATCCATATATATTTCATAAGCCCAATAAAGGATGTAGACTTGTAGAAACAATGAACACCTCACCCCGCCAGGATTCGAACCCACTGCCCACGAGCCCATGACTGTGACCGCGGAACGCTACCTCTGAACCACCAGGATACTAAAAGCAGTCCTGGAGTCTGTTATAATTCAAACAAAGCCTGTTCAGCGAGCTTATGGCGCCGTGAACCTCTAATGGGGACTACCCGTATCACGTAAGTGGTCAGAGCAGCGTTTTACCAAATCCGGCATCGAAACACGAGGATCCATATATATTTCATTATACCAATAAATCACGCGGACTTCTACATACAATCAACACCTCACCCTGCCAGGATTCGACCCCACGGCCCACGAGCCCATGACTGTGACCGGGGAACGTTACCTCTGGACCACGGGGATACTAAAAGCAGTCCTAGACTCTGTTATATTTCACACAAAGCCTGTTCAACGAGCTTCGGGCGCCGTGAACCTCTGATCGGGATTACCCGTATCAAGTAGGTGGTCAGAGTAACGTTTTACCAAATCCGGCTTCGAAACACGAGGATCGATTTATATTTCATTAGCCCAATAAAGCCCGCGGACTTCTACATACAATGAACATCTCACCCCGCCAGGATTCGAACGCACGGCCCACGAGCCCATGACTGTGACCGCGGAACGCTACCTCTGAACCACCAGGATACTAAAAGCAGTCCTAGATTCTGTTATATTTCAAACAAAGCCTGTTCAACGAGCTTATGGCGCCCTGAACCTATAATGGGGACTATCCGTATCAGGTAAGTGGTCAGAGTAACGTTTTACCAAATCCTGTTTCGAAACACGAGGATCCATATATAGTTCATTAGCCCAATAAAGCACGCAGACTTCTACATACAATCAACACCTCACACTGCCGGGATTTAAACCCACGGCCCACGAGCCCATGACTGTGTCCAGGGAACGCTACTTCTGGACCATCAGGATACTAAAAGCCGTAGTAGACTCTGTTATATTTCACACAAAGCCTGTTCAACGAGCTTATGGCGCCGTGAACCTATAATGGTGACTACCCATATCACGAAGGTGGTCAGAGTAACGTTTTACCATATCCCGCTTCGAAATACGAGGATCCATATATGTTTCATTAGCCTAATAAAGTCCGCGGACTTGTACATACAATGAACACCTCACCCCGCCAGGATTCGACCCCACGGCCCACTAGCCCATGACTGTGACCGGGGAACGTTACCTATGGACCACGGGGATACTAAAAACAGTCCTAGACTCTGTTATTTTTCACACAATGCCTGTTCAATGAGCTTATGGCGCCGTGAACCTCTAATGGGGACTACCCATATCACGAAGGTGGTCAGAGTAACGTTTTACCAAATCCGCCATCGAAACACGAGGATCCATATATATTTTTTTAGCCCAATAAAGCACGCGGACTTCTACATACAATGAACACCTCACCCCTCCAGGATTCGAACCCACGGCTCACGAGCACACGACTGTGATCGGGGAATGCTACCTCTGGACCACCAGGATACTAAAAGCAGTCCTAGACTCTGTTATATTTCAAACAAAGCCTGTTCAACAAGCTTATGGCGCCCTTGACCTATAATGGGGACTATCCATATCACGCAGGTGGTCAGAGTAACGTTTTACCAAATCCGGCTTCGAAACACGAGGATCCATATATATTTTATTATCACAATAAATCAAACGGACTTCTACATACAATCAACACCTCACCCCGCCGGGATTTAAACCCACAGCCCACGAGCCCATGACTGTGACCAGGGAACGCTACTTCTGGACCAACAGGATATTAAAGCAGTAGTAGACTCTGTTATATTTCACACAAAGCCTGTTCAACGAGCTTATGGCGCCGTGAACCTCTACTGGGGACTACCCATATCACGTAGGTGGGCAGAGTAACTTTTTACCATATCCGTCTTCGAAACACGAGGATCCATATATATTTCATTAGCCCAATAAAGCACGCGGACTTCTACATACAATCAACACCTCGCCCCGCCAGGATTCGAACCCACGGCCCACGAGCCCACGACTCTGATCGGGGAACTCTACCTCTGGACCATCAGGATACTAAAAGCAGTCCAAGACTCAGTTATATTTCACACAAAGCCTGTTCAACGAGCTTATGGCGCCGTGAACCTCTATTTGGGACTACCCGTATCAAGTAGGTGGTCAGAGTAACGTTTTACCAAATCCTGCTTCGAAACACGAGGATCGATTTATATTTCATTAACCCAATAAAGCACGCGGACTTCTACATACAATGAACACCTGACCCCACCAGGATTCGAACCCACTGCCCACGAGCCCATGAATGTGACCGCGGAACGCTACCTCTGAACCACCAGGATACTAAAAGCAGTCCTAGAGTCTGTTATATTTCAAACAAAGCCTGTTCAGCGAGCTTATGGCGCCGTGAACCTCTAATGGGGACTACCCGTATCACGTAGGTGGTCAGATTAGCGTTTTACCAAATCCGGCATCGAAACACGAGGATCCATATATATTTCATTATCCCAATAAATCAAACGGACTTCTACATACAATCAACACCTCACCCAGCCAGGATTCGAACCCACGGCCCACGAGCCCACGACTGTGACCGGAGAATGCTACCTCTGGACCACCGGGATACTAAAAGCAGTTGTAGACTCTATTATATTTCACACAAAGCCTGTTCAACGTGCTTATGGCGCCGTGAACCTCTAATCGGTACTACCCGTATCAAGTAGGTGGTCAGAGTAACGTTTTACCATATCTGTCTTCGAACACGAGGTTCCATATATATTTCATTAGCCCAATAAAGCACACGGACTTCTACATACAATCAACACCTCACCCAGCCATGATTCCAACCCACGGCCCACGAGCCCATGACTGTGACCGGAGAATGCTACCTCTGGACCACCAGGATACTAAAAGCAGTCCTAGACTCTGTTATATTTCACACAAAAGCTGTTCATCGAGCTTAAGGAGCCGTGAACCTCTAATGGGGACTACCCGTATCACGCAGGTGGTCAGAGTAACGTTTTACCAAATCCCTCTTCGAAATACGAGGATCCATATGTATTTCATTAGCCCAATAAAGCACGCGGACTTGTACATACAATGAACACCTCACCCCGCCAGGATTCGACCCCACGGCCCACTAGCCCATGACTCTGACCGGGGAACGCTACCTCTGGAACTACCAGGATACTAAAAGCAGTTCTAGACTCTATTATATTTCACACAAATCCTGTTCAACGAGCTTATGGCGCCGTGAACCTCTAATGGAAACTACCCGTATCACGTAGGTCAGTGATTCCCAACGTGGGGCCTACGCCCCACTGGGGGGCAATTCAATAATAATAGGGGGGCAATATGAAAAATATAGTAATATCAACATTGTGTTGTTCATAGACAGAATTTAGTTTCCAAAAAAGTTTCCCCTGTTCTAAACGAGACATTGAATGCAGTTATAAAATGCATCAACACTATAAAAGCTAATGCCAAATGTGAGCGTCTTTTCAAACAATTTTGCAAGGATCAAAATGCAGACTATGTAAGATTATTACTTCATACTGATGTAATGTGGTTATCAAATGGGAATTGCCTGAAAAGATTCATGGAATTATTTGATATTCTTAGTGAGTTCCTGGATGACAAACCTTATATGACTCTGTTACTGACAGTTGATGGTAAAGCACTTGTCAGTTATTTAGCAGATATATTTGAAAAACTCAATGTCTTAAATAAGGAGCTCCAAGGAACAAATATGACTCTTGTTAATTCAAAGGCCAAGATATTTGGCTTTATATCATTTCTGGAATTATCCCAAGAAAATATTTCTGTCAAAAAATTTGAACAATTTTATTGGCTGAATAAATGTGAGGTAACAGATGCTACTTGTCATGTTATTGTGGAGCACTTAAAAATAATGGTAAGCGATTTCAACTTCAGATTCTCTGATTTGAAAGAAATTAATTATCCATCTTGGATGACTCAGCCATTGCTAGTGGATCTGTCAGATGTAACCATGGAGTATCAAGGAGAACTTTCAGAATTACAAAATGATGACTCGATTAAAGCCCTGTTCAAAATAAAAGGAACAATGATGTAGCTCTGTGAAGAAACACAAGCTAAATATCCAAATACAAGTAGTTTGGCAAGAAAACTACTGTTACCATTCCCATCGTCATACTTAGTGGAATGTGGATTTAGTGCTGTGAATGACGTATTACTGAAGAAAAGAAACCGACTGGATATCACTAAACGAGGCGACTTGAGACTGAAATTAACAAAATTTCTGCCTCGGATAAAATCTCTTTGCAGTAGACATCAGGCTCAAGGGTCTCATTAATTAATGGTAATTGAATTTATTTAATCTGATGGTAGATATGTTATGCACATTATAAAATGGATTTTATTTGATTAAATTTGAAGTTAAACCCCTTAGTTTTATTTGAAAGATACAATTTTTTATGTTACACTTCTTCAAAACTGATATTGTTATATGATACTAAACAATTAACGGGTGGGGGACATGAAGAAATTTGTGATAAAAAAGTGGGGCATGGTACTAAAATGGTTGGGAACCACTGACGTAGGTGGTCAGAGTAGCGTTTTACCAAATCCGGCATCGAAACACGAGGATCCATAAATATTTCATTATCCCAATAAATCACGCGGACTTCTACATACAATCAACACCTCACCCAGCCAGGATTCGAACCCACGGCCCACGAGCCCACGACTGTGACCGGGGAATGCTACCTCTGGACCACCAGGATACTAAAAGCAGTCCAAGACTCTGTTATATTTCACACAAAGCCTGTTCAACGAGCTTATGGCGCCGTGAACCTCTAATGGGGACTACCAGTATCACGTAGGTGGTCATAGTAACCTTTTACCAAATCCGACTTCGAAACACGAGGATCCATATATATTTCATTAGCCCAATAAAGCACACGGACATCTACATACAATCAACATCTCACACTGTCAGGATTCGAACCCACGTCCCACGAGCCCATGATTGTGACCGGGGAACGCTACCTCTGGACCACCAGGATACTAAAAGCAGTCCTAGACTCTGTTATATTTCACACAAAACCTGTTCAACGAGCTTATGGCGCCGTAAACCTCTAATGGGGACTATAAGTATCACGTAGGTAGTCAGAGTAACGTTTTACCGAATCCGGCTTCGAAACACGAGGATCGATATATATTTCATTAGCCCAATAAAAATAGCGGACTTCTACATGCAATTAACACCTCACCCCGCCAGGATTCGATCCCACGGCCCACGAGGCCATGACTGTGACCGGGGAACATTACCTCTGGACCACCAGGATACTAAAAGCAGTCCTAGACTCTGCTATATTTCACACAAAGCCTGTTCAACGAGCTTATGCCGCCGTGAACCTCTAATGGGGACTACCTGTATCACGTAGGTGGTCAGAGTAACGTTTTACCAAATCCGGTTTTGAAACACGAGGATCCATATATAGTTCGTTAGCCCAATAAAGCACGCAGACTTCTACATACAATCAACACCTCACCACGCCGGGATTTAAACCCACGGCCCACGAGCCCATGACTGTGACCAGGGAACACTACTTCTGGCCCATCAGGATACTAAAAGCAGTAGTAGACTGTTATATTTCACCCAAAGCCTGTTCAATGAGCTTATGGCGCCGTGAACCTCTAATGGGGATTGCCCGTATCACGTAGGTGGGCAGAGTAACGTTTTACCATATCCGTCTTCGAAACACGAGGATCCAAATATATTTCATTAGCCCAATAAAGGAGGCAGACTTGTACATACAATGAACACCTCACCCCGCCATGATTCGAACCCACTGCCCACGAGCCCATGACTGTGACTGCGAAACGCAACCTCTGAACCACCAGGATACTAAAAGCAGTCCTAGAGTCTGTTATATGTCAAACAAAGCCTGTTCAGCGAGCTTATGGCGCCGTGAACCTCTAATGGGGACTACCCGTATCACGCAGGAGGTCAGAGCAACGTTTTACCATCCGTCTTCGAAACACGAGGATCCATATATATTTCATTAGCCCAATAAATCACGTGGACTTCTACATACAATCAACACCTCACCCCGCCAGGATTCGAACCCACGGCCCACGAGCCCACGACTGTGAACGGGGAACGCTACCTCCGGACCACCAGGATACTAAAAGCAGTCCTAGACTCTCTTATATTTCACACAAAACCTGTTCATCGAGCTTAAGGCGCCGTGAACCTCTAATGGGGACTACCCATATCACGCAGGTGGTTAGAGTAACGTTTTACCAAATCCGGCTTCGAAACACAAGGATCGATTTATATTTCATTAGCCCAATAAAGCACGCGGACTTCTACATACAATCAACACCTCACCCCGCCAGGATTCGAACCCACGGCCCACGAGCCCATGACTGTGACCGCAGAAGGCTACCTCTGAACCACCAGGATACTAAAAGCAGTCCTAGAGTCAGTTAAATTTCAAACAAAGCCTGTTCCGCGAGCATATGGCGCCGTGAACCTCTAATGGGGACTACCCGTATCACGTAGGTGGTCAGATTAGCGTTTTACCAAATCCGGCATCGAAACACGAGGATCCATATATATTTCATTATCACAATAAATCAAACGGACTTCTACATACAATCAACACCTCACCCAGCCATGATTCGAAGCCACGGCCCACGAGCCCACGACTGTGACCGGGGAATGCTACCTCTGGACCACCAGGATACTAAAAGCAGTCCTAGACTCTGTTATATTTCAAACAAAGCCTGTTCAACCAGCTTATGGCGCCCTGAACCTATAATGGGGACTATCCGTACCACGTAAGTGGTCAGAATAACGTTTTACCAAATCCGGTTTCGAAACACGAGGATCCATATATAGTTCATTAGCCCAATAAAGCACGCAGACTTCTACATACAATCAACACCTCACCCCGCTGGGATTTAAACCCACGGCCCTCGAGCCCATGACTGTGACCAGGGAACGCTACTTCTGGACCATCAGGATATTAAAGCAGAAGTAGACTCTGTTATATTTCACACAAAACCTGTTCAACGAGCTTATGGCGCCGTGAACCTCTAATGGGGACTACCCGTATCACGTAGGTGGTCAGAGTAACGTTTTACCATATCCGACTTCGAAACACGAGGATCCATATATATATTTCATTAGCCCAATAAAGCACACGGGCTTCTACATACAATCAACACCTCACCCTGCCAGGATTCGAACCCACGGCCCACGAGCCCATGACTGTGATCGGGGAACGCTACCTCTGGACCACCAGGAAACTAAAAGCAGTCCTAGACTCTGTTATATTTCACACAAAGCCTGTTCAACAACCTTATGGCGCCATGAACCTCTAATGGGGACTACCCGTATCACGTAGGTGGTCAGAGTAACGTTTTACCAAATCCGACTTCGAAACACGATGATCCATATATATTTCCTTAGCCCAATAAAGGATGTAGACTTGTACATACCATGAGCACCTCACCCCGCCAGGATTCAAACCCACTGCCCACGAGCCCATGACTGTGACCGCGGAACGCTACCTCTGAACCACCAGGATACTAAAAGCAGTCCTAGAGTCTGTTATATTTCAAACAAAGCCTGTTCAGCGAGCTTATGGCGCCGTGAACCTCTAATGGGGACTACCCGTATCACGTAGGTGGGCTGAGTAACGTTTTACCATATCCGTCTTCGAAACACGAGGATCCATATATATTTCATTAACCCAATAATGCACGCGCACTTCTACATACAATCAACACCTCACCCCGCCAGGATTCGAACCCACTGCCCACGAGCCCATGACTGTGACCGCGGAACGCTACCTCTGAACCACCAGGATACGATAAGCAGTCCTAGAGTCTGTTATATTTCAAACAAAGCCTGTTCAGCGAGCTTATGGCGCCGTGAACCTCTAATGGGGACTACCCATATCACGTAGGTGGTCAGAGTAGCGTTATACTAAATCCGGCATCGAAACACGAGGATCCATATATATTTCATTATCCCAATAAATCACGCGGACTTCTACATACAATCAACACCTCACCCAGCTAGGATTCGAACCCATGGCCCAGGAGCCCACAACTGTAGCCGGGGAATGCTACCTCTGGACCACCAGGATACTAAAAGAAGTCCAAGACTCTGTTATATTTCACACAAAGCCTGTTCAACGAGCTTATGGCACCGTGAACCTCTAATGGGGACTACCCGTATCACGTAGGTGGTCAGAGTAACCTTTTACCAAATCCGGCTTCGAAACACGAGGATCCATATATATTTCATTAAGCCAATAAAGCACACGGACATCTACATACAATCAACACCTCACACTGTCAGGATTCAAACCCACGCCCCACGAGCCCATGATTGTGACCGGGGAACGCTACCTCTGGACCACCAGGATACTAAAAGCAGTCCTAGACTCTGTTATATTTCACACAAAACCTGTTCAACGAGCTTATGCCGCCGTAAACCTCTAATGGGGACTACTCGTATCACGTAGGTGGTCAGAGTAACGTTTTACCAAATCCGGCTTTGAAAAACGAGGATCGATATATATTTCATTAGCCCAATAAAAATAGCGGACTTCTACATGCAATTAACACCTAACCCCGCCAGGATTCGATCCCACGGCCCACGAGCCCATGACTGTGACCGGGGAACATTACCTCTGGACCACCAGGATAATAAAAGCAGTCCTAGACTCTGTTATATTTCACACAATGCCTGTTCAACGAGCTTATGGCGCCCTGAACCTATAATGGGGACTATCCGTATCACGTAAGTGGTCAGAGTAACGTTTTACCAAATCCGGTTTCGAAACACGAGGATCCATATATAGTTCATTAGCCCAATAAAGCACGCAGACTTCTACATACAATCAACACCTCACCACGCCGGGATTTAAACCCACGGCCCACGAGCCCACGACTGTGACTGGGGAATGCTACCTCTGGACCACCAGGATACTAAAAGCAGTCCTAGACTCTGTTATATTTCACACAAAACCTGTTCATCGAGCTTAAGGCGCCGTGAACCTCTAATGGGGACTCCCCTTATCATGTAGGTGGTCAGATTAGCGTTTTACCAAATCCGGCATCGAAACACGAGGATCCATATATATTTCATTATCACAATAAATCAAACGGACTTCTACATACAATCAGCACCTCACCCAGCCAGGATTCGAACCCACGGCCCACGAGCCCACGACTGTGACCGGGAAACGCTACCGCTGGACCACCAGGATACTAAAAGCAGTTCTAGACTCTGTTATATTTCACACAAAACCTGTTCAACGAGCTTATGCCGCCGTAAACCTCTAATGGGGACTACCCGTATCACGTAGGTGGTCAGAGTAACGTTTTACCAAATCTGGCTTCGAAACACGAGGATCGATATATATTTCATTAGCCCAATAAAAATAGCGGACTTCTACATGCAATTAACACCTCACCCCGCCAGGATTCGATCCCACGGCCCACGAGCCCATGACTGTGATCGGGGAACATTACCTCTGGACCACCAGGATACTAAAAGCAGTCCTAGACTCTGTTATATTTCACACAAAGCCTGTTCAACGAGCTTATGGCGCCCTGAACCTGTAATGGGGACTATCCGTATCACGTAAGTGGTCAGAGTAGCGTTTTACCAAATCCGGCATCGAAGCACGAGGATCCATATATATTTCATTATCCCAATAAAGCACACGGACATCTACATCCAATCAACACCTCACACTGTCAGGATTCAAACCCACGCCCCACGAGCCCACGACTGTGACCGGGGAACGCTACCGCTGGACCACCAGGATACTAAAAGCAGTTCTAGACTCTGTTATATTTCACACAAAACCTGTTCATCGAACTTATGGCGCCGTGAACCTCTAATGGGGACTACCCGTATCACGCAGGTGTTCAGAGTAACGTTTTACCAAATCCGGCTTCGAAACACGAGGATCCATATATATTTCATTATCACAATAAATCAAACGGACTTCTACATACAATCAACACCTCACCCAGCCAGGATTCGAACCCACGGCCCACGAGCCCACGACTGTGACCTGGGAATGCTACCTCTGGACCAACAGGACACTAAAAGCAGTCCTAGACTCTGTTATATTTCAAACAAAGCCTGTTCAGTGAGCATATGGCGCTGTGAACCTCTAATGGGGACTACCCGTATCACGCAGGTGGTCAGAGTAACGTTTTACCAAATCCGGCTTCGAAACACGAGGATCCATATTTATTTCATTATCACAATAAATCAAACGGACTTCTACATACAATCAACACCTCACCCAGCCAGGATTCGAACCCACGGCCCACGAGCCCACGACTGTGACCGGGGAATGCTACCTCTGGACCAACAGGACACTAAATGCAGTCCTAGACTCTGTTATATTTCACACAAAGCCTGTTCAACAAGCTTATGGCGCCATGAACCTCTAATGGGGACTACCCGTATCACGTGGGTGGTCAGAGTAACGTTTTACCAAATCCGACTTCGAAACACGATGATCCATATATATTTCATTAGCCCAATAAAGGATGCAGACTTGTACATACAATGAACACCTCACCCCGCCAGGATTCGAACCCACTGCCCACGAGCCCATGACTGTGACCGCGGAACGCTACCTCTGAACCACCAGGATACTAAAAGCAGTCCTAGAGTCTATTATATTTCAAACAAAGCCTGTTCAGCGAGCTTATGGCGCCGTGAACCTCTAATGGGGACTTCCCGTATCACGTAGGTGGTCAGAGAGGAGTTTTACCAAATCCGACTTCGAAACACGAGGATCCATATATATTTCATTAGCCCAAGAAAGGATGCAGACTTGTACATACAATGAACACCTCACCCCGCCAGGATTCGAACCCACTTCCCACGAGCCCATGACTGTGACAGCGGAACGCTACCTCTGAACCACCAGGATACGAAAAGCAGTCCTAGAGTCTGTTATATTTCAAAAAAAGCCTGTTCAGCGAGCTTATAGCGCCGTGAACCTCCAATGGGGACTACCCGTATCACGTAGGTTGTCAGCGTAGCGTTTCACTAAATCCGGCATCGAAACACGAGGATCCATATATATTTCATTATCCCAATAAATCACGCGGACTTCTACATACAATCAACACCTCACCCAGCCAGGATTCGAACCCACGGCCTAGGAGCCCACGACTGTGACCGGGGAATGCTACCTCTGGACCACCAAGACACTAAAAGCAGTCCAAGACTCTGTTATATTTCACACAAAGCCTGTTCAACGAGCTTATGGAGCTGTGAACCTCTAATGGGGACTACCCGTATCACGTAGGTGGTCAGAGTAACCTTTTACCAAATCCGGCTTCGAAACACGAGGATCCATATATATTTCATTAGCCCAATAAAGCACACGGACATCTACATACAATCAACACCTCACACTCTCAGGATTCAAACCCACGTCCCACGAGCCCATGATTGTGACCGGGGAACACTACCTCTGGACCACCAGGATACTAAAAGCAGTCCTAGACTCTGTTATATTTCACACAAAACCTGTTCATCGAGCTTAAGGCGCCGTGAACCTCTAATGGGGACTCCCCGTATCATGTAGGTGGTCAGATTAGCGTTTTACCAAATCCGGCATCGAAACACGAGGATCCATATATATTTCATTATCACAATACATCAAACGGACTTCTACATACAATCAACACCTCACCCAGCCAGGATTCGAACCCACGGCCCACGAGCCCACGACTGTGACCGGGGAACGCTACCTCTGGAACTACCAGGATACTAAAAGCAGTCCTAGACTCTGTTATATTTCACACAAATCCTGTTCAACGAGCTTATGGCGCCGTGAACCTCAAAGGGGAACTACCCGTATCACTTAGGTGGGCTGAGTAACGTTTTACCATATCCGTCTTCGAAACACGAGGATCCATATATATTTCATTAGCCCAATAAATCACGCAGACTTCTACATACAATCAACACCTCACCCCGCCAGGATTCGAACCCACGGCTCACGAGCCCACGACTGTGATCGGGGAACGCTACCTCTGAACCACCAGGATACTAAAATCAGTCCTAGACTCTGTAATATTTCACACAAAACCTGTTCATCGAGCTTAAGGCGCCGTGAACCTCTAATGGGGACTACCCGTATAACGCAGGTGGTCAGAGTAACGTTTTACCAAATCCTTCTTCGAAATACGAGGATCCATATATATTTCATTAGCCCAATAAAGCACGCGGACTTGTACATACAATGAACACCTCACCCCGCAAGGATTCGACCCCACGGCCCACTAGCCCATGACTGTGACCGGGAAACGCTACCTCTGGAACTACCAGGATACTAAGAGCAGTCCTAGACTCTGTTATATTTCACACAAATCCTGTTCAACGAGCTTATGGCGCCGTGAACCTCTAATGGGAACAACCCGTATCACTTAGGTGGGCAGAGTAACGTTTTACCATATCCATCTTCGAAACACGAGGATCCATGTATATTTCATTAGCCCAATAATGCACGCGGACTTCTACATACAATCAACACCTCACCCCGCCAGGATTCGAACCCCCGGCCCACGAGCCCACGACTGTGATCGGGGAACGCTACCTCTGGACCACCAGAATACTAAAAGCAGTCCAAGACTCTGTTATATTTCACACAAAGCCTGTTCAACGTGCTTATGGCGCCGTGAACCTGTAATGGTGACTCCCCGTATCATGTAGGTGGTCAGATTAGCGTTTTACCAAATCCGGCATCGAAACACGAGGATCCATATATATATATCATTATCACAATAAATCAAACGGACTTCTACATACAATCAACACCTCACCCAGCCAGGATTCGAACCCACGGCCCACGAGCCCACGACTGTGACCGGAGAATGATACCTCTGGACCAACAGGACACTAAAAGCAGTCCTAGACTCTGTTATATTTCAAACAAAGCCTGTTCAGTGAGCATATGGCGCTGTGAACCTCTAATGGGGACTACCCGTATCACGCAGGTGGTCAGAGTAACGTTTTACCAAATCCGGCTTCGAAACACGAGGATCCATATTTATTTCATTATCACAATAAATCAAACGGACTTCTACATACAATCAACACCTCACCCAGCCAGGATTCGAACCCACGGCCCACGAGCCCACGACTGTGACCGGGGAATGCTACCTCTGGACCAACAGAACACTAAATGCAGTCCTAGACTCTGTTATATTTCACACAAAGCCTGTTCAACAAGCTTATGGCGCCATGAACCTCTAATGGGGACTACCCGTATCACGTAGGTGGTCAGAGTAACGTTTTACCAAATCCGACTTCGAAACACGATGATCCATATATATTTCATTAGCCCAATAAAGGATGCAGACTTGTACATACAATGAACACCTCACCCCGCCAGGATTCGAAACCACTGCCCACGAGCCCATGACTGTGACCGCGGAACGCTACCTCTGAACCACCAGGATACTAAAAGCACTCCTAGAGTCTGTTATATTTCAAACAAAGCCTGTTCAGCGAGCTTATGGCGCCGTGAACCTCTAATGGGGACTACCCGTATCACGTAGGTTGTCAGCGTAGCGTTTCACTAAATCCGGCATCGAAACACGAGGATCCATATATATTTCATTATCCCAATAAATCACGCGGACTTCTACATACAATCAACACCTCACCCAGCCAGGATTCGAACCCACGGCCTAGGAGCCCACGACTGTGACCGGGGAATGCTACCTCTGGACCACCAAGACACTAAAAGCAGTCCAAGACTCTGTTATATTTCACACAAAGCCTGTTCAACGAGCTTATGGAGCTGTGAACCTCTAATGGGGACTACCCGTATCACGTAGGTGGTCAGAGTAACCTTTTACCAAATCCGGCTTCGAAACACGAGGATCCATATATATTTCATTAGCCCAATAAAGCTCACGGACATCTACATACAATCAACACCTCACACTCTCAGGATTCAAACCCACGTCCTACGAGCCCATAATTGTGACCGGGGAACGCTACCTCTGGACCACCAGGATACTAAAAGCAGTCCTAGACTCTGTTATATTTCACACAAAACCTGTTCATCGAGCTTAAGGCGCCGTGAACCTCTAATGGGGACTCCCCGTATCATGTAGGTGGTCAGATTAGCGTTTTACCAAATCCGGCATCGAAACACGAGGATCCATATATATTTCATTATCACAATACATCAAACGGACTTCTACATACAATCAACACCTCACCCAGCCAGGATTCGAACCCACGGCCCACGAGCCCACGACTGTGACCGGGGAACGCTACCTCTGGAACTACCAGGATACTAAAAGCAGTCCTAGACTCTGTTATATTTCACACAAATCCTGTTCAACGAGCTTATGGCGCCGTGAACCTCAAAGGGGAACTACCCGTATCACTTAGGTGGGCTGAGTAACGTTTTACCATATCCGTCTTCGAAACACGAGGATCCATATATATTTCATTAGCCCAATAAATCACGCAGACTTCTACATACAATCAACACCTCACCCCGCCAGGATTCGAACCCACGGCTCACGAGCCCACGACTGTGATCGGGGAACGCTACCTCTGAACCACCAGGATACTAAAATCAGTCCTAGACTCTGTTATATTTCACACAAAACCTGTTCATCGAGCTTAAGGCGCCGTGAACCTCTAATGGGGACTACCCGTATAACGCAGGTGGTCAGAGTAACGTTTTACCAAATCCCTCTTCGAAATACGAGGATCCATATATATTTCATTAGCCCAATAAAGCACGCGGACTTGTACATACAATGAACACCTCACCCCGCAAGGATTCGACCCCACGGCCCACTAGCCCATGACTGTGACCGGGAAACGCTACCTCTGGAACTACCAGGATACTAAGAGCAGTCCTAGACTCTGTTATATTTCACACAAATCCTGTTCAACGAGCTTATGGCGCCGTGAACCTCTAATGGGAACAACCCGTATCACTTAGGTGGGCAGAGTAACGTTTTACCATATCCATCTTCGAAACACGAGGATCCATGTATATTTCATTAGCCCAATAATGCACGCGGACTTCTACATACAATCAACACCTCACCCCGCCAGGATTCGAACCCCCGGCCCACGAGCCCACGTCTGTGATCGGGGAACGCTACCTCTGGACCACCAGGATACTAAAAGCAGTCCAAGACTCTGTTATATTTCACACAAAGCCTGTTCAACGAGCTTATGGCGCCGTGAACCTCTAATGGGGACTCCCCGTATCATGTAGGTGGTCAGATTAGCGTTTTACCAAATCCGGCATCGAAACACGAGGATCCATATATATATCATTATCACAATAAATCAAACGGACTTCTACATACAATCAACACCTCACCCAGCCAGGATTCGAACCCACGGCCCACGAGCCCACGACTGTGACCGGAGAATGATACCTATGGACCACCAGGATACTAAAAGCAGTCCTAGACTCTGTTATATTTCAAACAAAGCCTGTTCAACGAGCTTATGGCGCCCTGAACCTCTAATGGGGACTACCCGTATCACGTAGGTGGTCAGACTAACGTTTTACCAAATCCGACTTCGAAACACGAGGATCCATATATATTTCATTAGCCCAATAAAGGATGCAGACTTGTACATACAATGAACACCTCACCCCGCCAGGATTCGAACCCACTGCCCACGAGCCCATGACTGTGACCGCGGAACGCTACCTCTGAACCACCAGGATACTAAAAGCAGTCCTAGACTCTGTTATATTTCAAACAAAGCCTGTTCAGCGAGCTTATGGCGCCGTGAACCTCTAATGGGGACTACCCGTATCACGTAGGTGGTCAGAGTAACGTTTTACCAAATCCGGCTTCGAAACACGAGGATCCATATATATTTCATTATCCCAATAAAGCACGCGGACTTCTACATACAATCAACACCTCACCCCGCCAGGATTCGAACCCACGGCCCACGAGCCCACGACTGTGATCGGGGAACGCTACCTCTGGACCACCAGGATACTAAGAGCAGTCCTAGACTCTGTTATATTTCACACAAAACCTGTTCATCGAGCTTAAGGCGCCGTGAACCTCTAATGGGGACTACCCGTATCACGCAGGTGGTCAGAGTAACGTTTTACCAAATCCGGCTTCGAAACACGAGGATCCATATATATTTCATTATCACAATAAATCAAACGGACTTCTACATACAATCAACACCTCACCCAGCCAGGATTCGAACCCACGGCCCACGAGCCCACGACTGTGACCGGGGAATGCTACCTCTGGACCAACAGGACACTAAAAGCAGTCCGAGACTCTGTTATATTTCACACAAAGCCTGTTCAACGAGCTTATGGCGCCCTGAACCTGTAATGGGGACTATCCGTATCACGTAAGTGGTCAGAGTAGCGTTTTACCAAATCCGGCATCGAAGCACGAGGATCCATATATATTTCATTATCCCAATAAAGCACACGGACATCTACATCCAATCAACACCTCACACTGTCAGGATTCAAACCCACGCCCCACGAGCCCACGACTGTGACCGGGGAACGCTACCGCTGGACCACCAGGATACTAAAAGCAGTTCTAGACTCTGTTATATTTCACACAAAACCTGTTCAGCGAGCTTATGGCGCCGTGAACCTCTAATGGGGACTACCCGTATCACGTAGGTGGTCAGAGTAGCGTTTTACCAAATCTGGCATCGAAACACGAGGATCCATATATATTTCATTATCCCAATAAATCACGCGGACTTCTACATACAATCAACACCTCACCCAGCCAGGATTCGAACCCACGGCCCACGAGCCCACGACTGTGACCGGGGAACGCTACCTCTGGAACTACCAGGATACTAAAAGCAGTCCTAGACTCTGTTATATTTCACACAAATCCTGTTCAACGAGCTTATGGCGCCGTGAACCTCAAAGGGGAACTACCCGTATCACTTAGGTGGGCTGAGTAACGTTTTACCATATCCGTCTTCGAAACACGAGGATCCATATATATTTCATTAGCCCAATAAATCACGCAGACTTCTACATACAATCAACACCTCACCCCGCCAGGATTCGAACCCACGGCTCACGAGCCCACGACTGTGATCGGGGAACGCTACCTCTGGACCACCAGGATACTAAAATCAGTCCTAGACTCTGTTATATTTCACACAAAACCTGTTCATCGAGCTTAAGGCGCCGTGAACCTCTAATGGGGACTACCCGTATAACGCAGGTGGTCAGAGTAACCTATTACCAAATCCGGCTTCGAAACACGAGGATCGATATATATTTCATTAGCCCAATAAAAATAGCAGACTTCTACATACAATCAACACCTCACCACGCCGGGATTTAAACCCACGTCCCACGAGCCCATGATTGTGACCGGGGAACGCAACCTCTGGACCATCAGGAAAATAAAAGCAGTCCTAGACTCTGTAATATTTCACACAAAACCTGTTCATCAAGCTTAAGGCGCGGTGAACCTCTAATGGGGACTACCGGTAATACGCAGGTGGTCAGAGTAACGTTTTACCATATCCTTCTTCGAACACGAGGATCCATATATATTTCATTAGCCCAATAAAGCACACGGACTTCTACATACAATCAACACCTCACCCTGCCAGGATTCGAACCCACGGCCCACGAGCCCATGACTGTGAACGGGGAACGCTACCTCTGGACCACCAGGATACTAAAAGCACTCCAAGACTGTTATATTTCACACAAAACCTGTTCAGCGAGCTTATGGCGCCGTGAACCTCTAATGGGGACTACCCGTATCACGTAGGAGGTCAGAGTAACGTTTTACCAAATCCGTCTTCGAAACACGAGGATCGATATATATTTCATTAGCCCAATCAAAATAGCGGACTTCTACATGCAATTAACACCTCACCCAGCCAGGATTCGCTCCCACGGCCCACGAGCCCATGACTGTGACCGGGGAACATTACCTCTGGACCACCAGGATACTAAAAGCAGTCCTAGACTCTGTTATATTTCACACAAAGCCTGTTCAACGAGCTTATGGCGCCCTGAAGCTCTAATGGGGACTACCCGTATCACGTAGGTGGTCAGAGTAACGTTTTACCAAATCCGGCATCGAAACACGAGGATCCATATATATTTCATTAGCCCAATAAAGCATGCAGACTTCTACATACAATCAACACCTCACCCCGCCGGGATTTAAACCCACGGCCCACGAGCCCATGACTGTGACCAGGGAATGCTACTTCTTTACCATCAGGATACTAAAAGCAGTAGTAGACTCTGTTATATTTCAAACAAAGCCTGTTCAACGAGCTTATGGCGCCGTGAACCTCTAATGGGGACTACCCGTATCACGTAGGTGGTCAGAGTAACGTTTTACCAAATCCGGCTTCGAAACACGAGGATCCATATATATTTCATTAGCCCAATAAATCACGCGGACTTCTACATACAATCAACACCTCACCCCGCCAGGATTCGAACCCACGGCCCACGAGCCCATGACTGTGATCGGGGAACGCTACCTCTGGACCACCAGGATACTAAAAGCAGTCCTAGACTCTGTTATATTTCAAACAAAGCCTGTTCAACGAGCTTATGGCACCCTGAACCTATAATGGGGACTATCCGTATCACTTAAGTGGTCAGAGTAACGTTTTACCAACTCAGGTTTCGAAACACGAGGATCCATATATAGTTCATTTGCCCAATAAAGCACGCAGACTTCTACATACAATCAACACCTCACCCTGCCAGGATTCGAACCCACGGCCCACGAGCCCATGACTGTGAACCGGGAACGCTACCTCTGGACCCCCAGGAAACTAAAAGCAGTCCTAGACTCTGTTATATTTCACACAAAGCCTGTTCAACAAGCTTATGGCGCCATGAACCTCTAATGGGGACTACCCGTATCATGTAGGTGGTCAGAGTAACGTTTTACCAAATCCGACCTCGAAACACGAGGATCCATATATATTTCATAAGCCCAATAAAGGATGTAGACTTGTAGATACAATGAACACCTCACCCCGCCAGGATTCGAACCCAATGCCCACGAACACATGACTGTGAACGCGGAACGCTACCTCTGAACCACCAGGATACTAAAAGCAGTCCTGGAGTCTGATATAATTCAAACAAAGCCTGTTCAGCGAGCTTATGGCGCCGTGAACCTCTAATGGGGACAACCCGTATCACGTAAGTGGTCAGAGTAGCGTTTTACCAAATCCGGCATCGAAACACGAGGATCCATATATATTTCATTATCCCAATAAATCACGCGGACTTCTACATACAATCAACACCTCATCCTGCCAGGATTCGACCCCACGGCCCACGAGCCCACGACTGTGACCGGGGAAAGGCTACCTCTGGACCACCAGGATACTAAAAGCAGTCCTAGACTCTTTTATATTTCAAACAAAACCTGTTCATCGAGCTTAAGGCGCCGTGAACCTCTAATGGGGACTACCCGTATCACGCAGGTGGTCAGAGTAACGTTGTACCAAATCCGGCTTCGAAACACGAGGATCCATATATATTTTATTAGCCGAATAAATGACGCTGACTTCTACATACAATCAACACCTCACTCCGCCAGGATTCGAACCCTTGACCACGAGCCCATGACTGTGACCGGGGAACGTTACCTATGGACCACGGGGATACTAAAAGCAGTCCTAGACTCTGTTATATTTCACACAAAGCCTGTTCAACGAGCTTATGGCGCCGTGAACCTCTGATCGGGACTACCCGTATCAAGTAGGTGGTCAGAGTAACGTTTTACCAAATCCGGCTTCGAAACACGAGGATCGATTTATATTTCATTAGCCCAATAAAGCACGCGGACTTGTACATACAATGAACACCTCACCCCGCCAGGATTCGACCCCACGGCCCACTAGCATATGACTGTGACCGGGGAACGTTACCTATGGACCACGGGGATACTAAAAACAGTCCTAGACTCTGTTATATTTCACACAATGCCTGTTCAATGAGCTTATGGCGCCGTGAACCTCTAATGGGGACTACCCATATCACGAAGGTGGTCAGAGTAACGTTTTACCAAATCCGCCTTCGAAACACGAGGATCCATATATATTTCATTAGCCCAATAAAGCACGCGGACTTCTACATACAATGAACACCTCACCCCTCCAGGATTCGAACCCACGGCCCACGAGCACACGACTGTGACCGGCTTCTGCTACCTCTGGACCACCAGGATACAAAAAGCAGTCCAAAACTCTGTGATATTTCACACAAATCATGTTCAACGAGCAAATGGAGCCGTGAACCTCTAATGGGGACTACCTGTATCACGTAGGTGGTTAGAGTAGCGTTTTACCAAATCCGGCTTCGAAACACGAGGATCCATATATATTTTATTAGCCAAATAAATGACGCGGACTTCTACAAACAATCAACACCTCACTCCGCCAGGATTCGAACCCACGGCCACGAGCCCATGACTGTGACCGGGGAACGTTACCTATGGACCAAGGGGATACTATAAGCAGTCCTAGACTCTGTTATATTTCACACAAAGCCTGTTCAATGAGCTTATGGCGCCATGAACCTCTAATGGGGACTACCCGTATGATGTAGGTGGGCAGAGTAACGTTTTACCAAATCCGGCTTCGAAATACGAGGATCCATAGATATTTCATTAGCCCAATAAAGCACGCGGACTTCTACATGCAATCAACACCTCAACCCGCCAGGATTCGAACCCACGGCCCACGAGCCCACGACTGTGACCGGGGAATGCTACCTCTTGACCACCAGGATACTAAAAGCAGTCCTAGACTCTGTTATATTTCACACAAAGCCTGTTCAACGAGCTTATGGCGCCGTGAACCTGTAATGGGGACTACCTGTATCAGGTATTTGGTCAGAGTAGCGTTTTACCAAATCCGCCTTCGAAACACGAGGATCCATATATATTTCATTAGCCCAATAAATCACGCGGACTTCTACATACAATCAACACATCACTCCGCCAGGATTCGAACCCACGGCCCACGAGCCCATGACTGTGACCGGGGAGCGTTACCTATGGACCACGGGATACTAAAAGCAGTCTTAGACTCTCTTATAATTCACACAATGCCTGTTCAACGAGCTTATGGCGCCGTGAACCTCCAATGGGGACTACCCGTATCAAATAGGTGAAAGAGTAAAGTTTTACCAAATCCGACTTCGAAACACGAGGATCCATATATATTTCATTAGCCCAATAAAGGGCGCAGACTTGTACATAAAATGAACACCATCACCCCGCCAGGATTCGAACCCACTGCCCACGAGCCCATGACTGTGAATGGGGAACGCTACCTCTTTAACCACCAGGATACTAAAATCAGTCCTAGACTCTGTTATATTTCACACAAAGCCTGTTCAACGAGCTTATGGCGCCGTGAACCTCTAATGGGGACTACCCGTATCACGTAGGTGGTCAGAGTAACGTTTTACCAAATCCGCTTCGAAACACGAGGATCCATATATATTTCATTAGCCCAATAAAGGACACGGACTTCTACATACAATCAACACCTCACCCTGCCAGGATTCGAACCCACGGCCCACGAGCCCATGACTGTGAACGGGGAACGCTACCTCTGGACCACCAGGATACTAAAAGCAGTCCTAGACTCTGTTATATTTCACACAAAGCCTGTTCAACGAGCTTATGGCGCCATGAACCTCTAATGGGGACTACCCGTATCACGTAGGTGGTCAGAGTAACGTTTTACCAAATCCGGCTTCGAAACACGGGGATCGATATATATTTCATTAGCCCAATAACAATAGCGGACTTCCACATGCAATTAACACCTCACCCCGCCAGGATTCGATCCCACGGCCCACGAGCCCATGACTATGACCGGGGAACATTACCTCTGGACCACCAGGATACTAAAAGCAGTCCTAGACTCTGTTATATTTCACACAAAGCCTGTTCAACGAGCTTATGGCGCCCTGAACCTATAATGGGGACTATCCGTATCACGTAAGTGGTCAGAGTAACGTTTTACCAAATCCGGTTTCGAAACACGAGGATTCATATATAGTTCATTATCCCAATAAATCACGCAGACTTCTACATACAATCAACACCTCACCCCGCCAGGATTCGAACCCACTGCCCACGAGCCCATGACTGTGACCGCGGAACGCTACCTCTGAACCACCAGGATACTAAAAGCAGTCCTAGAGTCTGTTATATTTCAAACAAAGCCTGTTGAGCGAGATTATGGCGCCGTGAACCTCTTATGGGGCCTCTCCGTATCACGTAGGTGGTCAGAGTAGCGTTTTACCAAATCCGGCATCGAAACACGAGGATCCATATATATTTCATTATCCCAATAAATCACGCAGACTTCTACATACAATCAACACCTCACCCCGCCAGAATTCGAACCCACTGCCCACGAACCCATGACTGTGACAGCGGAACGCTACCTCTGAACCACCAGATACTAAAAGTAGTCCTAGAGTCTGTTATATTTCACACAAAACCTGCTCATCGAGCTTAAGGCGCCGTGAACCTCTAATGGGGACTACCCGTATCAGGCAGGTGGTCAGAGTAACGTTTTACCAAATTCCTCTTCGAAATACGAGGATCCATATATATTTCATTAGCCCAATAAAGCACGCGGACTCGTACATACAATGAACACCTCACCCCGCTAGGATTCGACCCCACGGCCCACTAGCCCATGACTGTGACCGGGGAACGCTACCTCTGGACCACCAGGATACAAAAAGCAGTCCTAGACTCTGTTATATTTCACACAAAGACTTTTCAACGAGCTTATGGTGCCGTGAACCTCTAACGGGGACTAACCGTATCACGTAGGTGGTCACAGTAACTTTTTACCAAATCCGGCTTCGATGCAAGAGGATCCATATATATTTCATTAGCCCAATAAAGCACACGGACATCTACATACAATGATCACCTAACCCGCTAGGATTCGAACACACGGCCCACGAGCCCACGATTGTGACCGGGTAATGCTACCTCTGGACCACCAGGATAATAAAAGCAGTCCTAGACTCTGTTATATTTCACACAAAGCCTGTTCAACGAGCTTATGGCGCCGTGAACCTGTAATGGGTACTGCCCGTATCACGTAGGTGGTTTGAGTAACGATTTACCAAATCCCACTTCGAAACACGATTATCCATATATATTTCATTAGCCCAATAAGGGATGCAGACTTGTACATACAATGAACACCTCAGCCCTCCAGGATTCGAACCCACTGCCCACGAGCCAATGACTGTGACCGCGGAACGCTACCTCTGAACCACCAGGATACTAAAAGCTGTCCAAGACTCTGTTATATTTCACACAAAGCCTTTTCAACGAGCTTATGGCGCCGTGAACCTCTAATGGGGACTAACCGTATCACGTAGGTGGTCACAGTAACTTTTTACCAAATCCGGCTTCGAAACACGAGGATCCATATATATTTCATTAGCCCAATAAAGCACACGGACATCTACAAACAATCAACACCTCACACTGTCAGGATTCGAACCCAGGTCCCACGAGCCCATAATTGTGACCGGGGAACGCTACCTCTGGACCACCAGGATACTAAAAACAGTCCTAGACTCTGTTATATTTCACACAAAGCCTGTTCAACGAGCTTATGGCGCCATGAATCTCTAATGGGGACTACCCGTATCACGTAGGTGGTCAGAGTAGCGTTTTACCAAATCCGACTTGGAAACTCGAGGATCCATATATATTTGTATAGCCCAATAAAGGATACAGACTTGTACATACAATGAACACCTCACCCCGCTAGGATTCGAACCTACTGCCCACGAGCCCATGACTGTGACCGCGGAACGCTACCTCTGAACCACCAGGATACTAAAAGCAGTCCTAGAGTCTGTTATATTTCAAACAAAGCCTGTTCAGCGAGATTATGGCGCCGTGAACCTCTAATGGGGACTACCCGTATCACGTAGGTGGTCAGAGTAGCGTTTTACCAAATCCGGCATGGAAACACGAGGATCCATATATATTTCATTATCCCAATAAATCACGCGGACTTCTACATACCATCGACACCTCACCCCGCCAGGATTCGAACCCACGGCCCACGAGCCCACGACTGTGATTGGGGAACGCTACCTCTGGACCACCAGGATTCTAAAAGCAGTCCTAGACTCTGTTATATTTCACACAAAACCTGTTCATCGAGCCTAAGGCACCGTGAACCTCTAATGGGGACTACCCATATCAGGCAGGTGGTCAGAGTAAGGTTTTACCAAATCCCTCTTCGAAAAACGAGGATCCATATATATTTCATTAGCCCAATAAAGCACGCGGACTTGTACATACAATGAACACCTCACCCCGCCAGGATTCGACCCCACGGCCCACTAGCCCATGACTGTGACCGGGGAACGCTACCTCTGGACCACCAGGATACTAAAAGCAGTCATAGACTCTGTTATATTTCACACAAAGACTTTTCAACGAGCTTATGGTGCCGTGAACCTCTAACGGGGACTAACCGTATCACGTAGGTGGTCACAGTAACTTTTTACCAAATCCGGCTTCGATGCAAGAGGATCCATATATATTTCATTAGCCCAATAAAGCACACGGACATCTACATACAATGATCACCTAACCCCGCTAGGATTCGAACACACAGCCCACGAGCCCACGATTGTGACCGGGTAATGCTACCTCTGGACCACCAGGATAATAAAAGCAGTCCTAGATTCTGTTATATTTCACACAAAGCCTGTTCAACGAGCTTATGGCGCCGTGAACCTGTAATGGGTACTGCCCGTATCACGTAGGTGGTTTGAGTAACGTTTTACCAAATCCCACTTCGAAACACGATTATCCATATATATTTCATTAGCCCAATAAGGGATGCAGACTTGTACATACAATGTACACCTCAACCCTCCAGGATTCGAACCCACTGCCCACGAGCCCATGACTATGACCGCGGAACGCTACCTCTGAACCACCAGGATACTAAAAGCAGTCCAAGACTCTGTTATATTTCACACAAAGCCTTTTCAACGAGCTTATGGCGCCGTGAACCTCTAATGGGGACTAACCGTATCAAGTAGGTGGTCACAGTAACTTTTTACCAAATCCGGCTTCGAAACACGAGGATCCATATATATTTCATTAGCCCAATAAAGCACACGGACATCTACAAACAATCAACACCTCACACTGTCAGGATTCGAACCCACGTCCCACGAGCCCATAATTGTGACCGGGGAACGCTACCTCTGGACCACCAGGATACTAAAAGCAGTCCTAGACTCTGTTATATTTCACACAAAGCCTGTTCAACGAGCTTATGGCGCCATGAATCTCTAATGGGGACTACCCGTATCACGTAGGTGGTCAGAGTAACGTTTTACCAAATCCGACTTGGAAACTCGAGGATCCATATATATTTCAATAGCCCAATAAAGGATGCAGACTTGTACATACAATGAACACCTCACCCCGCTAGGATTCGAACCTACTGCCCACGAGCCCATGACTGTGACCGCGGAACGCTACCTCTGAACCACCAGGATACTAAAAGCAGTCCTAGAGTCTGTTATATTTCAAACAAAGCCTGTTCACCGAGATTATGGCGCCGTGAACCTCTAATGGGGACTACCCGTATCACGTAGGTGGTCAGAGTAGCGTTTTACCAAATCCGGCATGGAAACACGAGGATCCATATATATTTCATTATCCCAATAAATCACGCGGACTTCTACATACTATCGACACCTCACCCCGCCAGGATTCGAACCCACGGCGCACGAGCCTACGACTGTAATTGGGGAACGCTACCTCTGGACCACCAGGATTCTAAAAGCAGTCCTAGACTCTGTTATATTTCACACAAAACCTGTTCATCGAGCCTAAGGCACCGTGAACCTCTAATGGGGACTACCCATATCAGGCAGGTGGTCAGAGTAAGGTTTTACCAAATCCCTCTTCGAAATACGAGGATCCATATATATTTCATTAGCCCAATAAAGCACGCGGACTTGTACATACAATGAACACCTCACCCCGCCAGGATTCGACCCCACGGCCCACTAGCCCATGACTGTGACCGGGGAACGCTACCTCTGGAACATACCAGGATACTAAAAGCAGTCCTAGACTCTGTTATATTTCACACAAATCCTGTTCAACGAGCTTATGACGCCGTGAACCTCTAATGGGAACTACCCGTATCACATAGGTGGGCAGAGTAACGTTTTACCATATCCGTCTTCGAAAAACGAGGATCCATATATAATTCATTAGCCCAATAAAGGATGCAGACTTGTACATACAATGAACACCTCACCCCGCCAGGATTCGACCCCATGGCCCACTGGCCCATGACTGTGACCGGGGAACGCTACCTCTGGAACTCCCAGGATACTAAAAGCAGTCTTAGACTCTGTTATATTTCACACAAAGCCTGTTCAACGAGCTTATGGCGCCGTGAACCTCTAATGGGAACAACCCGTATCACTTCGGTGGGCAGAGTAACGTTTTACCATATCCGTCATCGAAAAACGAGGATCCATATATATTTCATTAGCCCAATAAAGGATGCAGACTTGTACATACAATGAACACCTCACCCCGCCATGATTCGAACCCACTGCCCACGAGCCTATGACTGTGACCGCGGAACGCTACCTCCGAACCACCAGGATACTAAAAGCAGTCCTAGAGTCTTTTATATTTCAAACAAAGCCTGTTCAGCGAGCTTATGGCGCCGTGAACCTCTAATGGGGATTACCCGTATCAAGTAGGTGGTTAGAGTAGCGTTTTACCAAATCCGGCATGGAAACACGAGGATCCATATATATTTCATTATCCCAATAAATCACGCGGACTTCTACATACAATCAACACCTCACCCCGCCAGGATTCGACCCCACGGCCCACAAGCCCATGACTGTGACCGGGGAACGCTACCTCTGGAACTAGCAGGATACTAAAAGCAGCCCTAGACTCTGTTATATTTCACACAAAGCCTGTTCAACGAGCTTATGGCGAAGTGACCCTCTAATGGGGACTACCCGTATCACGTAGGTGGTCAGAGTAACGTTTTACCAAATCCGGCTTCGAAACACGAGGATCGATGTATATTTCATTAGCCCAATAAAAATAGCCGACTTCCACATGCAATTAACACCTTACCCCTCCAGGATTCGATCCCACGGCCCACGAGCCCACGACTGTGACCGGGGAACATTACCTCTGGACCACCAGGATACTAAAAGCAGTCCTAGACTCTGTTATATTTCACACAAAGCCTGTTCAACGAGCTTATGGCGCCGTGAACATCTAATTGGGACTATCCGTATCACGTAGGTGGTCAGAGTAACGTTCTACCAAATCCGGCTTCGAAAAACGAGGATCCATACATATTTCATTAGCCCAATAAAAATAGCGGACTTCCACATGCAATTAACACCTCACCCCGCTAGGATTCGATCCCACGGCCCACGAGCCCATGACTGTGACCGGGGAACATTACCTCTGGACCACCAGGATACTAAAAGCAGTCCTAGAATCTGTTATATTTCACAAAAAGCCTGTTCAACGAGCTTATGGCGCCCTTAACCTATAATGGGGACTATCCGTATCACGTATGTGGTCAGAGTAACATTTTACCAAATCCGCTTTCGAAACACGAGGATCCATATATAGTTCATTAGCCCAATAAAGCACGCAGACTTTTACATACAATCAACACCTCACCACGCCGGGATTTAAACCCACGGCCCACGAGCCCATGATTGTGACCAGGGAACGCTACTTCTGGACCACCAGGATACTAAAAGCACTCCTAGAATCTGTTATATTTCACAAAAAGCCTGTTCAACGAGCTTATGGCGCCCTTAACCTATAATGGGGACTATCCGTATCACGTAAGTGGTCAGAGTAACGTTTTACCAAATCCGGCATGGAAACACGAGGATCCATATATATTTCATTATCCCAATAAATCACGCGGACTTCTACATACTATCGACACCTCACCCTGCCAGGATTCGAACCTACTGCCCACGAGCCCATGACTGTGACCGCGGAACGCTACCTCTGAACCACCAGGATACTAAAAGCAGTCCTAGAGTCTGTTATATTTCAAACAAAGCCTGTTCAGCGAGCTTATGGCGCCGTGAACCTCTAATGGGGACTACCCGTATCACGTAGGTGGTCAGAGTAGCGTTTTACCAAATCCGGCATGGAAACACGAGGATCCATATATATTTCATTATCCCAATAAATCACGCGGACTTCTACATACTATCGACACCTCACCCTGCCAGGATTCGAACCCACGGCCCACGAGCCCACGACTGTGATTGGGGAACGCTACCTTTGGACCACGAGGATACTAAAAGCAGTCCTAGACTCTGTTATATTTCACACAAAACCTGTTCATCAAGCCTAAGGCACCGTGAAACTCTAATGGGGACTACCCATATCACGCAGGTGGTCAGAGTAAGGTTTTACCAAATCCCTCTTCGAAATACGAGGATCCATATATATTTCATTAGCCCGATAAAGCACGCGGACTTGTACATACAAGGAACACCTCACCCCGCCAGGATTCGACCCCACGGCCCACAAGCCCATGACTGTGACCGGGGAACGCTACCTCTGGAGCATACCAGGATACTAAAAGCACTCCTAGACTCTGTTATATTTCACATAAATCCTGTTCAACGAGCTTATGGCGCCGTGAACCTCTAATGGGAACTACCCGTATCACTTAGGTGGGCAGAGTAACGTTCTACCATATCCGTCTTCGAAAAACGAGGATCCATATATATTTCATTAGCCCAATAAAGGATGCAGACTTGTACATACAATGAACACCTCACCCCGCCAGGATTCGACCCCACGGCCCACTAGCCCATGACTGTGACCGGGGAACGCTACCTCTGGAACTACCAGGATACTAAAAGCAGTCCTAGACTCTGTTATATTTCACACAAAGCCTGTTCAACGAGCTTATGGCGAAGTGACCCTCTAATGGGGACTACCCTTATCACGTAGGTGGTCAGAGTAACGTTTTACCAAATCCGGCTTCGAAAAACGAGGATCCATATATATTTCATTAGCCCAATAAAAATAGCGGACTTCCACATGAAATTAACACCTCACCCCGCCAGGATTCGATCCCAAGGCCCACGAGCCCATGACTGTGACCGGGGAACATTACCTCTGGACCACCAGGATACTAATTGCAGTCCTAGACTCTGTAATATTTCACAAAAAGCCTGTTCAACGAGCTTATGGCGCCGTGAACCTCTAATGGGGACTACCCGTATCACGTAGGTGGTCAGAGTAGCATTTTACCAAATCCGGCTTCGAAACACGAGGATCCATATATATTTCATTAGCCCAATAAATCATGCGGACTTCTACAAACAATCAACAACTCACCCCACCAGGATTCTAACCTACGGCCCACGAGCCCACGACTGTGACCGGGGAACGCTACCTCTAGACCACCAGGATACAAAAAGCAGTCCTAGACTCTGTTATATTTCACACAAAGCCTTTTCAACGAGCGTATGGTGCCGTGAACCTCTAATGGGGACTACCCATATCACGTACGTGGTCAGAGTAGCGTCTTAGCAAGTCCGGCTTCGAAACACGAGGATCCATATATATTTCATTAGCCCAATAAAGCACACGGACTTCTACATACAATGAACACGCCACCCCGCCAGGATTCGACCCCACGGCCCACGAGCCCACGACTGTGACTGAGGAACGCTACCTCTGGACCACCAGGATACTAAAAGCAGTCCTAGACTCTGTTATATTTCCAACAAAGCCTGCTCAACGAGCTTATGGCGCCGTGAACCTCTAATGGCGACTAAACGTATCACGTAGGTGGTCACAGTAACTTTTTACCAAATCCGGCTTCCATGCAAGAGGATCCATATATATTTCATTAGCCCAATAAAGCACACGGACATCTACATACAATGATCACCTAACCCCGCTAGGATTCGAACACACGGCCCACGAGCCCACGATTGTGACCGGGTAAAGCTACCTCTGGACCACCAGGATACTAAAAGCAGTCCTAGACTCTGTTATATTTCACACAAAGCCTGTTCAACGAGCTTATAGCGCCGTGAACCTGTATTGGGGACTACCCGTATCACGTAGGTGGTCTGAGTAACGTTTTACCAAATCCCACTTCGAAACAAGATGATCCATATATATTTCATTAGCCCAATAACGGATGCAGACTTGTACATACAATGAACAACTCAACCCTCCAGGATTCGAACCCACTGCCCACGAGCCCATGACTGTGACCGCGGAACGCTTCCTCTGAACCACCAGGATACTAAAAGCAGTCCAAGACTCTGTTATATTTCACACAAAGCCTGTTCAACGAGCTTATGTCGCCGTGAACCGCTAATGGGGATTACCCGTATCACGTAGGTGGGCAGAGTAACGTTTTACCATATCCGACTTCGAAACACGAGGATCCATATATATTTCAATAGCCCAATAAAGGATGCAGACTTGTACATACAATCAACACCTCACCCCGCTAGGATTCGAACCTACTGCCCACGAACCCATGACTGTGACCGCGGAACGCTACCTCTGAACCACCAGGATACTAAAAGCAGTCCTAGAGTCTGTTATATTTCAAACAAAGCCTGTTCAGCGAACTTATGGCGCCGTGAACCTCTAATGGGGACTACCCGTATCACGTAGGTGGTCAGAGTAGCGTTTTACCAAATCCGGCATGGAAACACGAGGATCCATATATATTTCATTA
Organism: Homarus gammarus; assembly: GCA_958450375.1. Classification (NCBI taxonomy): domain Eukaryota; kingdom Metazoa; phylum Arthropoda; class Malacostraca; order Decapoda; family Nephropidae; genus Homarus; species Homarus gammarus. Next base: position 400,717 of record CAUDMG010001305.1, read on the forward strand.
TCCCAATAAATCACGCGGACTTCTACATACAATCAACACCTCACCCCACCAGGATTCGAACCCACGGCCCACGAGCCCACGACTGTGATCGGGGAACGCTACCTCTGGACCACCAGGATACTAAAAGCAGTCCTAGACTCTGTTATATTTCACACAAAACCTGTTCATCGAGCCTAAGGCGCCGTGAACCTCTAATGGGAACTACCCGTATCACTTAGGTGGGCAGAGTAACGTTTTACCATATCCGTCTTCGAAAAACGAGGATCCATATATATTTCATTAGCCCAATAAAAATAGCGGACTTCCACATGAAATTAACACCTCAACCTGCCAGGATTCGATCCCACGGCCCACGAGTCCATGACAATGACCGGGGAACATTACCTCTGGACCACCAGGATACTAAAAGCAGTCCTAGACTCTGTTATATTTCACAAAAAGCCTGTTCAACGAGCTTATGGCGCCCTTAACCTATAATGGGGACTATCCGTATCACGTAAGTGGTCAGGGTAACATTTTACCAAATCCGGTTTCGAAACACGAGGATCCATATATAGTTCATTAGCCCAATAAAGCACGCAGACTTCTACATACAATCAACACCTCACCACGCCGGGATTTAAACCCACGGCCCACGAGCCCATGACTGTGACCAGGGAACGCTACTCTGGACCATCAGGATACTAAAAGCAGTAGTAGACTCTGTTATATTTCACACAAAGCCTGTTCAACGAGCTTATGGCGCCGTGAACCTTTAATGGGGATTACCCTTATCACGTAGGTGGGCACAGTAACGTTTTACCATATCCGTCTTCGAAACACGAGGATCCATATATATTTCATTAGCCCAATAAAGGACACGGACTTCTACATACAATCAACACCTCACCCTGCCAGGATTCGAACCCATGGCCCACGAGCCCATGACTGTGAACGGGGAGCGCTACCTCTGGACCACCAGGAAACTAAAAGCAGTCCTAGACTCTGTTATATTTCACACAAAGCCTGTTCAACGAGCTTATGGCGCCATGAACCTCTAATGGGGACTACCCGTATCACGTAGGTGGTCAGAGTAACCTTTTACCAATTCCGGCTTCGAAACACGGGGATCGATATATATTTCATTAGCCCAATAAAAATAGCGGACTTCCACATGCAATTAACACCTCACCCCGCCAGGATTCGATCCCACGGCCCACGAGCCCATGACTATGACCGGGGAACATTACCTCTGGACCACCAGGATACTAAAAGCAGTCCTAGACTCTGTTATATTTCAAACAAAGCCTGTTGAGCGAGCTTATGGCGCCGTGAACCTCTTATGGGGACTACCCGTATCACGTAGGTGGTCAGAGTAGCGTTTTACCAAATCCGGCATCGAAACAGGAGGATCCATATATATTTCATTAGCCCAATAAATCACACGGACTTCTACGTACAATCAACACCTCACTCCGCCAGGATTCGAACCCACGGCCAACGAGCCCCCGACTGTGACCGGGGAACATTACCTCTGGACCACCAGGATACTAAAAGCAGTCTTAGACTCTGTTATATTTCAAATAAAGCCTGTTCAACGAGCTTATGGCGCCGTGAACCTCTAATGGGGACTACCCGTATCACGTAGGTGGTCAGAGTAGCATTTTACCAAATCCGGCTTCGAAACACGAGGATCCATATATATTTCATTAGCCCAATAAATCACGCGGACTTCTACAAACAATCAACAACTCACACCGCCAGGATTCGAACCCACGGCTCACGAGCCCACGACTGTGACCGGCGAACGCTACCTCTGGACCACCAGGATACTAAAAGCAGTCCTAGACTCTGTTATATTTCACAAAAAGACTTTTCAACGAGCTTATGGTGCCGTGAACCTCTAATGGGGACTACCCATATCACGTACATAGTCAGAGTTGCGTTTTACCAAGTCCGGCTTCGAAACACGAGGATCCATATATATTTCATTAGCCCAATAAAGCACACGGACTTCTACATACAATCAACACCTCACCCTGCCAGGATTCGAACCCATGGTCCATGAGCCTATGACTGTGAACGGGGAACGCTACCTTTGGTCCACCAGGAAGCTAAAAGCAGTCCTAGACTCTGTTATTTTTCACACAAAGCCTGTTCAACGAGCTTATGGCGCCATGAACCTCTAATGGGGACTACCCGTATCACGTAGGTGGTCAGGGTAGCGTTTTACCAAATCCGACTTCGAAACACGAGGATCCATATATATTTCATTAGCCCAATAAAGGATGCAGACTTGTACATACAATGAACACCTCACCCCGCCAGGATTCGAACCCACTGCCCACGAGCCCATGACTGTGACCGCGGAACGCTACCTCTGAACCACCAGGATACTAAAAGCAGTCCTAGAGTCTGTTATATTTCAAACAACGCCTGTTCAGCGAGCTTATGGTGCCGTGAACCTCTAATGGGGACTCCCCGTATCACGTAGGTGGTCAGAGTAGCGTTTTACCAAATCCGGAATGGAAACACGAGGATCCATATATATATCATTATCCCAATAAATCACACGGACTTCTACATACAATCAACACCTCACCCCGCCAGGATTCGAACCCACGGCCCACGAGCCCACGACTGTGATCGGGGAACGCTACCTCTGGACCACCAGGATACTAAAAGCAGTCCTAGACTCTGTTATATTTCACACAAAACCTGTTCATCGAGCCTAAGGCGTCGTGAACCTCTAATGGGGACTACCCGTATCACGCAGGTGGTCAGAGTAAGGTTTTACCAAATCCCTCTTCGAAATACGAGGATCCATAAATATTTCATTAGCCCAATAAAGCAAGCGGACTTGTACATACAATGAACACCTCACCCCGCCAGGATTCGACCCCACGGCCCACTAGCCCATGACTGTGACCGGGGAACGCTACCTCTGGAACATATCAGGATACTAAAAGCAGTCCTAGACTCTGTTATATTTCACACAAATCCTGTTCAACGAGCTTATGGCGCCGTGAACCTCAAATGGGAACTACCCGTATCACTTAGGTGGGCAGAGTAACGTTTTACCATATCCGTCTTCGAAAAACGAGGATCCATATATATTTCATTAGCCCAATAAAAATAGCGGACTTCCACATGAAATTAACACATCCCCCTGCCAGGATTCGATCCCACGGCCCACGAGCCCATGACTATGACCGGGGAACATTACCTCTGGACCACCAGGATACTAAAAGCAGTCCAAGACACTGATATAATTCACAAAAAGCCTGTTCAACGAGCTTATGGCGCCCTTAACCTATAATGGGGACTATCCGTATCACGTAAGTGGTCAGAGTAACATTTTACCAAATCCGGTTTCGAAACACGAGGATCCATATATAGTTCATTAGCCCAATAAAGCACGCATACTTCTACATACAATCAACACCTCACTACGCCGGGATTTAAACCCCCGGCCCACGAGCCCATGACTGTGACCAGGGAACGCTACCTCTGGAACATACCAGGATACTAAAAGCAGTCCTAGACTCTGTTATATTTCACACAAAGCCTGTTCAACGAGCTTATGGCGCCGTGAACCTCTAATGGGGATTACCCGTATCACGTAGGTGGGCACAGTAACGTTTTACCATATCCGTCTTCGAAACACGAGGATCCATATATATTTCATTAGCCCAATAAAGGAAACGGACTTCTACATACAATCAACACCTCACCCTGCCAGGATTCGAACCCATGGCCCACGAGCCCATGACTGTGAACGGGGAACGCTACCTCTGGACCTCCAGGATACTAAAAGCAGTCCTAGACTCTGTTATATTTCACACAAAGCCTGTTCAACGAGCTTATGGGGCCCTGAACCTATAATGGGGACTATCCGTATCACGTAAGTGGTCAGAGTAACGTTTTACCAAATCCGGTTTCGATACACGAGGATCCATATATAGTTCATTATCCCAATAAAGCACGCAGACTTCTATATACAATCAACACCTCACCCCGCCAGGATTCGGACCCACTGCCCACGAGCCCATGACTGTGACCGCGGAACGCTACCTCTGAACCACCAGGATACTAAAAGCAGTCCTAGAGTCTGTTATATTTCAAACAAAGCCTGTTGAGCGAGCTTATGGCGCCGTGAACCTCTTATGGGGACTACCCGTATCACGTAGGTGGTCAGAGTAGCGTTTTACCAAATCCGGCATCGAAACAGGAGGATCCATATATATTTCATTAGCCCAATAAATCACACGGACTTCTACGTACAATCAACACCTCACTCAGCCAGGATTCGAACCCACGGCCAACGAGCCCCCGACTGTGACCGGGGAACATTACCTCTGGACCACCAGGATACTAAAAGCAGTCCTAGACTCTGGTATATTTCAAACAAAGCCTGTTCAACGAGCTTATGGCACCGTGAACCTCTAAAGGGGACTAACCGTATCACGTAGATGGTCACAGTAGCTTTTTACCAAATCCAGCTTCGATGCAAGAGGATCCATATATATTTCATTAGCCAAATAAAGCACACAGACATCTACATACAATGATCACCTAACCTCGCTAGGATTCGAACACACGGCCCACGAGCCCACGATTGTGTCCGGGTAATGCTACCTCTGGACCACCAGGATACTAAAAGCAGGCCTAGACTCTGTTATATTTCACACAAAGCCTGTTCAAAGAGCTTATGGCGCCGTGAACCTCTAGTGGGCACTACCCGTATCACGTAGGTGGTCAGAGTAACGTTTTACCAAATCCGGCTTCGAAACACGAGGATCCATATATATTTCATTAGCCCAATAAGGGATGCAGACTTGTACATACAATGAACACCTCAACCCTCCAGGATTCGAACCCACGGCCAACTAGCCCATGACTGTGACCTGGGAACGCTACCTCTGGAACTACCAGGATACTAAAAGCAGTCCTAGACTCTGTTATATTTCACAAAAAGCCTGTTCAACGAGCTTATGGCGCCGTGAACCTCTAATGGGGACTACCCGTATCACGTAGGTGGTCAGAGTAACCTTTTACCAAATCCGGCTTCGAAACACGAGGATCCATATATATTTCATTAGCCCAATAGAGCACACGGACATCTACAAACAATCAACACCTCACACTGTCAGGATTCGAACCCACGTCCCACGAGCCCATAATTGTGACCGGGGAACGCTACCTCTGGACCACCAGGATACTAAAAGCAGTCCTAGACTCTGTTATATTTCACACAAAACCTGTTCAACGAGCTTATGGCGCCGTGAACCTCTAATGGGGACTACCCGTATCACGTAGGTGGTCAGAGTAACGTTTTACCAAATCCGGCTTCGAAACACGAGGATCCATATATATTTCATTAGCCCAATAAAGCACGCAGACTTCTACATATAATCAACACCTCACCACGCCGGGATTTAAACCCACTGCCCACGAGCCCATGACTGTGACCAGGGAATGCTACCTCTGGACCACCAGGATACTAAAAGCAGTCCTAGACTCTGTTATATTTTACACAAAGCCTGTTCAACGAGCTTATGGCGCCGTGAACCTCTAATGGGGATTACCCGTATCACGTAGGTGGGCAGAGTAACGCTTTACCAAATCCGACTTCGAAACACGAGGATCCATATATATTTCAATAGCCCAATAAATCACGCTGACTTCAACATACAATGAACACCTCACCCCGCCAGGATTCGACCCCACGGCCCACTAGCCCATGACTGTGACCGGGGAACGCTACCTCTGGTACATACCAGGATACTAAAAGCAGTCATAGACTCTGTTATATTTCACACAAATCCTGTTCAACGAGCTTATGGCGCCATGAACCTCTAATGGGAACTACCCGCATCATCAAGGTGGGCAGAGTAACGTTTTACCATATCCGTCTTCGAAAAACGAGGATCCATATATATTTCATTAGCCCAATAAAGGATGCAGACTTGTACATACAATGAACACCTCACCCCCCCAGGATTCGAACCCACTGCCCACGAGTCCATGACTGTGACCGCGGAACGCTACCTCTGAACCACCAGGATACTAAAAGCAGTCTTAGAGTCTGTTATATTTCAAACAAAGCCTGTTCAGCGAGCTTATGGCGCCGTGACCCTCTAATGGGGACTACCCGTATCACGTAGGTGATCAGAGTAGCGTTTTACCAAATCCGGCTTCGAAACACGAGGATCCATATATATTTCATTAGCCCAATAAATCACACGGACTTCTACGTACAATCAACACCTCACTCCGCCAGGATTCGAACCCACGGCCAACGAGCCCCCGACTGTGACCGGGGAACATTACCTCTGGACCACCAGGATACTAAAAGCAGTCCTAGACTCTGTTATATTTCAAACAAAGCCTGTTCAACGAGCTTATGGCACCGTGAACCTCTAAGGGGGACTAACCGTATCACGTAGATGGTCACAGTAGCTTTTTACCAAATCCGGCTTCGATGCAAGAGGATCCATATATATTTCATTAGCCAAATAAAGCACACGGACATCTACATACAATGATCACCTAACCTCGCTAGGATTCGAACACACGGCCCACGAGCCCACGATTGTGTCCGGGTAATGCTACCTCTGGACCACCAGGATACTAAAAGCAGTCCAAGACTCTGTTATATTTCACACAAAGCCTGTTCAAAGAGCTTATGGCGCCGTGAACCTGTAATGGGGACTACCCGTATCACGTAGGTGGTCTGAGTAACGTTTTACCAAATCCCACTTCGAAACACGATGATCCATATATATTTCATTAGCCCAATAAGGGATGCAGACTTGTACATACAATGAACACCTCAACCCTCCAGGATTCGAACCCACGGCCTACTAGCCCATGACTGTGACCGGGGAACGCTACCTCTGGAACTACCAGGATACTAAAAGCAGTCCTAGACTCTGTTATATTTCACACAAAGCCTGTTCAACGAGCTTATGGCGCCGTGAACCTCTAATGGGGACTACCCGTATCACGTAGGTGGTCAGAGTAACCTTTTACCAAGTCCGGCTTCGAAACATGAGGATCCATATATATTTCATTAGCCCAATAGAGCACACGGACATCTACAAACAATCAACACCTCACACTGTCAGGATTCGAACCCACGTCCCACGAGCCCATAATTGTGACCGGGGAACGCTACCTCTGGACCACCAGGATACTAAAAGCAGTCCTAGACTCTGTTATATTTCACACAAAACCTGTTCAACGAGCTTATGGCGCCGTGAACCTCTAATGGGGACTACCCGTATCAGGCAGGTGGTCAGAGTAACGTTTTACCAAATCCCTCTTCGAAATACGAGGATCCATATATATTTCATTAGCCCAATAAAGCAAGCGGCTTGTACATACAATGAACACCTCACCCCGCCAGGATTCGACCCCACGGCCCACCAGCCCATGACTGTGACCGGGGAACGCTACCTCTGGAACATACCAGGATACTAAAAGCAGTCATAGACTCTGTTATATTTCACACAAATCCTGTTCAACGAGCTTATGGCGCCATGAACCTCTCATGGGAAATACCCGTATCATCAAGGTGGGCAGAGTAACGTTTTACCATATCCGTCTTCGAAAAACGAGGATCCATATATATTTCATTAGCCCAATAAAGGATGCAGACTTGTACATACAATGAACACCTCACTCCGCCATGATTCGAACCCACTGCCCACTAGCCCATGACTGTGACCGGGGAACGCTACCTCTGGAACTACCAGGATACTAAAAGCAGTCCTAGACTCTGTTATATTTCACACAAAGCCTGTTCAACGAGCTTATGGCGCCCTTAACCTATAATGGGGACTATCCGTATCACGTAAGTGGTCAGAGTAACATTTTACCAAATCCGGTTTCGAAACACGAGGATCCATATATAGTTCATTAGCCCAATAAAGCACGCAGACTTCTACATACAATCAACACCTCACCACGCCGGGATTTAAACCCACGGCCCACGAGCCCATGACTGAGACCAGGGAGCGCTACTTCTGGACCACCAGGAAACTAAAAGCAGTCCTAGACTCTGTTATGTTTCACACAAATCCTGTTCAACGAGCTTATGGCGCCGTGAACCTCTAATGGGAACTACCCGTATCACTTAGGTGGGCAGAGTAACGTTTTACCATATCAGTTTTCGAAAAACGAGGATCCATATATATTTCATTAGCCCAATAAAGGATGCAGACTTGTACATACAATGAACACCTCACCCCCCCCAGGATTCGAACCCACTGCCCACGAGCCCATGACTGTGACCGGGGAACGCTACCTCTGGACCACCAGGATACTAAAAGCAGTCTTAGACTCTGTTATATTTCAAACAAAGCCTGTTCAACGAGCTTATGGTGCCGTGAACCTCTAATGGGGACTACCCATATCACGTACGTGGTCAGAGTAGCGTTTTACCAAGTCCGGCTTCGAAACACGAGGATCCATATATATTTCATTAGCCCAATAAAGAACACGGACTTCTACATACAATGAACACGCCACCCCGCCAGGATTCGACTCCACGGCCCATGAGCCCACGACTGTGACTGAGGAATGCTACCTCTGGACCAGCAGGATACTAAAAGCAGTCCTAGACTCTGTTATATTTCAAACAAAGCCTGTTCAACGAGCTTATGGCGCCGTGAACCTCTAATGGGGACTAACCGTATCACGTAGGTGGTCACAGTAACTTTTTACCAAATCCGGCTTCGATGCAAGAGGATCCATATATATTTCATTAGCCAAATAAAGCACACGGACATCAACATACAATGATCACCTAACCCCGCTCGGATTCGAACACACGGCCCACGAGCCCACGATTGTGACCGGGTAATGCTACCTCTGGACCACCAGGATACTAAAAGCAGTCCTAGACTCTGTTATATTTCACACAAAGCCTGTTCAACGAGCTTATGGCGATGTGACCCTCTAATGGGGACTACCCGTATCACTTAGGTGGGCAGAGTAACGTTTTACCATATCAGTTTTCGAAAAACGAGGATCCATATATATTTCATTAGCCCAATAAAGGATGCAGACTTGTACATACAATGAACACCTCACCCCCCCAGGATTCGAACCCACTGCCCACGAGCCCATGACTGTGACCGCGGAACGCTACCTCTGAACCACCAGGATACTAAAAGCAGTCTTAGAGTCTGTTATATTTCAAACAAAGCCTGTTCAGCGAGCTTATGGCGCCGTGACCCTCTAATGGGGACTACCCGTATCACGTAGGTGATCAGAGTAGCGTTTTACCAAATCCGGCTTCGAAACACGAGGATCCATATATATTTCATTAGCCCAATAAATCACACGGACTTCTACGTACAATCAACACCTCACTCCGCCAGGATTCGAACCCACGGCCCACGAGCCCCCGACTGTGACCGGGGAACGCTACCTCTGGACCACCAGGATACTAAAACCAGTCTTAGACTCTGTTATATTTCAAACAAAGCCTTTTCAACGAGCTTTTGGCGCCGTGAACCTCTAATGGGGACTACCCGTATCACGTAGGTGGTCAGAGTAGCATTTTACCAAATCCGGCTTCGAAACACGAGGATCCATATATATTTCATTAGCCCAATAAAGCACACGGACATCTACAAACAATCAACACCTCACACTGTCAGGATTCGAACGCACGTCCCACGAGCCCATAATTGTGACCGGGGAACGCTACCTCTGGACCACCAGGATACTAAAAGCAGTCCTAGACTCTGTTATATTTCACACAAAGCCTGTTCAACGAGCTTATGGCGTCGTGGACCTCTAATGGGGACTACCCGTATCATGTAGGTGGTCAGAGTAACGTTTTACCAAATCCGGCTTCGAAACACGAGGATCCATATATATTTCATTAGCCCAATAAAGCACGCAGACTTCTACATACAATCAACACCTCACCACGCCGGAATTTAAACCCACGGCCCACGAGCCCATGACTGTGACCAGGGAACGCTACTTCTGGACCATCAGGATCCTAAAAGCAGTAGTAGACTCTGTGATATTTTTTCACAAAGCCTGTTCAACGAGCTTATGGCGCCGTGAACCTCTAATGGGGATTACCCGTATCACGTAGGTGGGCAGAGTAACGTTTTACCATATCCGTCTTCGAAACACGAGGATCCATATATATTTCATTAGCCCAATAAGGGACACGGACTTCTACATACAATCAACACCTCACCCTGCCAGGATTCGAACCCATGGCCCACGAGCCCATGACTGTGAACGGGGAACGCTACCTCTGGACCACCAGGAAACTAAAAGCAGTCCTAGACTCTGTTACATTTCACACAAAGCCTGTTCAACAAGCTTATGGCGCCAAGGACCTCTAATGGGGACTACCCGTATCACGTAGGTGGTCAGAGTAACGTTTTACCAAATCCGACTTCGAAACACGAGGATCCATATATATTTCAATAGCCCAATAAAGGATGCAGACTTGTACATACAATGAACACCTTACCCCGCTAGGAATCGAACCTACTGCCCACGAGCCCATGACTGTGACCGCAGAACGCTACCTCTGAACCACCAGGATACTAAAAGCAGTCCTAGAGTCTGTTATATTTCAAACAAAGCCTGTTCAGCGAGCTTATGGCGCCGTGAAGCTCTAATGGGGACTACCCGTATTACGTAGGTGGTCAGAGTAGCGTTTTACCAAATCCGGCATGGAAACACGAGGATCCATATATATTTCATTATCCCAATAAATCACGCGGACTTCTACATACAATCAACACCTCACCCCGCCAGGATTCGAACCCACTGCCCACGAGCCCATGACTGTGACCGCGGAACCCTACCTCTACACACACACGCCAGTCGCTGTCGGGAGCAGTCGCAATCAGGAGCAGTAACAGCCAGCGCAGAACGAAGTGGAAATCGGGGAAGGATCAGTCACAGCTGATTGGCTAGTACTGGACCAATCCCACCTTCCCACGTACCCTGGAAAACCCAAGCTCCTATCCTCATTTTCCTTCTGACAATTCTGTTGATTCGATTGACACATTGAGCCTCTCCTACAGTATCGGACCTCCCTTAGGAACCCCGATGCTGCTGAGGGGCTTGGTGTGAAGAAAGAGTCTTCAGTAAGTTTTCAGACCTTTTTCTTCGACTTTAACCTTTATCTTCCGTGTCGTGAAAGGACCTATTCCCCTGTCAGCTGACGTACAGGGGAGTATTCGTCCGGAAACGCCCTCTGTCCCCACACCTCGCTAGTGCGGGTTTGTGTGAAGGGTGGAGGGACAGCACAACCTGCCAATTCGCCTGGGGACCTCTGTGATAGTGCAGGGTCTCCCCTACGTGAGGGGCGCAGGAAATTAGGGACTTTTAGGGGAGATCTCCATAAATCTCCATTTCAGACCGTTAACATGCCTTCCATTAAAATTAAAGTGGACCGAAACATCCAACCGTGCACGGACCTCGCCTCAATTATTTTCCAGCTGACATGTATATTTCAGATCCAATCCTTCACTAATGACGACACTATCAAGATATTTGTACAAACTGATGAAGATGCCGACCTATTCCACTCCCCAGCAATGTACAACAAACTAAAAAACAATGGCCTAACAGTCCTGAGCTCACCAGAATACCGCGCAAAGTGCACCCTCATATGTAGGAAAATTATCCCTCATATCCTGGAAAACCCTAATCTATTGACTGAACTCAATTCACAAAACACCCCCAAATGACATATGCAGCCCGGATGGGAACTCTCCCCATGTTAAAAATAACTACGGCTACTCAAACTGACGCCATAAAATTAAAATCATACGGAATAAAAATCGGCAGCAATATCATCCCCTCAAGAGACATAGAATTCCAACACTTTATACAGGTCCACCAATGTTTCAACTGTTACCAATTCGGCCACAACACCAACAGATGCAGTAACACAATAACTTGCTCAAAGTGTGCCAATCAAGGCCACTCATACCGAAACTGTACTGCCACGGTAACTAAATGCTGCAATTGTAAAGGCCCTCACGCTGCCATCAGCAACAAATGCAAAATCAGACTCGACAATAGCACAACACCACTCCCTCCCCGCCAACTTTCACCTCCTACAGCACCTCCCACAGCACTACCTCCACCTCCCCACCACTCACTCCCTACTGCCACGACCCTCCCCACCCGCACTTGCTGGACCAACAACGTGACCGCCCCCCTACCCTCCCCCGACATGGATGCAAAAATCACCACCATCATACTTCTGGCACATACCCTAAGCAACGGAAACAGGTCTCTTTTTCTGAAGCTGGCAATTGATGGTTTGAAGGCGAACGGCCTCCCTACCATACTCATTCCTGATTCCTTCAGAACCGGTCCCGACCTCATCTTCCCCACTGCCCCCATCTCCGACCGGACCAACATGCCACCCCCTCCCCCCAGAGAAACCACTGCAATCTCCGTCTGCCCCTCCACTTCTGCCATGCCCACACCTGACTTATCTCACCAATCTACTTCAATCTCACCCCCCAGAGTAATCAGTCCAAAACCTCCCGGCCCCTCCACCTTGACCTTGCCAACACCTGACTTTTCCCACACGACTACGATGACCTCCCGGACCACAAAAACCCGAACCAAACCCAATCTTCCCCTGACACCTCAGACTCCCAAGAATAAAATGGCAGCCCATCCCCCCACAGAACTGGTGGTCAAGACCACTAGACCTAAGAGGAAGAACACCTCCCCCCTTTCTTCCTACACACATGACAACAAAAGAATTATAAAATACACTCATCCAACTAAATCTATAATTAAAGTAAATCTATTCGGCACTACCCCTAAGAATACAGGAAACAACCCCGACACGAACCTAGCACGCTCCACTCATCCTCCCGACTCCCCCACACACACAGTCACGTAACCGCCCATCCCTCACCTGCATACACCACACTCAGACCTCGCTCACAGTCACTCGACAAGTTAGACCTCATCCCTGCACCCCAGAATTTCAATCTCATATAAGTAACAATTATACAACATGATCACCATTATGCAATACAACTGTAGAGCATATCACTCAAACAGACACGCCATCTCTCTCCTCATACAAGAACACAACCCAGACATCCTCCTCCTCAACTCAACATGCACAGACACCAAAATCAAGCACTTCGGCTACACGTGCAGACAATCACCCCACGAACTATACGAGGGCGTTGCAATCCTCATCAGATCCTCCATGAAACACGAATTCATCACCAACTTTGCCTTCAAACACTTCATGGCCGCCAAGATCGACACTCAACATGGACAGATTATCATCTGCACAACATACTCGAGACCTAACTCGCGTATCCCCTTCACAGACCTAAACTCCATCTTTAACAACTCACACCTACCTGTAATACTAATGGGCGACCTCAATGCACACCACACCGCATTCCAACACAACTACATCGACCCCCTTGGCCAACAACTACACGCTTTGGTCACTCACAAAAACCTTCACCACATTGGCCCTTTCTTCCCCACATTCTACACTGCTCGCAGAAAAGGCACTCCAGACATCGTCATCACCAACACCCCTGCCCGCCAATTTCAGCACTACATCACTCCCGGCCCCCTATCAGGCTCAGACCACATTCCCATCACTCTTCACCTCTCCAACAATCCCATCCTCCTCCCAACAGCCTCACCTCAATACCAGTATCAACACGCAGATTGGGATGCCTTCAAAACCACACTCTCTGAACAACAATACACACTCAACCTCGAACACCAGCCCACTAGGATGATTGAGGAAACCTGGACTCACCTTTTCAACACTATCACCGCCATAGCAGATACCCACATTCCTAAACACCGGTTCAAGAGGAAATACTCCTTCACACCCTCCATAAGAACTCAACGCCTACTTCACTGCTACAGGACACGATTTGAACTAAACAAACTTAACCTAGCACCAGTTTCCACAGACATCACCACACTAAGAACACACATCATCCACAGTCTCCTTCAAGACCATAACGTTCACTAGGCAAAACTCGTAGAGGCTGCCCAGGAACACAGAACACATAACCCCCGAGAGTTTTGGCAAAGGATCGCCAAGCTGCAAGGAACTGCAAGACCCCCCTTTGATCACCTGCTAGTAAATGGTAGGAAAATCAAAGAGCCAGCCGACGTAGCACAAACACTAAAACAACACTGGGAACACATTTTCCACCCACACCCCCCCACACAACAAAGGTACATCTTAAACCACATAAACAACATCACCACACACATGCAAACACTTCACGACAGAACGACTCCTGACAACACAATAGATACCTCCACTCTCACACAGTGTAATGGTCATGATAAGAGCTAACCTGAAAACCTTAAGGATTCATATTACGCTCAAACGTCCACAAAACCTCTTGAGTCCCCCAGTGGAAACGTACTCCGTTTTCTCGGTTCCTTGGTGACGTCACCGACGGACAGCCTTTGTGTATGTGAGCAGACGCTGTATGCGGGGACCTGTTGCCATCCAACACTTTGTAATCAATCTAATTGTGCTTTCGATAGCGGAGTCAGAGCATTGTTAGTTGAGATAATAATAGAGAATGAAAATGAGTCCATAGTCTCAGTTTCAAGGTCAGAGTGTACAGTAAATTAATTCATCGGAATAGGAGTAGGTGGAATCCCTGGCCTGTTTTGAGTGAGGGCGCAGCGGGCATTTCAACCGTTAGTAAGTGCCCATCCCTCCATCCATACAGGTCCCTAACGCAGCCTAGGCCGTGTCTGTAGGGTGGATGTTGCATCCACAATGTCTGGGAAGATGTCCGAGGTCCAGTAGGATCCTTTACCTTCGTGAGACCCGGCCGTCAGACACTCCAGACTACCTATAGCCCCCATAGCTGGCTCGTCGGTCCCTAACGCTTGGCCCACGAGGTGACGCCGGATCACCAAGCCACCCACCACTACCAGCCCCATCATTGGTGGATGAGTGTCTAACTCAGTAGGGTTACTTGTGTGGTGGAATTACTCCACTGGGATCTCCAGAGTCGTTGGAAAGTACTCCATGGTGGCTGGACCCCATGGCTGTTGCTTGAGTATCACACCTGACGACTGAGTAGTGTAGTGGCAGTTGCCCTAGTATTTTATGGTGCTAAGTGACTGTAATAGTTGTGTGTTGAGTATGTCCACCCAGTAAGGTTGGAAGAGTTATTATGTCCACCCAGTAATGGTGTGAGTATGTTGAGCCTGAGAGCCTAGTACTAGATTTCGTCTGTTAGTACAAATAATTTCTTTCTTTTAATTTCATATCCATGTTAAATAAACTTTGTATTTGTATAATTGTGTCTATTAATTACCTACAGTATTTACCGTTATTTCTTCCCTATTGCTTGATACTATCATTACACATACCCACGAGCCCCCTATCGTCACGCTACCAATGATGATAAGTACATGAGTAAGGAATTGTTACTGGCTCTCAGAGGCCCTTAAATGGTGGCAGTACAGCCTCTAATGGGCAGTCGGCCTCATAAATGGTGGCAGCTATGGTGATGTAATGAACATAGTATCGAGTTGGGAGTAATGACTGTGATACTGTAGTTTTTAACTGAGTGATAACCATTTCTCTGTACGGGTATTTAATAACCATTCCACTGTAACTAATGAGTATTTCAGATTGCTAATGATTTTGTTCCATATTTTTCCGAGGTACAGCTTTTGTGGTGGTTTGCAGAGAAAGTGAAATAAGTTCAAAGAAATACCTTGGAGTTAGGTTGGAAAAAAAGTCTTGTTTAAAGTAAATGACACCTGCAACAATAACTTGAGGGTAGAGTGTGAATAAGGTTCGTTAATATTGGGAGAATTTTGATGTGTAACAGTCTGCCAAATTTTTTTTTCCGTTGTTAACTCAGTATTACTTGCAGACAGTGAATACAGGTTTGGGCCGTGGCACTAGTTGTGGAATGTTCCACCGTGTGAGTGCCCAGTGTTTTAATTCTGAGTACTAACAGAAGCATTGCACTATATGCAAAGGTAAAGTGGATGCTAATTCTGCACTTGTAATATTCTTTAGTTTATGTGTTAGGTAGGATATATATTCCATTTACTTAATATCTCAGGGCATTTTACAGTTCCTCATATTAATATTTCTATGTATACGCTATAATTTTAAAGTTTATTTTAATCAGGTGCTAACGGTTCATTATTTTGGTGTAGCGTATGTTATGCGAACTCTAATGCCAGTATACTTTCAGAGTACAGTATTATATATGTGAGGACCTTATGGTGATACGGTATATGGGAAAGTGTTATACAAGTGTATGGACCCAGAATTGTGAGTACAGAAATTCGTGAAGTATTCACGCAGTGTTGCACCATACTGAGCTTGTGAATGGCAAAGTGTCTCAGTGAAGTTTTCATGCCATAATATTATCTTTTGGGAGATTAATAATCTGAACAGTATTTTGAATAGTTGATGCATGGAATGTTTAGTGGTATTGCAGAAAATTAGTACCAGTCCTTGGGTCTTAAGTGAGAACTGTGCATGTATCGTATTTAAAGTGGGTTATTGTAGTGATTGGTTGTAACACAATGGCAGATGCTAACGCAAATAAGGGGACCATGACGGCCAAAGCCGCTGTTGATTCAGCAACAGAAATGCAAGCTCTTGGGGCTAAACTCGCTGAGTCTATGGATACGATCAGGAGACAACAAGCTTTGCTTGATGAATTGAGGGAAGAACCGGCTGTACCTACCCCTCCTGCCGTGGTTCCATTTTTGCCCACTCCTGCCGTGGTTCCACTTTTGCCCCCTCCTATCGATATACCCAGCCGACCTCCTGGCCCCCAGTACCACCAATCCATTCCGAGGCTGTCCTATGACGACCTTGTTGGTCTTAACGCAGACACCATCATAACTAAATTCTGTAAGAGAGTAGAGTATCGCGCAGTTAGCTCAAGGGATAGATGGTATGTAGCTACCGACCACATGGACCCGCAGATTGAAGACAGGGTCCAAGTAGAACTCGGTCCCGATGAGGAAGATTGGGATAAACTTAAAGCAACCTTGCGGAAATTGTTTGTGAAACCAGTCCCTCTGGAAGTTGCCTGGCAGGAATTTGCGCGTTTAGAGTACCATTTGGAAGATGATCCCCGGCTCTTTTTGGGCCAAATTAAATCCGCTCTCACCACCATTTTCCGCCGGTATGGGCCCAGGGAAGGTGAAGAGCAAACGTTGAAAGATAAATTGTACCAGAAACTGCCAGAACAGTTGAAAGACGAGTTGATATCTTACTATTCCCCTTGTTGTTCAGTAGACATGATGGCCGAACACTTGGAGAAACTCCGACATAGTTATCTGCGAAGTAACAGAACTGGGTATCCTGGTATCCGGCCAGTTCACAAGCAGGCGAACCGAGAACTCCCAATAAAGAATGAAAGAGCCAGTAGGGCAGAAGGTAACGTAACAGGAGGAGCTTGGAATACCAGTAGTAAGCGAGATCAACACGCTGTAGCCTTATTTGAAAGTCCTCGCAAAAGGTTAGTTGGAAAGCGACAGGGACCTTACTGTCCAGATTGCCGAACACCGAATCATGATACATCTACTTGCCCCTTAAATCCACCCCCACGTTCATGTTGGGATTGCTTGGAAGTAGGATGTCGGAGAAACAGTCCACGCTGCCCCGGACGCTCCAATCGTCGGCAATATCCAAAATATTGACAGAAGCGGGTTCCTTCCAATGTGTCTCCTTGCATTTGGTTTAATGTAAATGAACGGGTCTGTCTTGCTTTAATAGATACAGGTAGTGAAGTCACCTTAATTCAGGAGAGTCTAGTAAAAACTTTGAATTTGCAACCCATCAAACCTTGTAAAGATAGATACCAGGGTGTTACGGGAGATGAGTTGAGAATTAAAGGTAAAGTAGTCATAACAGTACAAGTAACACCCCAGTTGAAAGTCAGACACCATGCTATTGTGGTGGATGATAAATACTTTAATGCAGACTTGCTATTCGGAGCAGATCTCCTTGGCCGATTCAGAGTAACCTGGGAACATAAAAGAAAACTTTTCATTTGGGCAGGCCAGTCACATGAATATGGGAAAGTAGTAATGAGAGATCACATGCAAGGAATCAAGTGCGTCAATAGATTGTCATTAAAGCCTGATGTACCTTGTCCACCACAGTTGAAGAGGCTCCATATTGATAGGAAGACTATTGTACGAGGCCACCATGCACCGATCTTATCCATCAAGGTGAAAGTAGAGATAGGTCAAATTCTGAGCATACGATTCACGCATAAAAGTTTCAACCAACAACCAGAGATATGTGTTAGAGTACAGCCAGATTCCCGTATATATTTGCCAGTAAGTAATTGTACCGATAAATCAGTGTATTTGAGAGTTGGCACTGTCATTGGCAAATATGAGTTAATCCCGGAGGAGATAATCTCGTATGTTGACACTAAGGGAAATCACTTGGGACATATTCAACAGGTCTATGACAAATTGTGTAACGTAAAGTTTTCAACTGAATTCTCCCTTTGTGCACCTCATCACCTAGCCATTCAAACAGAAGGGGAGAGGAGATCCTCAAACCAATTAAAAGTCAATGTAGATGCTGATCAGAGAGTACCGTCCTCTGACTGTGTAATTTGTGCCGGAATTCCCAACGGTACAGTAAAGAAGGTAAGACATGTCCAAGAGATTTCCAACAGTATGATACCGGAATGTGACGAAGTAAAAGGCGGAACCACTAGACAAGAGAAGTTGAATGAGTTAATTAGAAACCAACCGTGGAACCATCTAGACCGAGAAATGCGTAAACATTTGCGGAAAGTAATTCTAGCTCATGATTCCTTATTTGTTTTAGGACCACATGAAATAGGGTCAATTGCTGGTATACCCGCTAACATTCAGCTCGCCAACCACAATCCTGTCCGAGGACCACAGTATAGACACCCCGAGAAAGCAAAGGAGATAATTAAAGAAATGATAACAGATATGAGGGATCGTAATATCATTGAACCATCGACTGCCGCCTGGTTATCCCCCATTGTTCTGGTAACAAAACCCAACGGTTCAAAGCGTATGTGCTTAGATTTTCGAGCGGTCAATAAGCATTTGAAGGTCGACATACAACCCTTGCCACGAATTGACGAATTAGTAGAGAAAGCTGCAGGAAATAAATATTATGCCACATTAGATTTGAAGGATGCATATTATCAGGTCATCCTTAACGACAGCAGCCGAGATCTAACTACTTTTAGTGATGGGTACAATCTATGGAGGTTCGCACGCCTTCCGTTTGGACTCTCAGCTAGTCCTGCCGTTTTCACTCGAGAAGTAAACCGAGTATTAGCTCCATTAGCAGTTGAAGACTGGGTACGAAACTATCTGGATGATGTAATAGTATGGGCTCCTGACTTCCCCACCTTGCTGCAAAGACTCACCAGAGTATTTGAGAGATTTGAAGAGATGGGTATTAAACTGAATTTGTCTAAGTGTCAATTTGGCCATAAGCAAGTTAAATTCTTAGGACATGTAGTTTCAGAGAGAGGCAATGAGCCTGACCCAGAAAATGTCCAGGCTTTGACTGATTGTAAACCCCCAACCAATATTAAACAAGTCCGCCAATTTTTGGGTATGTGTGGATTTTACCGTAAGCATGTTCCCGAGTTTGCCAAAGTAGCTTACCCCCTCACTGAGTTAACGAAACAGATTGTTGATTTTGCATGGTCCAGTGAGTGTCAAGAAGGATTTCAGAAGTTGAAGCAAGCACTAGCTTCATACCCAGTTCTTGTCAAGGCCGATATTTATAAACCATTCGAACTGCATAGTGATGCCAGCAATTTCTGCGTAGGCGCTTCCCTTAATCAGATACAAGAAGATGGCTCTTTACGACCGGTGGGTTATTTTTCTAGAAAATTAAAGCCGGCAGAAACTCGTTACTCCACCACAGATAAAGAAGCGTTAGGCATTGTATTAGCGTGCAGGTTCTTCCATCATTTTCTTTGGGGTACGCAGTTTACAATTAAGACAGATCACCAACCTCTAACCTCCGTCTTTAGAAAGAAAACCAAAAGTCAGCGAATGAACCGTTGGATCTTAGAAATGAGAGATTACGCTTATAACATTGAATATAAGCCCGGTAGAGCTAATGTAGTGGCTGATGCATTAAGTCGACCAGTCAGAGCCTTGAGAAAAGTCATGCACGACCATGTTGCCGCTCAACTTCCCACACTAGAAGGTTTCACACAGGCAGACTTTGGTAAAGAACAACAAAAAGAACCCAGGTGGCAAGAGTTAAAACAGTATTTAGCGGGAGGAAAAATTCCACAACATAAGTACCCAAAGGCCACCATTGATAGCTTTGAAGTAATAAATGGAGTACTGTACCTAGTAAAAGAACAACTCGATAAAGCATTGAAGTATTGTCTCGTAATCCCGCAACATTTACGTAAAGCCGCATTAGAGTTGGCGCATGACAATGCCACCTCAGGTCATTTAGGACGGTGGAAGACCATCACCCGAGTATCAAATTTGTTTTATTGGCCTAACTACCGTAAAGATTGTGTTGATTATGTAGCATCATGCGAGACGTGTCAAAGGTTCAAGGGAACTAAGGGACTTACGCAACTTTGGCAAGAACTACCAGTCGTAAGCAAACCACTAGAACGAATTTCGGTGGATTTAACCGACATGCATTCCGGGATCAATGATTACCGATATGTGTTAACGATCATAGATCATTACTCAAGGTTCGTTAACTTCTATCCATTGCGCACGAAGACAACGCAAGAAGTTACCCGTGAATTTGAAAAGTTTGTCAATGTCTTCGGTAGTCCTAAAGTAGTGATTGCGGATAATGGAGGAGAATTTACTGCGGCACAATTCAGGGAGCTCTGTCGATTAACTAACATTCAAGTGTATTTTACCTTGCCTTACCACCCCCGAGGTAACAGTATCACGGAGAGAATGCATCGAACTTTTAAGAACATTTTGTCGATAATGTGTGAAGATAACCCGCGTCGCTGGCCACGATTCTTGGGTCCGACCCAATATGCGTTGAACACTTCTGTTCACACAACGACTGGAGTGCAGCCACACTTCGCATTCTTCTCCCGGCATGCACAGAGACAAGTGGGAATTGAGTTACCCATAATAGAAAACGAGAGTACTGAAGGCTTGAGAGAAGCTCACAAAGTAATTAAGGAAACTTCTGAACGAATGTCTAGAGAATTCCGGAACGTAGCAAACCGAGATAGAGTCAATCAGACAGTACAGCTAGGGGAAACTGTTTGGGTGAGAGATGAAGTTACTATCCCAGGTACCAGTAGAAAATTAAATGCTAAGTGGAAGGGCCCATATACAGTAACTGGAGTAATACGTAATGGTGCAGCGTACGAGTTAACCCACCTTTCAGATGAGACAGAAGTCATTCGACGAGCAGCAGAAAAGGTGAAAAGATGTATCAACAGAGATATGTTCGTCCAGGTAAATGACATCCAGGTTCCCCCTGATGATTCTTCCTCAGAATCAGAACCTGATGAGAGAGATGCTATACGGGATGAGGAGAGAACAGTAGTTACTCCTGCTCCCCGATTTCCCGTAAGGATGAGAAAACCAGTGGTGAGACTGGATCTCTAAAAGCAGTGAGCTTTTAAGTGACCCTCATTGGTTGATAATGAAGTGCACAATCAGTTATAAGTAACTTGTGGTAAAGGGAGAGGTAAAGAATTGATAATTTTTTTTTATTATAAGTAGTTTGCAGAGGAAAGGTCAATTTGCAGTAAAGACAGAGATTGGAAGATGTATTGGCAGTTATGCAATCATCTGAAGGGTATCTGTTACTAGTGTGAGTAAAGATACCAGTGGTGAATTCTCAAGTTCCGGTTGGCAAGTCCTACGTAGGCTGGGTGTTGTTGGTATATAGGTGTAGAGTTCGTGACTTTCAGGGAGTAGTCGGGCATAGAAATATGGTGCTATTACTTCTACATGGCAAATGCCATAAGTACAGACAGTTTTTGGTTTGGTAGTGTTCTCATGAGGACCGTTTCGTTAGCATTGAATTCTTGGGAATACCCGCTCGTTCGGAGTCCCTGGAATGGTGCTGCCTCTCGCGAATGCGACACAACTCTTTAGATTAAGGGCAACAAATCATTCCATTTGACTTGATGGGGTCCGTTCGTCTATGTCCTAGCTTGAGAAATCTATGTTAAATCTCAGTGTGTCCTGTATGCATTTGATAAATCCCGTAAAAGAAACTTTCATGATCTATGAACATTGAAATTTGAGTTCTGTAAGGAAATTTTGAGTGTACACTTTATCTACCGATGTGAGGATATATTTTGTAACATGTAACACCATTTATTATTATATGATAGGAGGTATCTAACTGAAATCATTATTATTCTATGATGTATGTAACACCATTTATTATTATATTATATGATATGATGTATGTAACACCATTTATTATTATAATATGATAGGATGTATTTACCGCCATTCAGTATTATTATGACATGATGTACCTTACCCCATGTGCTATTATTTTGGTGCTATTTTGTAACATGTATCCATATATATTTTTTTATGAAGGTGCATCACATTCTAGTAGTATGTTAACAGATTTCCATTTCTTGTACCTAATCCTGACCACCGGTAGGGAATTATTTTTCTATGTCTATTGATATAATTGGTGCAATGTTTTGTATGAGCGTTCATACTTTATATTAATGATTTAATGTGTCTGTCACTACTTACGCGTTTTCTGAACGTTACCGCGTAATATAAATCTTGGGGAAGGGGGAAGCTTTGTAATGGTCATGATAAGAGCTAACCTGAAAACCTTAAGGATTCATATTACGCTCAAACGTCCACAAAACCTCTTGAGTCCCCCAGTGGAAACGTACTCCGTTTTCTCGGTTCCTTGGTGACGTCACCGACGGACAGCCTTTGTGTATGTGAGCAGACGCTGTATGCGGGGACCTGTTGCCATCCAACACTTTGTAATCAATCTAATTGTGCTTTCGATAGCGGAGTCAGAGCATTGTTAGTTGAGATAATAATAGAGAATGAAAATGAGTCCATAGTCTCAGTTTCAAGGTCAGAGTGTACAGTAAATTAATTCATCGGAATAGGAGTAGGTGGAATCCCTGGCCTGTTTTGAGTGAGGGCGCAGCGGGCATTTCAACCGTTAGTAAGTGCCCATCCCTCCATCCATACAGGTCCCTAACGCAGCCTAGGCCGTGTCTGTAGGGTGGATGTTGCATCCACAATGTCTGGGAAGATGTCCGAGGTCCAGTAGGATCCTTTACCTTCGTGAGACCCGGCCGTCAGACACTCCAGACTACCTATAGCCCCCATAGCTGGCTCGTCGGTCCCTAACGCTTGGCCCACGAGGTGACGCCGGATCACCAAGCCACCCACCACTACCAGCCCCATCATTGGTGGATGAGTGTCTAACTCAGTAGGGTTACTTGTGTGGTGGAATTACTCCACTGGGATCTCCAGAGTCGTTGGAAAGTACTCCATGGTGGCTGGACCCCATGGCTGTTGCTTGAGTATCACACCTGACGACTGAGTAGTGTAGTGGCAGTTGCCCTAGTATTTTATGGTGCTAAGTGACTGTAATAGTTGTGTGTTGAGTATGTCCACCCAGTAAGGTTGGAAGAGTTATTATGTCCACCCAGTAATGGTGTGAGTATGTTGAGCCTGAGAGCCTAGTACTAGATTTCGTCTGTTAGTACAAATAATTTCTTTCTTTTAATTTCATATCCATGTTAAATAAACTTTGTATTTGTATAATTGTGTCTATTAATTACCTACAGTATTTACCGTTATTTCTTCCCTATTGCTTGATACTATCATTACACATACCCACGAGCCCCCTATCGTCACGCTACCAATGATGATAAGTACATGAGTAAGGAATTGTTACTGGCTCTCAGAGGCCCTTTATGGTGGCAGCTCAAGCCCTCATAACAGGACCACACCCTCACTGCTCCTTTCACCCCAACAGAAGTCAAACAAGCACTGGACAAAACCAAAAAGAAAACACCGGGTGACAGCAAGATTGGTCAAGCAATCCTGAAGCACCTCCCCTTAGAAACAATCACAGCCATTACATACCTATACAACACCCAACTGGCCACAGGTTACTTCCCAAAACTCTTTAAGACAGCCACAGCCGTCATGATACCTAAACCAAATAAAAACCCAACAGATCCTCAAAACTACAGACCAATCAGCATATTAGAAATCTTAGGAAAAACCTTTGAAAGATTATACAACACCCGCCTCAGATACCATCTTGAAGATGAACAACTACTGTCATATAAGCAGTTCGGCTTCAGAGCACACCACTCAACCCAGGACGCACTCAATATCATGACCAATTACCTCCACATGAACAAAAGTGCATACAAGATAGCACTCATCACAAAAGATGTACAAAAAGCCTTCGACACAGTTTGGCACGAAGGATTAAAATACAAGATATGCACCAATTTTAACCTCCCTCATAAATCACAACAATTACTTTGCAATTTCCTAACTGACAGAAAAATGAGAATAAAAGTCACACCTGCCTTCTCTGACTACTTCACACTGCACGCAGGAGTCCCACAAGGATCAGTCCTGTCCCCAACACTATACATTCTTTACACAAATGACTTACCCGACCCCTTACATATTGACTCTCTGACAATACAGTACGCCGACGATGTAACCCAACTAATCAGACACAGAACTCTTGACCACCTAACAGACAAAGCACACAGGGAACTAGAACAAGTTACACAATGGGAACTCCGATGGCGAATCCAAACCAACCCGAACAAAGCACAAATCACCTACTTCGGCACCAAAAGACGACAACCACGTCACATCTACCTAAACCCCTACATCGCCTACCCTTCACCTATAGCTGTCAAACGAACAAACACAATCCTAGGAGTCACATTCAACGACACCCTCACCATGACACCACACACCAAAATGAAAGCTGTGATCGCAAACAAAACACTCGGGAAAATATACAGATTCAGAACCGCATCAATCAAAACCAAAACGCACCTATTCAAAGCCCTCATACGCCCACTATTGACTTATGCACCCAACACACTCCAGCTAGCACCACCAACAAGCGCCAAGAAACTTCAAGTCATACAAAACAAAGCACTAAGATTCATCCATAACACACACTGGTCATCCTTCACCCGAAATAGTTATCTACATGAACTCAGCTCCCTTCCCCCACTTAACATCTACTGGAGACAACTAGGTGACAAACAAATAGAAACTCTCCTCACTAATTACCCTCAATGGCAGGATTACTTCGACATCATCATAATCCCACGTAGATTCAGAGACAGAAATCCCTCCATACTAAACAGACCAAACACTCCCCTCCCACCTCCCTTGTATTAATAACCACACCCGACAATTTCCCCCCAAATTTAACCTAACCTCTCCTTAACCCTCACCCTAACCTAACCCAATCAACCTAACCTAACTTAAGCTTAACCTAATCTCTTCTCAACCCCACACCCAATGATTCCCACCCAACCTAACCTAACTCCCCCCCCCCTCACTCCAAACCCCACGCCACCAACTCAAACTCCGACAAAAAAAAAAAAAAAAAAAAAAAAAAAAAACTAATCCACTTTACCTGTACTAACACTCCCCCCCCCCCCACACAAAATAAAAAATAACCATTCTACCATTAACTAACCACACCCTATCACTCCTCCCAAAATAAAAACCTAACAAACCCAGCCGTTACTAGCAATCCCACACAAAATAAAAAATAACCATTCTACCATTAACTAACCACACCCTATCACTCCTCCCAAAACAAATACCTAACTTACCCATCCCATACTAACTCGGATGACATGTATGTTTCCCTTAGCCAATAAGGTCGAGGAGAGTTGCGCAGTACCTGCAGCAAGCCCTCTCCCTCTAGAATGTTACCAACAGTTTTATGGGTACCTCCCTTAGCCAATAAGGTCGGGGAGGGGTGCATTGTTCCTATACATAAACCCTCTCCCTCAATAATGGGACCAGAACCACAATACCTGCTAGAGCCTACTAGCCCAAGGAAAGATTGAATGCAAATTAACACAACTCTGCCAACCACCAACAAAACCTATAATCCTCCCAAAAGAAAAACTTAACCCACCCAACCTTACTCACAATCCCTCCTAAAAAAAAAGAAAAAAAAAAAAAAAAAAAAAAAAAAAATGCTACTGTCTATCCAATCACTAATTAACACCTTCAATCCTCCCAATAGAAAAACTTAACCCACCCAACCTTACTCACAATCCCTCCTAAAAAAAAAAAAAAAAAAAAAAAAAAAAAAAAGAAAAAAAATGCTACTCTCCATCCAATCACTAATCAACACCTTCAATCCTCCCAAAAGAAAAACTTAATATACCCGACCTTTCTAACAAGCCCCTTCGACCCTCCTAAAAAAAAAAAAAACCTATGACTCAATACAACTATTCATTAGCAACACAAATCATATCACACCTAAGGAATCCTTCCATACTATAAATTAACCCAACAACCTCCAAAGCCCCCTCTCCTCTCCTCGCCTCCCCTCTCCTCTCCTCTCCTCCCCCCTCCTCCCGACAACCGAACCATACCTGACCTTATAACAATTATCCTAACCCTCCCCCTCTCCCCTTACTACATTTCCACGCAAAAGCATACACACTCACACAACAACCCCCCCTTAAGTAATTCTAATTCACCTCAAGTCAACATACAACCTCCACCCCCGCCAATCCCCAAACACAAACTCTCCCCCCCTCCCACAACCAATCTCCAAACACATCTCCCCCCAGCCAGACAAAGCCTTTCATAAGACCACAACTCTCCAAAACCAAATTAAACATACCCAACCTCTATGCCAGCTAATGTCAGCATTATCGACCTAACTCAAGACTGAAACCAAACAACCTATATCTCACTCTCATCTCCGTTCACAATTTGACAAAGCTCAAATCTGTCCCCTTCTATTACTAAATAATTCTCCTACGATACACTCATCCTTCCTTACTACGAATACTTTGACATTTCAAGCTCAAAGATTCAAAACTCTTCCTCTAACTCTCTCCATTTCTCTCTGACTTACCTGAAAGACCCATAACTCTCAGAAACAAATCAAAACTTACCCAACGTCTGTGACATCCAATTCTTAATAAAATCGACCTAACTCAAGACTGAAACCATTCAGCCTATCTCTCATTCTCGTCTCCGTTCATAATTTGACAAAAAAGCTCAAATCTGTCTGCTGCTATTACTAAAAACTCTCCTACGATACGCTCATCCTTCCTTACTATGAATACTTTGACATTTCAAGCTCAAAGATTCAAAACCCTTCCTCCAACTCGCTCTGCTCCTCTTTGACATAGCTCAAAGACTTTACCTTCTTCTTTTTCCAAACAACCCTACTACGAGCAAATTTTCATGTTTTCACCTTCTCTGTTAATTTGTTCGTGTGTGGCCTGTGCGTCCGTCCACCTGCGCTTCTCGGCTTGCGCAGCCGCCGTGGCGGGGCGGTTCTTCCTCCGCTTTGATAACACTGCCTGGGCTAGACGACAGCCATGAGCACCCGAGTTGGCCCTTTGCTTGCCCGGACCTGCTCCCGCCCTCCCTCTGCCTCGTCCTGATTGTGATTGTTGCGCCTCCCAGCTGCCCCCACCCCTCAACCCCTCACGCAAGCGGTGTTTAGCCACTGCACCTGTTCTCTCCTTCTAAAATTCACTTCCATCCTCTCTTTACTCTTCCTCTGAACCTCCTTCCCCCCTGTCACTAGCATTTTTCTATTCTATTCTATTCGCTACCTCTGAACCACCAGGATAATAAAAGCAGTCCTAGAGTCTGTTATATTTCAAACAAAGCCTGTTCAGCGAGCTTATGGCGCCGTGAACCTCTTATGGGGACTACCCGTATCACGTAGGTGGTCAGAGAAGCGTTTTACCAAATCCGGCATCGAAACACGAGGATCCATATATATTTCATTATCCCAATAAATCACGCGGACTTCTACATACAATCAACACCTCACCCCGCCAGGATTCGAACCCACGGCCCACAAGCCCACGACTGTGATCGGGGAACGCTACCTCTGGACCACCAGGATACTAAAAGCAGTCCTAGACTCTGATATATTTCACACAAAACCTGTTCATCGAGCTCAAGGCGCCGTGAACCTATAATGGGGACTACCCGTATCAGGCAGGTGGTCAGAGTAACGTTTTACCAAATCCCTCTTCGAAATACGAGGATCCATATATATTTCATTAGCCCAATAAAGCACGCGGACTTGTACATACAATGAACACCTCACCCCGCCAGGATTCGACCCCACGGCCCACTTGCCCATGACTGTGACCGGGGAACGCTACCTCTGGAACATACCAGGATACTAAAAGCAGTCCTAGACTCTGTTTTATTTCACACAAATCCTGTTCAACGAGCTTATGGCGCCGTGAACCTCTAATGGGAACTACCCGTATCACTTAGGTGGGCAGAGTAACGTTTTACCATATCAGTTTTCGAAAAACGAGGATCCATATATATTTCATTAGCCCAATAAAGGATGCAGACTTGTACATACAATGAACACCTCACCCCCCCAGGATTCGAACCCACTGCCCACGAGCCCATGACTGTGACCGGGGAACGCTACCTCTGGACCACCAGGATACTAAAAGCAGTCCTAGACTCTGTTATATTTCACACAAAGCCTGTTCAACAAGCTTATGGCGCCATGAACCTCTAATGGGGACTACCCGTATCACGTAGGTGGTCAGAGTAACGTTTTACCAAATCCGACTTCGAAACACGAGGATCCATATATATTTCAATTGCCCAATAAAGGATGCAGACTTGTACATACAATGAACACCTCACCCCGCTAGGATTCGAACCTACTGCCCACGAGCCCATGACTGTGACCGCGGAACGCTACCTCTGAACCACCAGGATACTAAAAGCAGTCCTAGAGTCTGTTATATTTCAAACAAAGCCTGTTCAGCGAGCTTATGGCGCCGTGAACCTCTAATGGGGACTACCCGTATCACGTAGGTGGTCAGAGTAGCGTTTTACCAAATCCGGCTTCGAAACACGAGGATCCATATATATTTCATTAGCCCAATAAATCACGCGGACTTCTACATACAATCAACACCTCACCCCGCCAGGATTCGAACCCACGGCCCACGAGCCCACGACTGTGATCGGAGAACGCTACCTCTGGACCACCAGGATACTAAAAGCAGTCCTAGACTCTGTTATATTTCACACAAAGCCTGTTCAACGAGCTTATGGCGCCGTGAACCTGTAATGGGGACTACCCGTATCACGTAGGTAGTCTGAGTAACGTTTTACCAAATCCCACTTCGAAACACGATGATCCATATATATTTCATTAGCCCAATAAGGGATGCAGACTTGTACATACAATGAACACCTCAACCCTCCAGGATTCGAACCCACTGCCCACGAGCCCATGACTGTGACCGCGGAACGCTACCTCTGAACCACCAGGATACTAAAAGCAGTCCAAGACTCTGTTATATTTCACACAAAGCCTGTTCAACGAGCTTATGGCGCCGTGAACCTCTAATGGGGACTACCCGTATCACGTAGGTGGTCAGAGTAACGTTTTACCAAATCCGGCTTCGAAACACGAGGATCCATATATATTTCATTAGCCCAATAAAGCACGCAGACTTCTACATACAATCAACACCTCACCACGCCGGGATTTAAACCCACGGCCCACGAGCCCATGACTGTGACCAGGGAACACTACTTCTGGACCATCAGGATACTATAAGCCGTAGTTGACTCTGTTATATTTTACACAAAGCCTGTTCAACGAGCTTATGGCGCCGTGAACCTCTAATGGGGATTACCCGTATCACGTAGGTGGGCAGAGTAACGTTTTACCAAATCCGTCTTCGAAACACGAGGATCCATATATATTTCATTAGCCCAATAAAGGACACGGACTTCTACATACAATCAACACCTCACCATGCCAGGATCGAACCCATGGCCACGAGCCCATGAGTGTGAACGTGGAACGCTACCTCTGGACCACCAGGAAACTAAAAGCAGTCCTAGACTCTGTTATATTTCACACAAAGCCTGTTCAACAAGCTTATGGCGCCAAGAACCTCTAATGGGGACTACCAGAATCACGTAGGTGGTCAGAGTAACGTCTTACGAAATCCGACTTCGAAACACGAGGATCCATATATATTTCAATAGCCCAATAAAGGAAGCAGACTTGTACATACAATGAACACCTCACCCCGCTAGGATTCGAACCTACTGCCCACGAGCCCATGACTGTGACCGCGGAACGCTACCTCTGAACCACCAGGATACTAAAAGCAGTCCTAGAGTCTGTTATATTTCAAACAAAGCCTGTTCAGCGAGCTTATGGCGCCGTGAACCTCTAATGGGGACTACCCGTATCACGTAGGTGGTCAGAGTAGCGTTTTACCAAATCCGGCATTTAAACACGAGGATCCATATATATTTCATTAGCCCAATAAATCACGCGGACTTCTACATACATCAACACCTCACCCCGCCAGGATTCGAACCCACGGCCCACGAGCCCACGACTGTGATCGGAGAACGCTACCTCTGGACCACGAGGATACTAAAAGCAGTCCTAGACTCTGATATATTTCACACAAAACCTGTTCATCGAGCTTAAGGCGCCGTGAATCTCTAATGGGGACTACCCGTATCAGGCAGGTGGTCAGAGTAACGTTTTCCCAAATCCCTTTTCGAAATACGAGGATCCATATATATTTCATTAGCCCAATAAAGAACGCGGACTTGTACGTAAAATGAACACCTCACCCCGCCAGGATTCGACCCCACGGCCCACTAGCCCATGACTGTGACCGGGGAACGCTACCTCTGGAACATACCAGGATACTAAAAGCACTCCTAGACTCTGTTATATTTCACACAAAGACTTTTCAACGAGCTTATGGTGCCGTGAACCTCTAATGGGGACTACCCATATCACTTAGGTGGGCAGAGTAACGTTTTACCATATCCGTTTTTCGAAAAACGAGGATCCATATATATTTCATTAGCCCAATAAATCACGCGGACTTCTACAAACAGTCAACAACTCACACCACCAGGATTCGAACCCACGGCTCACGAGCCCACGACTGTGACCGGGGAACGCTACCTCTGGACCACCAGGATACTAAAAGCAGTCCTAGACTCTGTTATATTTCACACAAAGACTTTTCAACGAGCTTATGGTGCCGTGAACCTCTAATGGGGACTACCCATATCACGTACGTGGTCAGAGTAGCGTTTTACCAAGTCCGGCTTCGAAACACGAGGATCCATATATATTTCATTAGCCCAATAAAGCACACGGACTTCTACATACAATGAACACGCCACAAAACCAGGATTCGATCCCACGGCCCACGAGCCCACGACTGTGACTGAGGAACGCTACCTCTGGACCACCAGGATACTAAAAGCAGTCCTAGACTCTGTTATATTTCAAACAAAGCCTGTTCAACGAGCTTATGGCGCCGTGAACCTCTAATGGGGACTAACCGTATCACGTAGGTGGTCACAGTAACTTTTTACCAAATCCGGCTTCGATGCAAGAGGATCCATATATATTTCATTAGCCAAATAAAGCACACGGACATCTACATACAATGATCACCTAACCCCGCTAGGATTCGAACACACGGCCCACGAGCCCATGATTGTGACCGGGTAATGTTACCTCTGGACCACCAGGATACTAAAAGCAGTCCTAGACTCTGTTATATTTCACACAAAGCCTGTTCAACGAGCTTATGGCGCCGTGAACCTGTAATGGGGACTACCCGTATCACGTAGGTGGTCAGAGTAACGTTTTACCAAATCCACTTCGAAACACGAGGATCCATATATATTTCATTAGCCCAATAAAGGATGCAGACTTGTACATACAATGAACACCTCAACCCTCCAGGATTCGAACCCACTGCCCACGAGCCCATGACTGTGACCGCGGAACGCTACCTCTGAACCACCAGGATACTAAAAGCAGTCCTAGACTCTGTTATATTTCACACAAAGCCTGTTCAACGAGCTTATGGCGCCGTGAACCTCTAATGGGGACTACCCGTATCACGTAGGTGGTCAGAGTAACCTTTTACCAAATCCGGCTTCGAAACACGAGGATCCATATATATTTCATTAGCCCAATAAAGCACACGGACATCTACAAACAATCAACACCTCACACAGACAGGATTCGAACCCACGTCCCACGAGCCCATGACTGTGACCGCGGAACGCTACCTCTGAACCACCAGGATACTAAAAGCAGTCCTAGAGTCTGTTATATTTCACACAAAGCCTGTTCAGCGAGCTTATGGCGCCGTGAACCTCTAATGGGGACTACCCGTATCACGTAGGTGGTCAGAGTAACGTTTTACCAAATCCGGCTTCGAAACACGAGGATCCATATATATTTCATTAGCCCAATAAAGCACGCAGACTTCTACATACAATCAACACCTCACCACGCCGGGATTTAAACCCACGGCCCACGAGCCCATGACTGTGACCAGGGAACGCTACCTCTGGACCACCAGGATACTAAAAGCAGTAGTAGACTCTGTTATATTTCACACAAAGCCTGTTCAACGAGCTTATGGCGCCGTGAACCTCTAATGGGGATTACCCGTATCACGTAGGTGGGCAGAGTAACGTTTTACCATATCCGTCTTCGAAACACGAGGATCCATATATATTTCATTAGCCCAATAAAGGACACGGACTTCTACATACAATCAACACCTCACCCTGCCAGGATCGAACCCATGGCCACGAGCCCATGACTGTGAACGGGGAACGCTACCTCTGGACCACCAGGAAACTAAAAGCAGTCCTAGACTCTGTTATATTTCACACAAAGCCTGTTCAACAAGCTTATGGCGCCAAGAACCTCTAATGGGGACTACCCGTATCACGTAGGTGGTCAGAGTAACGTTTTACCAAATCCGACTTCGAAACACGAGGATCCATATATATTTCAATTGCCCAATAAAGGATGCAGACTTGTACATACAATGAACACCTCACCCCGCTAGGATTCGAACCTACTGCCCACGAGCCCATGATTGTGACCGCGGAACGCTACCTCTGAACCACCAGGATAATAAAAGCAGTCCTAGAGTCTGTTATATTTCAAACAAAGCCTGTTCAGCGAGCTTATGGCGCCGTGAACCTCTAATGGGGACTACCCGTATCACGTAGGTGGTCAGAGTAGCGTTTTACCAAATCCGGCATGGAAACACGAGGATCCATATATATTTCATTAGCCCAATAAATCACGCGGACTTCTACATACAATCAACACCTCACCCCGCCAGGATTCGAACCCACGGCCCACGAGCCCACGACTGTGATCGGAGAACGCTACCTCTGGACCACCAGGATACTAAAAGCAGTCCTAGACTCTGTTATATTTCACACAAAGCCTGTTCAAGGAGCTTATGGCGCCGTGAACCTGTAATGGGGACTACCCGTATCACGTAGGTAGTCTGAGTAACGTTTTACCAAATCCCACTTCGAAACACGATGATCCATATATATTTCATTAGCCCAATAAGGGATGCAGACTTGTACATACAATGAACACCTCAACCCTCCAGGATTCGAACCCACTGCCCACGAGCCCATGACTGTGACCGCGGAACGCTACCTCTGAACCACCAGGATACTAAAAGCAGTCCAAGACTCTGTTATATTTCACACAAAGCCTGTTCAACGAGCTTATGGCGCCGTGAACCTCTAATGGGGACTACCCGTATCACGTAGGTGGTCAGAGTAACGTTTTACCAAATCCGGCTTCGAAACACGAGGATCCATATATATTTCATTAGCCCAATAAAGCACGCAGACTTCTACATACAATCAACACCTCACCACGCCGGGATTTAAACCCACGGCCCACGAGCCCATGACTGTGACCAGGGAACACTACTTCTGGACCATCAGGATACTATAAGCCGTAGTTGACTCTGTTATATTTTACACAAAGCCTGTTCAACGAGCTTATGGTGCCGTGAACCTCTAATGGGGATTACCCGTATCACGTAGGTGGGCAGAGTAACGTTTTACCAAATCCGTCTTCGAAACACGAGGATCCATATATATTTCATTAGCCCAATAAAGGACACGGACTTCTACATACAATCAACACCTCACCATGCCAGGATCGAACCCATGGCCACGAGCCCATGAGTGTGAACGGGGAACGCTACCTCTGGACCACCAGGAAACTAAAAGCAGTCCTAGACTCTGTTATATTTCACACAAAGCCTGTTCAACAAGCTTATGGCGCCAAGAACCTCTAATGGGGACTACCAGAATCACGTAGGTGGTCAGAGTAACGTCTTACGAAATCCGACTTCGAAACACGAGGATCCATATATATTTCAATAGCCCAATAAAGGAAGCAGACTTGTACATACAATGAACACCTCACCCCGCTAGGATTCGAACCTACTGCCCACGAGCCCATGACTGTGACCGCGGAACGCTACCTCTGAACCACCAGGATACTAAAAGCAGTCCTAGAGTCTGTTATATTTCAAACAAAGCCTGTTCAGCGAGCTTATGGCGCCGTGAACCTCTAATGGGGACTACCCGTATCACGTAGGTGGTCAGAGTAGCGTTTTACCAAATCCGGCATTTAAACACGAGGATCCATATATATTTCATAAGCCCAATAAATCACGCGGACTTCTACATACATCAACACCTCACCCCGCCAGGATTCGAACCCACGCCCACGAGCCCACGACTGTGATCGGAGAACGCTACCTCTGGACCACCAGGATACTAAAAGCAGTCCTAGAATCTGATATATTTCACACAAAACCTGTTCATCGAGCTTAAGGCGCCGTGAATCTCTAATGGGGACTACCCGTATCAGGCAGGTGGTCAGAGTAACGTTTTCCCAAATCCCTTTTCGAAATACGAGGATCCATATATATTTCATTAGCCCAATAAAGAACGCGGACTTGTACGTAAAATGAACACCTCACCCCGCCAGGATTCGACCCCACGGCCCACTAGCCCATGACTGTGACCGGGGAACGCTACCTCTGGAACATACCAGGATACTAAAAGCAGTCCTAGACTCTGTTATATTTCACACAAAGACTTTTCAACGAGCTTATGGTGCCGTGAACCTCTAATGGGGACTACCCATATCACTTAGGTGGGCAGAGTAACGTTTTACCATATCCGTTTTTCGAAAAACGAGGATCCATATATATTTCATTAGCCCAATAAAGGATGCAGACTTGTACATACAATGAACACCTCACCCCCCCAGGATTCGAACCCACTGCCCACGAGCACATGACTGTGACCGGGGAACGCTACCTCTGGACCACCAGGATACTAAAAGCAGTCCTAGACTCTGTTATATTTCACACAAAGACTTTTCAACGAGCTTATGGTGCCGTGAACCTCTAATGGGGACTACCCATATCACGTACGTGGTCAGAGTAGCGTTTTACCAAGTCCGGCTTTGAAACACGAGGATCCATATATATTTCATTAGCCCAATAAAGCACACGGACTTCTACATACAATGAACTCGCCACCCCGCCAGGATTCGACCCCACGGCCCACGAGCCCACGACTGTGACTGAGGAACGCTACCTCTGGACCACCAGGATACTAAAAGCAGTCCTAGACTCTGTTATATTTCAAACAAAGCCTGTTCAACGAGCTTATGGCGCAGTGAACCTCTAATGGGGACTCACCGTATCACGTAGGTGGTCACAGTAACTTTTTACCAAATCCGGCTTCGATGCAAGAGGATCCATATATATTTCATTAGCCAAATAAAGCACACGGACATCTACATACAATGATCACCTAACCCCGCTAGGATTCGAACCCACGGCCCACGAGCCCACGATTGTGACCGGGTAATGTTACCTCTGGAACTACGAGGATGCTAAAAGCAGTCCTAGACTCTGTTATATTTCACACAAAGCCTGTTCAACGAGCTTGTGGCGCCATGAACCTCGAAAGGGGACTACCCGTATCACGTAGGTGGTCAGAGTAACGTTTTACCAAATCCTACTTCGAAACACGAGGATCCATATATATTTCATTAGCCCAATAAAGGATGCAGACTTGTACATACAATGAACACCTCAACCCTCCAGAATTCGAACCCACTGCCCACGAGCCCATGACTGTGACCGCGGAACGCTACCTCTGAACCACCAGGTTACTAAAAGCAGTCCTAGAATCTGTTATATTTCACACAAAGGTGTTCAACGAGCTTATGGCGCCCTGAGCCTATAATAGGGACTATCCGTATCACGTAAGTGGTCAGAGTAACGTTTTACCAAATCCGGTTTCGAAACACGAGGATCCATATATAGTTCATTAGCCCAATAAAGCACGCATACTTCTACATACAATCAACACCTCACCCCGCCGGGATTTAAACCCACGGCCCACGAGCCCATGACTGTGACCAGGGAACGCTACTTCTGGACCATCAGGATAACTAAAAGCAGTAGTAGACTCTGTTATATTTCACACAAAGCCTGTTCAACGAGCTTAGGGCGCCGTGAACCTCTAATGGGGATTACCCGTATCACGTAGGTGGGCAGAGTAGCGTTTTATCAAATCCGGAATCGAAACACGAGGATCCATATATATTTCATTAGCCCAATAAAGGACACGGACTTCTACATACAATCAACACCTCACCCTGCCAGGATTCGAACCCACGGCCCACGAGCCCATGACTGTGAACGGGGAACGCTACCTCTGGACCACCAGGATACTAAAAGCAGTCCTAGACTCTGTTATATTTCACACAAAGCCTGTTCAACGAGCTTATGGCGCCGTGAACCTCTAATGGGGACTACCCGTATCACGTAGGTGGTCAGAGTAACGTTTTACCAAATCCTGCTTCGAAACACGAGGATCCATATATATTTCATTAGCCCAATAAAGCACGCGGACTTCTACATACAATCAACACCTCACCCCGCCAGGATTCGAACCCACGGCCCACGAGCCCACGACTGTGACCGGGGAACGCTACCTCTGGACCACCAGGATACTAAAAGCAGTCCTAGACTCTGTTATGTTTCACACAAAGCCTGTTCCACGAGCTTATGGCTCCGTGAACCTCTAATGGGGACTACCCGTATCACGTAGGTGGTCAGAGTAACGTTTTACCAAATCCGGCTTCGAAACACGAGGATCCATATATATTTCATTAGCCCAATAAAGCACGCGGACTTCTACATACAATGAACACCTCACCCCGCCAGGATTCGAACCCACGGCCCACGAGCCCACGACTGTGATCGGGGAACGCTACCTCTGGACCACCAGGATACTAAAAGCAGTCCTAGACTCTGTTATATTTCACACAAAGCCTGTTCAACGAGCTTATGGCGCCGTGAACCTCTAATGGGGACTACCCGTATCACGTAGGTGGTCAGAGTAACGTTTTACCAAATCCGGCTTCGAAACACGAGGATCCATGTATATTTCATTAGCCCAATAAAGCACGCGGACTTCTACATACAATCAACACCTCACCCCGCCAGGATTCGAACCCACGGCCCACGAGCCCATGACTGTGATCGGGGAACGCTACCTCTGGACCACCAGGATACTAAAAGCAGTCCTAGACTCTGTTATATTTCACACAAAGCCTGTTCAACGAGCTTATGGCGCCGTGAACCTCTAATGGGGACTACCCGTATCACGTAGGTGGTCAGAGTAACGTTTTACCAAATCCGTCTTCGAAACACGAGGATCCATATATATTTCATTAGCCCAATAAAGATAGCGGACTTCTACATACAATCAACACCTCACCCCGCCAGGATTCGAACCCACGGCCCACGAGCCCATGACTGTGACCGGGGAACATTACCTCTGGACCACCAGGATACTAAAAGCAGTCCTAGACTCTGTTATATTTCACACAAAGCCTGTTCAACGAGCTTATGGCGCCGTGAACCTCTAATGGGGACTACCCGTATCACGTAGGTGGTCAGAGTAACGTTTTACCAAATCCGGCTTCGAAACACGAGGATCCATATATATTTCATTAGCCCAATAAAGGACACGGACTTCTACATACAATCAACACCTCACCCCGCCAGGATTCGAACCCACGGCCCACGAGCCCATGACTGTGACGGGGAACGCTACCTCTGGACCACCAGGATACTAAAAGCAGTCCTAGACTCTGTTATATTTCACACAAAGCCTGTTCAACGAGCTTATGGCGCCGTGAACCTCTAATGGGGACTACCCGTATCACGTAGGTGGTCAGAGTAACGTTTTACCAAATCCTGCTTCGAAACACGAGGATCCATATATATTTCATTAGCCCAATAAAGGATGCAGACTTGTACATACAATGAACACCTCACCCTGCCAGGATTCATACCCACGACCCACGAGCCCATGACTGTGACCGGGGAACTGTACCTCTGGACCACCAGGATACTAAAAGCAGTCCTAGACTCTGTTATATTTCACACAAAGCCTGTTCAACGAGCTTATGGCGCCGTGAACCTCTAATGGGGACTACCCGTATCACGTAGGTGGTCAGAGTAACGTTTTACCAAATCCGGCTTCGAAACACGAGGATCCATATATAGTTCATTAGCCCAATAAAGCACGCGGACTTCTACATACAATCAACACCTCACCCCGCCAGGATTCGAACCCACGGCCCACGAGCCCATGACTGTGACCAGGGAACGCTACCTCTGGACCACCAGGATACTAAAAGCAGTCCTAGACTCTGTTATATTTCACACAAAGCCTGTTCAACGAGCTTAGGGCGCCGTGAACCTCTAATGGGGATTACCCGTATCACGTAGGTGGGCAGAGTAGCGTTTTATCAAATCCGGAATCGAAACACGAGGATCCATATATATTTCATTAGCCCAATAAATCACACGGACTTCTATGTACAATCATTACCTCACTCCGCCAGGATTCGAACCCACGGCCCACGAGCCCACGACTGTGACCGGGGAACGCTACCTCTGGACCACCAGGATACTAAAAGCAGTCCTAGACTCTGTTATATTTCACACAAAGCCTGTTCAACGAGCTTATGG
Organism: Homarus gammarus; assembly: GCA_958450375.1. Lineage (NCBI taxonomy): Eukaryota > Metazoa > Arthropoda > Malacostraca > Decapoda > Nephropidae > Homarus > Homarus gammarus. Next base: position 439,902 of record CAUDMG010001305.1, read on the forward strand.
CGCCGTGAACCTCTAATGGGGACTACCCGTATCACGTAGGTGGTCAGAGTAGCATTTTACCAAATCCGGCTTCGAAACACGAGGATCCATATATATTTCATTGGCCCAATAAATCACGCGGACTTCTACAAACAATCAACACCTCACACCGCCAGGATTCGAACCCACGGCTCACGAGCCCACTACTGTGACCGGGGAACGCTACCTCTGGACCACCAGGATACTAAAAGCAGTCCTAGACTCTGTTATATTTCACACAAAGACTTTTCAACGAGCTTATGGTGCCGTGAACCTCTAATGGGGACTACCCATATCACGTACGTGGTCAGAGTAACGTTTTACCAAGTCCGGCTTTGAAACACGAGGATCCATATATATGTCATTAGCCCAATAAAGCACACGGACTTCTACATACAATGAGCACGCCACCCCGCCAGGATTCGACCCCACGGCCCACGAGCCCACGACTGTGACTGAGGAACGCTACCTCTGGACCACCAGGATACTAAAAGCAGTCCTAGACTCTGTTATATTTCAAACAAAGCCTGTTCAACGAGCTTATGGCGCAGTGAACCTCTAATGGGGGCTAACCGTATCACGTAGGTGGTCACAGTAACTTTTTACCAAATCCGGCTTCGATGCAAGAGGATCCATATATATTTCATTAGCCAAATAAAGGACACGGACATCTACATACAATGATCACCTAACCCCGCTAGGATTCGAACACACGGCCCACGAGCCCACGATTGTGACCGGGTAATGTTACCTCTGGAACTACCAGGATACTAAAAGCAGTCCTAGACTCTGTTATATTTCACACAAAGCCTGTTCAACGAGCTTGTGGCGCCATGAACCTCGAAAGGGGACTACCCGTATCACGTAGGTGGTCAGAGTAACGTTTTACCAAATCCTACTTCGAAACACGAGGATCCATATATATTTCATTAGCCCAATAAAGGATGCAGACTTGTACATACAATGAACACCTCAACCCTCCAGAATTCGAACCCACTGCCTACGAGCCCTTGACTGTGACCGCGGAACGCTACCTCTGAACCACCAGGTTACTAAAAGCAGTCCTAGACTCTGTTATATTTCACACAAAGGTGTTCAACGAGCTTATGGCGCCCTGAGCCTATAATAGGGACTATCCGTATCATGTAAGTGGTCAGAGTAACGTTTTACCAAATCCGGTTTCGAAACACGAGGATCCATATATAGTTCATTAGCCCAATAAAGCACCCATACTTCTACATACAATCAACACCTCACCCCGCCAGGATTTAAACCCACGGCCCACGAGCCCATGACTGTGACCAGGGAACGCTACTTCTGGACTATCAGGATAACTAAAAGCAGTAGTAGACTCTGTTATATTTCACACAAAGCCTGTTCAACGAGCTTAAGGCGCCGTGAACCTCTAATGGGGACTACCCGTATCACGTAGGTGGGCAGAGTAACGTTTTACCATATCCGTCTTCGAAACACGAGGATCCATATATATTTCATTAGCCCAATAAAGGACACGGACTTCTACATACAATCAACACCTTACCCTGCCATTATTCGAACCCATGGCTCACGAGCCCATGACTGTGAACGGGGAATGCTACCTCTGGACCACCAGGAAACTAAATGCAGTCCTAGACTCTGTTATATTTCACACAAAGCCTGTTCAACGAGCTTGTGGCGCCATGAACCTCGAAAGGGGACTACCCGTATCACGTAGGTGGTCAGAGTAACGTTTTACCAAATCCTACTTCGAAACACGAGGATCCATATATATTTCATTAGCCCAATAAAGAACGCGGACTTCTACATACAATCAACACCTCACCCCGCCTGGATTCTAACCCACGGCCCACTAGCCCACGACTGTGATCGGGGAACATTACCTCTGGACCACCAGGATACTAAAAGCAGTCCTAGACTCCGTTATGTTTCACACAAAGCCTGTTCCACGAGCTTATGGCTCCGTGAACCTCTAATGGGGACTACCCGTATCACGTAGGTGGTCAGAGTAGCGTTTTATCAAATCCGGCATCGAAGCACGAGGATCCATATATATTTCATTATCCCAATAAATCACGTGGACTTCTACATACAATCAACACCTCACCCCGCCAGGATTCGAACCCACGGCCCACGAGCCCACGACTGTGATCGGGGAACGCTACCTCTGGACCACCAGGATACTAAAAGCAGTCCTAGACACTGTTATATTTCACACAAAACCTGTTCATCAAGCTTAAGGCGCGGTGAACCTCTAATGGGGACTACCCGCATCACTTAGGTGGGCAGAGTAACGTTTTACCATATCCGTTTTTCGAAAAACGAGGATCCATATATATTTCATTAACCCAATAAAAATAGCGGACTTCCACATGCAATTAACACCTTTCCCCGCCAGGATTCGATCCCACGGCCCTCGAGCCCATGACTGTGACCGGGGAACATTACCTCTGGACCACCAGGATACTAAAAGCAGTCCTAGACTCTGTTATATTTCACACAAAGCCTGTTCAACGAGCTTATGGCGCCGTGAACCTCTAATGGGGACTACCCGTATCACGTAGGTGGTCAGAGTAACCTTTTACCAAATCCGGCTTCGAAACACGAGGATCCATATATATTTCATTAGCCCAATAAAAATAGCGGACTTCCACATGCAATTAACACCTCACCCCGCCAGGATTCGATCCCACGGCCCACGAGCCCATGACTGTGACCGGGGAACATTACCTCTGGACCAGCAGGATACTAAAAGCAGTCCTAGACTCTGTTATATTTCACAAAAAGCCTGTTCAAAGAGCTTATGGCGCCCTTAACCTATAATGGGGACTATCCGTATCACGTTAGTGGTCAGAGTAACATTTTACCAAATCCGACTTCGAAACACGAGGATCCATATATATTTCATTAGCCCAATAAAGGATGCAGACTTGTACATACAATGAACACCTCACCCCGCCAGGATTCGAACCCACTGCCCACGAGCCCATGACTGTGACCGCGGAACGCTACCTCTGAACCACCAGGATACTAAAAGCAGTCCTAGAGTCTGTTATATTTCAAACAAAGCCTGTTCAGCGAGCTTATAGCGACGTGAACCTCTAATGGGGACTACCCGTATCACGTAGGTGGTCAGAGTAGCGTTTTATCAAATCCGGCATCGAAACACGAGGATCCATATATATTTCATTATCCCAATAAATTACGCGGACTTCTACATACAATCAACACCTCACCCCGCCAGGATTCGAACCCATGGCTCACGAGCCCATGACTGTGAACGGGGAATGCTACCTCTGGACCACCAGGAAACTAAATGCAGTCCTAGACTCTGTTATATTTCACACAAAGCCTGTTCAACGAGCTTGTGGCGCCATGAACCTCGAAAGGGGACTACCCGTATCACGTAGGTGGTCAGAGTAACGTTTTACCAAATCCTACTTCGAAACACGAGGATCCATATATATTTCATTAGCCCAATAAAGAACGCGGACTTCTACATACAATCAACACCTCACCCCGCCTGGATTCTAACCCACGGCCCACTAGCCCACGACTGTGATCGGGGAACATTACCTCTGGACCACCAGGATACTAAAAGCAGTCCTAGACTCCGTTATGTTTCACACAAAGCCTGTTCCACGAGCTTATGGCTCCGTGAACCTCTAATGGGGACTACCCGTATCACGTAGGTGGTCAGAGTAGCGTTTTATCAAATCCGGCATCGAAGCACGAGGATCCATATATATTTCATTATCCCAATAAATCACGTGGACTTCTACATACAATCAACACCTCACCCCGCCAGGATTCGAACCCACGGCCCACGAGCCCACGACTGTGATCGGGGAACGCTACCTCTGGACCACCAGGATACTAAAAGCAGTCCTAGACACTGTTATATTTCACACAAAACCTGTTCATCAAGCTTAAGGCGCGGTGAACCTCTAATGGGGACTACCCGCATCACTTAGGTGGGCAGAGTAACGTTTTACCATATCCGTTTTTCGAAAAACGAGGATCCATATATATTTCATTAACCCAATAAAAATAGCGGACTTCCACATGCAATTAACACCTTTCCCCGCCAGGATTCGATCCCACGGCCCACGAGCCCATGACTGTGACCGGGGAACATTACCTCTGGACCACCAGGATACTAAAAGCAGTCCTAGACTCTGTTATATTTCACACAAAGCCTGTTCAACGAGCTTATGGCGCCGTGAACCTCTAATGGGGACTACCCGTATCACGTAGGTGGTCAGAGTAACCTTTTACCAAATCCGGCTTCGAAACACGAGGATCCATATATATTTCATTAGCCCAATAAAAATAGCGGACTTCCACATGCAATTAACACCTCACCCCGCCAGGATTCGATCCCACGGCCCACGAGCCCATGACTGTGACCGGGGAACATTACCTCTGGACCACCAGGATACTAAAAGCAGTCCTAGACTCTGTTATATTTCACAAAAAGCCTGTTCCACGAGCTTATGGCGCCCTTAACCTATAATGGGGACTATCCGTATCACGTTAGTGGTCAGAGTAACATTTTACCAAATCCGACTTCGAAACACGAGGATCCATATATATTTCATTAGCCCAATAAAGGATGCAGACTTGTACATACAATGAACACCTCACCCCGCCAGGATTCGAACCCACTGCCCACGAGCCCATGACTGTGACCGCGGAACGCTACCTCTGAACCACCAGGATACTAAAAGCAGTCCTAGAGTCTGTTATATTTCAAACAAAGCCTGTTCAGCGAGCTTATAGCGACGTGAACCTCTAATGGGGACTACCCGTATCACGTAGGTGGTCAGAGTAGCGTTTTATCAAATCCGGCATCGAAACACGAGGATCCATATATATTTCATTATCCCAATAAATTACGCGGACTTCTACATACAATCAACACCTCACCCCGCCAGGATTCGAACCCACGGCCCACGAGCCCACGACTGTGATCGGGGAACGCTGCCTCTGGACCACCAGGATACTAAAAGCAGTCCTAGACACTGTTATATTTCACACAAAACCTGTTCATCAAGCTTAAGGCGCGGTGAACCTCTAATGGGGACTACCCGTATCACGCAGGTGGTCAGAGTAACGTTTTACCAAATCCCTCTTCGAAATACGAGGATCGATATATATTTCATTAGCCCAATAAAGGATGCGGACTTGTACATACAATGTGACACCTCACCCCGCCAGGATTCGACCCCACGGCCCACTAGCCCATGACTGTGACCGGGGAGCGCTACCTCTAGAACTACCAGGATACTAAAAGCAGTCCTAGACTCTGTTATATTTCACACAAAGCCTGTTCAACGAGCTTATGGCACCGTGAACCTCTAATCGGGACTACCCGTATCACGTAGGTGGTCAGATTAGCGTTTTACCAAATCCGGCTTCGAAACACGAGGATCCATATATATTTCATTATCCCAATAAATCAAACGGACTTCTACATACAATCAACACCTCACCCAGCCAGGATTCGAACCCACGGCCCACGAGCCCACGACTGTGACCGGGGAATGCTACCACTGGACCACCAGGATACTAAAAGCAGTCCTAGACTCTATTATAGTTCAAACAAAGGCTGTTCAACGAGCTTATGGCGCCGTGAACATATAATGGGGACTATCCGTATCACGTAAGTGGTCAGAGTAACGTTTTACCAAATCCGGTTTCGAAACACGAGGATCCATATATAGTTCATTAGCCCAATAAAGCACGCAGACTTCTACATCCAATCAACACCTCACCCCGCCGGGATTTAAACCCACGGCCCAAGAGCCCATGACTGTGACCAGGGAACGCTACTTCTGGACCATCAGGATACTAAAAGCAGTAGTAGACTCTGTTATATTTCACACAAAGCCTGTTCAACGAGCTTATGGCGCCGTGAACCTCTAATGGGGACTACCCGTATCACGTAGGTGGTCAGAGTAACCTTTTACCAAATCCGGCTTCGAAAGACGAGGATCCATATATATTTCATTAGCCCAATAAAGCACACGGACATCTACATACAATCAACACCTCACACTGTCAGGATTCCAACCCACGTCCCACGAGCCCATGATTGTGACCGGGGAACGCAGCCTCTGGACCACCAGGATACTAAAAGCAGTCCTAGACTCTGTTATATTTCACACAAAACCTGTTCAACGAGCTTTTGGCGCCGTGAACCTATAAGGGGGACTACCCGTATCACGTAGGTGGTCAGAGTAACGTTTTACCAAATCCGGCTTCGAAACACGAGGATCGATATATATTTCATTAGCCCAATAAAAAGAGCGGACTTCCACATGCAATTAACACCTCACCCCGCCAGGATTCGATCCCACGGCCCACGAGCCCATGACTGTGACCGGGGAACATTACCTCTGGACCACCAGGATACTAAAAGCAGTCCTAGACTCTGTTATATTTCACACAAAGCCTGTTCAACGAGCTTATGGCGCCGTGAACCTCTAATGGGGACTACCCGTATCACGTAGGTGGTCAGAGTAGCGTTTTATCAAATCCGGAATCGAAACACGAGGATCCATATATATTTCATTATCCCAATAAATTACGCGGACTTCTACATACAATCAACACCTCACCCCGCCAGGATTCGAACCCACGGCCCACGAGCCCACGACTGTGATCGGGGAACGCTACCTCTGGACCACCAGGATACTAAAAGCAGTCCTAGACTCTGTTATATTTCACACAAAACCTGTTCATCGAGCTTATGGCGCCGTGAACCTCTAATGGGGACTACCCGTATCACGCAGGTGGTCAGAGTAACGTTTTACCAAATCCCTCTTCGAAATACGAGGATCGATATATATTTCATTAGCCCAATAAAGGATGCGGACTTGTACATACAATGTGACACCTCACCCCGCCAGGATTCGAACCCACGGCCCACGAGCCCATGACTGTGACCGGGGAACATTACCTCTGGACCACCAGGATACTAAAAGCAGTCCTAGACTCTGTTATATTTCACACAAAGCCTGTTCAACGAGCTTATGGCGCCGTGAACCTCTAATGGGGACTACCCGTATCATGTAGGTGGTCAGAGTAACGTTTTACCAAATCCCGCTTCGAAACACGAGGATCGATATATATTTCATTAGCCCAATAAAAATAGCGGACTTCCACATGCAATTAACACCTCACCCCGCCAGGATTCGATCCCACGGCCCACGAGCCCATGACTGTGACCGGGGAACATTACCTCTGGACCACCAGGATACTAAAAGCAGTCCTAGACTCTGTTATATTTCACACAAAGCCTGTTCAACGAGCTTATGGCGCCGTGAACCTCTAATGGGGACTACCCGTATCACGTAGGTGGTCAGAGTAACGTTTTACCAAATCCGGCTTCGAAACACGAGGATCCATATATATTTCATTATCCCAATAAATCACGCAGACTTCTACAAACAATCAACAACTCACCCCGCCAGGATTCGAACCCACGGCCCACGAGCCCACGACTGTGACTGAGGAACGCTAACTCTGGACCACCAGGATACTAAAAGCAGTCCTAGACTCTGTTATATTTCACACAAAGCCTGTTCAGTGAGCTTATGGCGCCGTGAACTTCTAATGGGGACTACCCGTATCACGTAGGTGGTCAGAGTAACGTTTTACCAAATCCGGCTTCGAAACACGAGGATCCATATATATTTCATTAGCCCAATAAAGCACACGGACTTCTACATACAATCAACACCTCAACCCCGCTAGGATTCGAACCCACGGCCCACGAGCCAAAGACTGTGACCGGGTAACGCTACCTCTGGATCACCAGGATACTAAAAGCAGTCCTAGACTCTCTTATATTTCACACAAAGCCTGTTCAACGAGCTTATGGCGCCGTGAACCTCTAATGGGGACTACCCGTATCACGTAGGTGGTCAGAGTAACGTCTTACCAAATCCGGCTTCGAAACACGAGGATCCATATATATTTCATTAGCCCAATAATGCACACAGACTTCTACTTACCATCAACACGTCACACTGTCAGGATTCGAACCCACGTCCCACGAGCTCATGACTGTGACCGGGGAACGCTACCTCTGGACCACCAGGATACTAAAAGCAGTCCTAGACTCTGTTATATTTCACACAAAACCTGTTCAACGAGCTTATGGCGCCGTGAACCTCTAATGGGGACTACCCGTATCACGTAGGTGGTCAGAGTAACGTTTTACCAAATCCGGCTTCGAAACACGAGGATCGATATATATTTCATTAGCCCAATAAAAATAGCGGACTTCTACATGCAATTAACACCTCACCCCGCCAGGATTCGATCCCACGGCCCACGAGACAATGACTGTGACCGGGGAACATTACCTCTGGACCACCAGGATACTAAAAGCAGTCCTAGACTCTGTTATATTTCACACAAAGCGTGTTCAACGCGCTTATGGCGCCCTGAACCTATAATGGGGACTATCCGTGTCACGTAAGTGGTCAGAGTAACGTTTTACCAATTCCGGTTTCGAAACACGAGGATCCATATATAGTTCATTAGCCCAATAAAGCAAGCAGACTTCTACATACAATCAACACCTCACCCCGCCAGGATTCGAACCCACGGCCCACGAGCCCATGACTGTGACAGGGGAACGCTACTTCTGGACCATCAGGATAACTAAAAGCAGTAGTAGACTCTGTCATATTTCACACAAAGCCTGTTCAACGAGCTTATGGCGCCGTGAACCTCTAATGGGGACTACCCGTATCACGTAGGTGGGCAGAGTAACGTTTTACCAAATCCGTCTTCGAAACACGAGGATCCATATATATTTCATTAGCCCAATAAAGGACACGGACTTCTACATACAATCAACACCTCACCCCGCCAGGATTCGACCACACGCCCCACTAGCCCATGACTGTGACCGGGGAACCCTACCTCTGGAACTACCAGGATACTAAAAGCAGTCCTAGAATCTGTTATATTTCACACAAAGCCTGTTCAACGAGCTTATGGCGCCATGAACCTCTCATGGGGACTACCCGTATCACGTAGGTGGTCAGAGTAGCATTTTACCAAATCCGGCTTCGAAACATGAGGATCCATATATATTTCATAAGCCCAATAAATCATGCGGACTTCTACAACAATCAACAACTCACCCCGCCAGGATTTGAACCCACGGCCCACGAGCCTACGACTGTGACCAGGGAGCGCTACCTCTGGACCACCAGGATACTAAAAGCAGGCCTAGACTCTGTTATATTTCACACAAAGCCTTTTCAACGAGCTTATGGTGCCGTGAACCTCTAATGGGGACTACCCATATCATGTACGTGGTCAGAGTAGCGTTTTACCAAATCCGGCATACGAAACACGAGGATCCATATATATTTCATTATCCCAATAAATCACGCGGACTTCTACATACAATCAACACCTCACCCCGCCAGGTTTCGACCCCACGGCCCACTAGCCCATGACTGTGACCGGGGAACGCTACCTCTGGAACTACCAGGATACTAAAAGCAGCCCTAGACTCTGTTATATTTCACACAAAGCCTGTTCAACGAGCTTATGGCGCCGTGACCCTCTAATGGGCACTACCCGTATCAGGTAGGTGGTTAGAGTAACGTTTTACAAAATCCGGCTTCGAAACACGAGGATCGATATATATTTCATTAGCCCAATAAAAATAGCGGACTTCCACATGCAATTAACACCTCACCCCGCCAGGATTCGATCCCACGGCCCACGAACCCATGACTGTGACCGGGGAACATTACCTCTGGACCACCAGGATACTAAAAGCAGTCCTAGACTCTGTTATATTTCACACAAAGCCTGTTCAACGAGCTTATGGCGCCGTGAACCTCTAATGGGGACTACCCGTATCATGTAGGTGGTCAGAGTAACGTTTTACCAAATCCCGCTTCGAAACACGAGGATCGATATATATTTCATTAGCCCAATAAAAATAGCGGACTTCCACATGCAATTAACACCTCACCCCGCCAGGATTCGATCCCACGGCCCACGAGCCCATGGCTGTGACCAGGGAACATTACCTCTGGACCACCAGGATACTAAAAGCAGTCCTAGACTCTGTTATATTTCACACAAAGCCTGTTCAACGAGCTTATGGCGCCGTGAACCTCTAATGGGGACTTCCCGTATCACGTAGGAGGTCAGAGTAACCTTTTACCAAATCCGGCTTCGAAACACGAGGAACCATATATATTTCATTATCCCAATAAATCACGCGGACTTCTACAAACAATCAACAACTCACCCCGCCAGGATTCGAACCCACGGCCCACGAGCCCACGACTGTGACCGGGGAACGCTACCTCTGGACCACCAGGATGCTAAAAGCAGTCCTAGACTCTGTTATATTTCACACAAAGCCTTTTCAACGATTTAATAGTGCCGTGAACCTCTAATGGGGACTACCCATATCACGTACGTGGTCAGAGTAGAGTTTTACCAAGTCCGGCTCCGAAACACGAGGATCCATATATATTTCATTAGCCCAATAAAGCACACGGACTTCTACATACAATAAACACGCCACCCGCCAGGATTCGACCCCACGGCCCACGAGCCCACGACTGTGACTGAGAAACGCTACCTCTGGACCACCAGGATACTAAAAGCAGTCCTAGACTCTGTTATATTTCAAACAAAGCCTGTTCAACGAGCATATGGCGCCGTGAACCTCTAATGGGGACTAACCGTATCACGTAGGTGGTCAGAGTAACGTTTTACCAAATCCAGCTTCGATACAAGAGGATTCATATATATTTCATTAGCCCAATAAAGCACACGGACATCTACATACAATGATCACCTAACCCTGCTAGGATTCGAACACACGGCCCACGAGCCCACGATAGTGACCGGGTAATGCTACCTCTGGACCACCAGGATACTAAAAGCAGTCCAAGACTCTGTTATATTTCACACAAAGCCTGTTCAACGAGCTTATGGCGCCGTGAACCTCTAATGGGGACTACCCGTATCACGTAGGTGGTCAGAGTAACCTCTTACCAAATCCGGCATCGAAACACGAGGATCCATATATATTTCATTAGCCCAATAAAGCACACAGACTTCTACTTACAATCAACACCTCACACTGTCAGGATTCGAACCCACGTCCCACGAGCTCATGATTGTGACCGGGGAACGCTACCTCTGAAGCCACCAGGATACTAAAAGCAGTCCTAGACTCTGTTATATTTCACACAAAACCTGTTCAACGAGCTTATGGCGCCAAGAACCTCTAATGGGGACTACCCGTATCACGTAGGTGGTCAGAGTAACGTTTTACCATATCCGTCTTCGAAACACGAGGATCCATATATATTTCATTAGCCCAATAAAGGACACGGACTTCTACATACAATCAACACCTTACCCTGCCATTATTCGAACCCATGGCTCACAAGCCCATGACTGTGAACGGGGAACGCTACCTCTGGACCACCAGGAAACTAAATGCAGTCATAGACTCTGTTATATTTCACACAAAGCCTGTTCAACGAGCTTATGGCGCCAAGAACCTCTAATGGGGACTACCCGTATCACGTAGGTGGTCAGAGTAACGTTTTACCAAATCCGACTTCGAAACACGAGGATCCATATATATTTCATTAGCCCAATAAAGGATGCAGACTTCGTACATACAATCAACACCTCACCCCGCCAGGATTCGAGCCCACGGCCCACTAGCCTACGACTGTGATCGGGGAACGCTACCTCTGGACCACCAGGATACTAAAAGCAGTCCAAGACTCTGCTATATTTCACACAAAGCCTCTTCAACGAGCTTATGGCGCAGTGAACCTTTAATCAGGACTACCCGTATCGAGTAGGTGGTCAGAGTAACATTTTACCAAATCCGGCTTCGAAGCACGAGGATCGATTTATATTTCATTAGCCCAATAAAGCATGCGGACTTATACATACAATGAACACCTCACCCCGCCAGGATTCGAACCCACTGCCCACGAGCCCATAACTGTGAACGGGGAACGCTACCTCTGAACCACCAGGATACTAAAAGCAGTCCTAGAGTCTGTTATATTTCAAACAAAGCCTGTTCAGCGAGCTTATGGCGCCATGAACCTCTAATGGGGACTACCCGTATCACGTAGGTGGTCAGAGTAACGTTTTACCAAAGCCGACTTCGAAACACGATGATCCATATATATTTCATTAGCCCAATAAAGGATGCAGACTTGTACATAAAATGAACACCTCACCCGGCCAGGATTCGAACCCACTGCCCAAGAGCCCACGACTGTGACCGGGGAATGCTACCTCTGGACCACCAGGATACTAAAAGCAGTCCAAGACTGTTATATTTCACACAAAGCCTGTTCAACGAGCTTATGGCGCCGTGAACCTCTAATGGGGACTACCCGTATCACGTAGGTGGTCAGAGTAACCTTTTACCAAATCCGGCTTCGAAACACGAGGATCCATATATATTTCATTAGCCCAATAAAGCACACGGACATCTACATACAATCAACACCTCACACTGTCAGGATTCGAACCCACGTCCCACGAGCCCATGATTGTGACCGGGGAACGCTTCCTCTGGACCACCAGGATACTAAAAGCAGTCCTAGACTCTGTTATATTTCACATAAAACCTGTTCAACGAGCTTATGGCGCCGTGAACCTCTAATGGGGACCACCCGTATCACGTAGGTGGTCATCGTAACGTTTTACCAAATCTGGCTTCGAAACACGAGGATCCATATATATTTCAATAGCCCAATAAAGGATGCAGACTTGTACATACAATGAACACCTCACCCCGCCAGGATTCGAACCCACTGCCCACGAGCCCATGACTGTGACCGCGGAACGCTACCTCTGAACCACCAGGATACTAAAAGCCGTCCTAGAGTCTGTTATATTTCAAACAAAGCCTGTTCAGCGAGCTTTTGGCGCCGTGAACCTCTAATGGGGACTACCCGTATCACGTAGGTGGTCAGAGTAGCGTTTTACCAAATCCCGCATCGAAACACGAGGATCCATATATATTTCATTATCCCAATAAATCACGCGGACTTCTACATACAATCAACACCTCACCCCGCCAGGATTCGAACCCACTGCCCACGAGCCCATGACTGTGACCGGGGAATGCTACCTCTGGACCACCAGAATACTAAAAGCAATCCTAGACTCTGTTATATTTCAAACAAAGCCTGTTCAACGAGCTTATGGCGCCCTGAACCTATAATGGGACTATCAGTATCACGTAAGTGGTCCGAGTAGCGTTTTACTAAATCCGGTTTCGAAACAAGAGGATCCATATATAGTTCATTAGCCCAATAAAGCACGCAGATTTCTACATACAATCAACACCTCACCCCGCCTGGATTTAAACCCACGGCCCACGAGCCCATGACTGTGACCAGGGAACGCTACTTCTGGACCATCAGGATACTAAAAGCAGTAGTAGACTCTGTTATATTTCACACAAAGCCTGTTCAACGAGCTTATGGCGCCGTGAACCTCTAATTGGGACTACCCGTATCAAGTAGGTGGTCAGAGTAACGTTTTACCATATCCGTTTTCGAAACACGAGGATCCATATATATTTCATTAGCCCAATAAAGCACACGGACTTCGACATACAATGAACACCTCACCCCGCCAGGATTCGAACCCACGCCCCAAGAGCCCAAAATTGTGACCGGGGAATGTTACCTCTGGAACCACCAGGATACTAAAAGCAGTCCTAGAGTCTGTAATATTTCACACAAAGCCTGTTCAACGAGCTTATGGCGCCGTGAACCTGCAATGGGGACTACACGTATCACGTAGGTGGGCAGAGTAACGTTTTACCCTATCCGTCTTCGAAACACGAGGATCCATATATATTTCATTAGCCCAATAATGCACGCAGACTTCTACATACAATCAACACCTCACCCCTCCAGGATTCGAACACACGGCCCACGAGCCCACGACTGTGATCGGGGAACGCTACCTCTGGATCACCAGGATACTAAAAGCAGTCCAAGACTCTGTTATATTTCACACAAATCCTGTTCAAAGAGCTTATGGCGCGGTGAACCTCTAATGAAGACTACCTGTATCATGTATTTGGTCAGAGTAGCGTTTTACCAAATCCGGCTTCGAAACACGAGGATCCATATATATTTCATTAGCCCAATAAATCACGCGGACTTCTACATACAATCAACACCTCACTCCGCCAGGATTCGAACCCACGGCCCACGAGCCCATGACTGTGACCTGGGAACGTTACCTATGGACCACGGGGATACTAAAAGCAGTCTTAGACTCTCTTATAATTCACACAATGCCTGTTCAACGAGCTTCTGGCGCCGTGAACCTCTAATGGGGACTACCCGTATCAAGTAGGTGGTTAGAGTAACGTTTTACCAGATCCGGCTTCGAAAGACGAGGATCCAAATATATTTCATTAGCCCAATAAAGCACGCGGACTTCTACATACAATGAACACCTCACCCCGCCAGGATACGAACCCACGGCCCACGAGCCCATGACTGTGATTGCGGAACACTACCTCTGGACCACCAGGAAACTAAAAGCAGTTCCTAGACTCTGTTATATTTCACACAAAGCCTGTTCAATGAGCTTATGGCGCCGTAAACCACTAATGGGGACTACCCGTATCACGTAGGTGGTCAGAGTAACGTTATACCAAATCCGGCTTCGAAACATGAGGATCCATATATATTTCATTAGCCCAATAAATCGCGCGAACTTCTACATACAATGAACACCTCACCCCGAAAGGATTCGAACCCACGGCCCACGAGCCCATGACTGTGAGTGGGGAACGCTACCTCTGGACCACCAGGATACTAAAAGCAGTCCTAGCCTCTGTTATATTTCACACAAAACCTGTTCAACGAGCGTATGGCGCCGAGAACCTTTAATGGGGACTACCCGTATCACGTTGGTGGTCAGAGTAACGTTTTACCAAATCTGGCTTCGAAACACGTGGACCCATATATATTTCCTTATCCCAATAATGCACGCAGACTTCTACATACAATCAACACACACCTCACCCCGCCAGGATTGAACCCACGGCCCACGAGCCCATGACTGTGACCGGGGACCGCTACCTCTGGACCACCAGGATACTAAAAGCAGTCCTAGACTCTGTTATATTTCACACAAAGCCTGTTCAACGATTTTATGGCGCCGTGAACCTCTAATGGGGACTACCCGTATCTCGTAGGTGGTCAGAGTTACGTTTTACCAAATCCGGCATCGAAACACGAGGATCCATATATATTTCATTAGCCCAATAAAGCACGCGGACTTCTACATACAATCAACACCTCACCCCGCCAGAATTCGAACCCACGGCCTATGAGCCCATGACTTTGAAAGGGGAACGGTACCTCTGGACCACCAGGATACTAAAAGCAGTCCTAGACTCTGTTATATTTCACTCAGAGCCTGTTCAACAAGCTTATGGCGCCTTGAACCTCTAATGGGGACTACCGGTACCTGATAGGTGGTCAGAGTAACGTTTTACCAAATCCGGCTTCGAAACACGAGGACCCATATATATTTCCTTAGCCCAATAAGGCACGCAGACTTCTACATACAATCAACACACACCTCACCTGGCCAGGATTCGAACCCACGGCCTATGAGCCCGTGACTGTGACACGGGGAACGCTACCTCTGGACCACCAAGATACTAAAAGCAGTCCTACACTCTGTTATATTTCACACAAAGCCTGTTCAACGCTCTTATGGCGCCGTGAACCTTTAATGGGGAATACCCGTATCACGTAGGTGGTCAGAGTAACGTTTTACCAAATCCGGCATCGAAGCACGAGGATCCATATATATTTCATTAGCCCAATAAGGCACGCGGACTTCTACATACAATCAACACCTCACCCGGCCAGGATTCGAACCCATGGCCTATGAGCCCATGACTGTGAACGGAGAACGCTACCTCTGGACCCCCAGGATACTAAAAGCAGTCCTAGACTCTGTTATATTTCACACAAAGGCTGTTCAACGAGCTTATGGCGCGGTGAACCTCTGATGGGGACTACCCCTATCTCGTAGGTGGTCAGAGTAACGTTATACCAAATCCGGCTATGAAACACGAGGATCCATATATATTTCATTAGCCCAATAAAGCACGCGGACTTCTACATCGAATCAACACCTCACCCCCCACGGATTCGAACCCACGGCCCACGTGCCCATAACTGTGACAGGGGAACGCTACCTCTGGACCACCAGGATACTAAAAGCATTCCTAGACTCTGTTATATTTCACACAAAGCCTGTTCAACGAGCTTAGGGCACCGTGAACCTCTAATGGGACTACCCGTATCACGTATGTGGTTCAGAGTAACGTTTTACCAAATCCGGCATCGAAACACGAGGATCCATATACATTTCATTAGCCCAATAAAGCACGCGGACTTCTACATACAATCAACATCTCATCCCGCCAGGATTCGAACCCACAGCCCACGAGCAAATGACTGTGACAGGGGAACGCTACCTCTGGACCACCAGGATACTAAGAGCAGTCCTAGACTCTGTTATATTTCACACAAATCTTGTTCAACGAGCATATGGCGCCGAGAACCTTTAATGGGGACTACCCGTATCATGTAGGCGGTCAGAGAAACGTTTTACCAAATCCGGCTTCGAAACACGAGGATCCATATATAATTCATTAGCCCAATAAAGCACGCGGACTTCTACATACAATCAACATCTCACCCCCCCAGGATTCGAAACCACGGCCCACGAGCCCATGACGGTGACTGGGGAATGCTACCTCTGGACCACCAGGATACTAAAAGCAGTCCTAGAATCTGTTATAATTCACACAAAGCCTGTTCAACGAGCTTATGGTGCCGTGAACCTCTAATGGGGACTACCCATATCACGTAGGTGGTCAGAGTAACGTTTTACCAAATCCGGCTTCGAAACACAAGGATCCATATATATTTCATTTGCCCATTAAAGCACACGGACTTCTACATACAATCAACATCTCACCCCTTCAGGATTCGAACCCACAGCCCACGAGCACATGACTGTGACAGGGGAACGGTACCTCTGGACCACTAGGATACTAAAAGCCGTCCTAGACTCTGTTATATTTCACACAAAGCCTGTTCAACGCTCTTATGGCGCCGTGAACCTCTAATGGGGAATACCCGTATCACGTAGGTGGTCAGAGTAACGTTTTACCAAATCCGGCTATGAAACACGAGGATCCATATATATTTCATTAGCCCAATAAAGTACGCGGACTTCTACATACAATCAACATCACACCCCGCCAGGATTCGAACCCACGGCCCACGAGCCCATGACTGTGACAGGGGAACGCTACCTCTGGACCACAAGGATACTAAAAGCAGTCCTAGACTCTCTTATATTTCACACAAAGCCTGTTCAACGAGCTTATGGCGCCGTGAACCTCTAATGGGGACTACCCATATCACGTAGGTGGTCAGAGCAACGTTTTACCAAATCAGGCTTCGAAACACGAGGACCCATATATATTTCATTAGCTCAATAATGCACGCGGACTTCCACATACAATCAACACCTCACCCCGCCAGGGTTCGAACCCACGGCCTATGAGCCCATGACTGTTAACGGAGAACGCTACCTCTGGACCACCAGGATACTAAAAGCAGTCCTAGACTCTGTTATATTTCACACAAAGCTTGATCAACGATCTTATGGCGCCGTGAACCTCTAATGGGGACTACCCGTATCACGTAGGTGGTCAGAGTAACGTTTTACCAAATCCGGCTACGAAACACGAGGATCCATATATATTTCATTAGCACAATAAAGCACGCGGACTTCTACATACAATCAACATCTCACCCCGCCAGGATTCGAACAAACGGCCCACGAGCACATGACTCTGACTGGGGAACGCTACCTCTGGACCACCAGGATACTAAAAGCAGTCCTAGACTCTGTTATATTTCACACAAAGCCTGTTCAACGAGATTATGGCGCCGTGAACCTCTAATGGGGACTACCCATATCACGTAGGTGGTCAGAGTAGCGTATTACCAAATCCGGCTCCGAAACACGAGAATCCATATATATTTCATTAGCCCAATAAGGCACGCAGACTTCTACATACAATCAACACCTCACCCCGCCAGGATTCGAACCCACGGCCTATGAGCCCATGACTGTGAACGGAGAACGCTACCTCTGGACCACCAGGATACTAAAAGCAGTCCTAGACTCTGTTATATTTCACACAAATCCTGTTCAACGATCTTATGGCGCCGTGAACCTCTAATGGGGTCTACCCGTATCACGTAGGTGGTCAGAGTAACGTTTTACCAAATCTGGCTACGAAACACGAGGATCCATATATATTTCATTAGCACAATAAAGCACGCGGACTTCTACATACAATCAACATCTCACCCCGCCAGGATTCGAACAAACGGCCCACGAGCACATGACTCTGACTGGGGAACGCTACGTCTGGACCACCAGGATACTAAAAGCAGTCCTAGATTCTGTTATATTTCACACAAAGCCTGTTCAACGAGATTATGGAGCGGTGAACCTCTAATGGGTACTACCCATATCACGTAGGTGGTCAGAGTAGCGTATCACCAAATCCCGCTTCGAAACACGAGAATCCATATATATTTCATTAGCCCAATAAAGCACGCAGACTTCTACATACAATCAACACCTCACCCCGCCAGGATTCGAATCCACGCCCTATGAGCCCATGACTGTGAACGGAGAACGCTACCTCTGGACCACCAGGATACTAAAAGCAGTCCTAGATTCTGGTATATTTCACACAAAGCCTGTTCAACGATCTTATGGCGCCGTGAACCTCTAATGGGGAATACCCGTATCACGTAGGTGGTCAGAGTAACGTTTTACAAAATCCGGCATCGAAACACAAGGATCCATATATATTTCATTAGCCCAATAAAGCACGCGGACTTCTACATACAATCAACACCTCACCCGGCCAGGATTCGAACCCACGGCCTATGAGCCCATGAATGTGAACGGAGAACGCTACCTCTGGACCCCCAGGATACTAAAAGCAGTCCTAGACTCTGTTATATTTCACTCAAAGCCTGTTCAACGAGCTTTTGGCTCCGTGAACCTCTAATGGAGACTACCCGTATCTCGTAGGTGGTCAGAATAACGTTTTACCAAATCCCGCTATGAAACACGATTATCCATATATATTTCATTAGCCCAATAAAGCACGCGGACTTCTACATCCAATCAACACCTCACCCCACACGGATTCGAACCCCCGGCCCACGAGCCCATAACTGTGACAGGGGAACGCTACCTCAGGACCACCAGGATACTAAAAGCATTCCTAGACTTTCTTATATTTCACAGAAAGCCTGTTCAATGAGCTTAAGGCACCGTGAACCTCAATGGGACTACCCGTATATCGTAGGTGGTCAGAGTAACGTTTTACCAAATCCCGCTATGAAACACGAGGATCCATATATATTTCATTAGCCCAATAATGCACGCAGACTTCTACAAACAATCAACATCTCACCCCGCTAGGATTCGAACCCACGGCCCACGAGCCCATAACTGTGACTGGGGAACGCTACCTCTGGACCACCAGGATTCTAAAAGCAGTCCTAGACTCAGTTAAATTTCACACAAAGCCTGTTCAACGAGCTTATGGCGCGGTGAACCTTTAATGGGGAATACCCGTATCACGTAGGTGGTCAGAGTAACGTTTTACCAAATCCGACTTCGAAACACGAGGATCCATATATATTTCATTAGCCCAATAAAGCACGCGGACTTCTACATACAATCAACACCTTACCCCGCCAGGATTCGAATCCACGGCCTATGAGCCCATGACTGTGAACGGAGAACGCTACCTCTGGACCCCCTGGATACTAAAAGCAGTCCTAGACTCTGTTATATTTCACTTAAAGCCTGTTCAACGAGCTTATGGCGCCGTGAACCTCTAATGGGGACTACCCGTATCTCGTAGGTGGTCAGAGTAACGTTTTACCAAATCCGGCTATGAAACACGAGGATCCATATATATTTCATTAGCCCAATAATGCACGTGGACTTCAACATACAATCAACATCTCACCCCGCCAGGATTCGAACCCACAGCCCAAGAGCACATGACTGTGTCAGGGGAACGCTACCTCTGGACCACCAGGATACTAAAAGCAGTCCTAGACTCTGTTATATTTCACACAAAGCCTGTTCAACCAGCTTATGGCGCCATGAACCTTTAATGGGGACTACCCCTAACACGTAAGTGGTCAGTGTAACGTTTTACCAAATCCGGCTTCGAAACACGAGGATCCATATATATTTCATTAGCCCAATAAAGCAGGCGGACTTCTACATACAATCAACACCTCACCCCGCCAGGATTGGAACTCACGGCCCACGAGCCCATGACTGTGACACGGGGAACGCTACCTCTGGACCACCAGGATACTAAAAGCACTCCTAGACTCTATTATATTTCACACAAAGCCTGTTCAACGCTCTTATGGCGCCGTGAACCTCTAATGGGGAATACCCGTGTCACGTAGGTGGTTAGAGTAACGTTTTACCAAATCCGACATCAAAACACGAGGATCAATGTATATTTCATTAGCCCCATAAAGCATGCGGACTTCTACATACAATCAACACCTCACCCGGCCAGGATTCGAACCCAGGGCCTAGGAGCCCATGACTTTGAACGGAGAACGCTACCACTGGACCCCCAGGATACTAAAAGCATTCCTAGACTCTGTTATATTTCACACAAAGCCTGTTCAACGAGCTTAGGGCACCGTGAACCTCTAATGGGACTACCCGTATCACGTATGTGGTTCAGAGTAACGTTTTACCAAATCCGGCATCGAAACACGAGGATCCATATACATTTCATTAGCCCAATAAAGCACGCGGACTTCTACATACAATCAACATCTCATCCCGCCAGGATTCGAACCCACAGCCCACGAGCAAATGACTGTGACAGGGGAACGCTACCTCTGGACCACCAGGATACTAAGAGCAGTCCTAGACTCTGTTATATTTCACACAAATCTTGTTCAACGAGCATATGGCGCCGAGAACCTTTAATGGGGACTACCCGTATCATGTAGGCGGTCAGAGAAACGTTTTACCAAATCCGGCTTCGAAACACGAGGATCCATATATAATTCATTAGCCCAATAAAGCACGCGGACTTCTACATACAATCAACATCTCACCCCCCCAGGATTCGAAACCACGGCCCACGAGCCCATGACGGTGACTGGGGAATGCTACCTCTGGACCACCAGGATACTAAAAGCAGTCCTAGAATCTGTTATAATTCACACAAAGCCTGTTCAACGAGCTTATGGTGCCGTGAACCTCTAATGGGGACTACCCATATCACGTAGGTGGTCAGAGTAACGTTTTACCAAATCCGGCTTCGAAACACAAGGATCCATATATATTTCATTTGCCCATTAAAGCACACGGACTTCTACATACAATCAACATCTCACCCCTTCAGGATTCGAACCCACAGCCCACGAGCACATGACTGTGACAGGGGAACGGTACCTCTGGACCACTAGGATACTAAAAGCCGTCCTAGACTCTGTTATATTTCACACAAAGCCTGTTCAACGCTCTTATGGCGCCGTGAACCTCTAATGGGGAATACCCGTATCACGTAGGTGGTCAGAGTAACGTTTTACCAAATCCGGCTATGAAACACGAGGATCCATATATATTTCATTAGCCCAATAAAGTACGCGGACTTCTACATACAATCAACATCACACCCCGCCAGGATTCGAACCCACGGCCCACGAGCCCATGACTGTGACAGGGGAACGCTACCTCTGGACCACAAGGATACTAAAAGCAGTCCTAGACTCTCTTATATTTCACACAAAGCCTGTTCAACGAGCTTATGGCGCCGTGAACCTCTAATGGGGACAACCCATATCACGTAGGTGGTCAGAGCAACGTTTTACCAAATCAGGCTTCGAAACACGAGGACCCATATATATTTCATTAGCTCAATAATGCACGCGGACTTCCACATACAATCAACACCTCACCCCGCCAGGGTTCGAACCCACGGCCTATGAGCCCATGACTGTTAACGGAGAACGCTACCTCTGGACCACCAGGATACTAAAAGCAGTCCTACACTCTGTTATATTTCACACAAAGCTTGATCAACGATCTTATGGCACCGTGAACCTCTATTGGGGACTACCCGTATCACGTTGGTGGTCAGAGTAACGTTTTACCAAATCCTGCTACGAAACACGAAGATCCATATATATTTCATTAGCACAATAAACCACGCGGACTTCTACATACAATCAACATCTCACCCCGCCAGGATTCGAACAAACGGCCCACGAGTACATGACTCTGACTGGGGAACGCTACCTCTGGACCACCAGGATACTAAAAGCAGTCCTAGACTCTGTTATATTTCACACAAAGCCTGTTCAACGAGATTATGGCGCCGTGAACCTCTAATGGGGACTACCCATATCACGTAGGTGGTCAGAGTAGCGTATTACCAAATCCGGCTCCGAAACACGAGAATCCATATATATTTCATTAGCCCAATAAGGCACGCAGACTTCTACATACAATCAACACCTCACCCCGCCAGGATTCGAACCCACGGCCTATGAGCCCATGACTGTGAACGGAGAACGCTACCTCTGGACCACCAGGATACTAAAAGCAGTCCTAGACTCTGTTATATTTCACACAAATCCTGTTCAACGATCTTATGGCGCCGTGAACCTCTAATGGGGTCTACCCGTATCACGTAGGTGGTCAGAGTAACGTTTTACCAAATCTGGCTACGAAACACGAGGATCCATATATATTTCATTAGCACAATAAAGCACGCGGACTTCTACATACAATCAACATCTCACCCCGCCAGGATTCGAACAAACGGCCCACGAGCACATGACTCTGACTGGGGAACGCTACGTCTGGACCACCAGGATACTAAAAGCAGTCCTAGATTCTGTTATATTTCACACAAAGCCTGTTCAACGAGATTATGGAGCGGTGAACCTCTAATGGGTACTACCCATATCACGTAGGTGGTCAGAGTAGCGTATCACCAAATCCCGCTTCGAAACACGAGAATCCATATATATTTCATTAGCCCAATAAAGCACGCAGACTTCTACATACAATCAACACCTCACCCCGCCAGGATTCGAATCCACGCCCTATGAGCCCATGACTGTGAACGGAGAACGCTACCTCTGGACCACCAGGATACTAAAAGCAGTCCTAGATTCTGGTATATTTCACACAAAGCCTGTTCAACGATCTTATGGCGCCGTGAACCTCTAATGGGGAATACCCGTATCACGTAGGTGGTCAGAGTAACGTTTTACAAAATCCGGCATCGAAACACAAGGATCCATATATATTTCATTAGCCCAATAAAGCACGCGGACTTCTACATACAATCAACACCTCACCCGGCCAGGATTCGAACCCACGGCCTATGAGCCCATGAATGTGAACGGAGAACGCTACCTCTGGACCCCCAGGATACTAAAAGCAGTCCTAGACTCTGTTATATTTCACTCAAAGCCTGTTCAACGAGCTTTTGGCTCCGTGAACCTCTAATGGAGACTACCCGTATCTCGTAGGTGGTCAGAATAACGTTTTACCAAATCCCGCTATGAAACACGAGGATCCATATATATTTCATTAGCCCAATAATGCACGCAGACTTCTACAAACAATCAACATGTCACCCCGCTAGGATTCGAACCCACGGCCCACGAGCCCATAACTGTGACTGGGGAACGCTACCTCTGGACCACCAGGATTCTAAAAGCAGTCCTAGACTCAGTTAAATTTCACACAAAGCCTGTTCAACGAGCTTATGGCGCGGTGAACCTTTAATGGGGAATACCCGTATCACGTAGGTGGTCAGAGTAACGTTTTACCAAATCCGACTTCGAAACACGAGGATCCATATATATTTCATTAGCCCAATAAAGCACGCGGACTTCTACATACAATCAACACCTTACCCCGCCAGGATTCGAATCCACGGCCTATGAGCCCATGACTGTGAACGGAGAACGCTACCTCTGGACCCCCAGGATACTAAAAGCAGTCCTAGACTCTGTTATATTTCACTTAAAGCCTGTTCAACGAGCTTATGGCGCCGTGAACCTCTAATGGGGACTACCCGTATCTCGTAGGTGGTCAGAGTAACGTTTTACCAAATCCGGCTATGAAACACGAGGATCCATATATATTTCATTAGCCCAATAATGCACGTGGACTTCAACATACAATCAACATCTCACCCCGCCAGGATTCGAACCCACAGCCCAAGAGCACATGACTGTGTCAGGGGAACGCTACCTCTGGACCACCAGGATACTAAAAGCAGTCCTAGACTCTGTTATATTTCACACAAAGCCTGTTCAACCAGCTTATGGCGCCATGAACCTTTAATGGGGACTACCCCTAACACGTAAGTGGTCAGTGTAACGTTTTACCAAATCCGGCTTCGAAACACGAGGATCCATATATATTTCATTAGCCCAATAAAGCAGGCGGACTTCTACATACAATCAACACCTCACCCCGCCAGGATTGGAACTCACGGCCCACGAGCCCATGACTGTGACACGGGGAACGCTACCTCTGGACCACCAGGATACTAAAAGCACTCCTAGACTCTATTATATTTCACACAAAGCCTGTTCAACGCTCTTATGGCGCCGTGAACCTCTAATGGGGAATACCCGTGTCACGTAGGTGGTTAGAGTAACGTTTTACCAAATCCGACATCAAAACACGAGGATCAATGTATATTTCATTAGCCCCATAAAGCATGCGGACTTCTACATACAATCAACACCTCACCCGGCCAGGATTCGAACCCAGGGCCTAGGAGCCCATGACTTTGAACGGAGAACGCTACCACTGGACCCCCAGGATACTAAAAGCAGTCCTAGACTCTGTTATATTTCAATGAAAGCCTGTTCAACGAGCTTATGGCGCCGTGAACCTCTAATGTGGACTACCCGTATCTCGTAGGTGGTCAGAGTAACGTTTTACCAAATCCTGCTATGAAACATGAGGATCCATATATATTTCATTAGCCCAATAAAGCATGCGGACTTCTACATACAAACAACATCTCACCCCGCTAGGATTCGAACCCACAGCCCACGAGCACTTGACTGTGACAGGGGAACGCTACCTCTGGACCACCAGGATACTAAAAGCAGTCCTAGACTGCTAAATTTCACACAAAGCCTGTTCAACGAGCTTATTGCGCCGAGAACCTTTAATGGGGACTACCCATATCACGTAGGTGGTCAGAGTAACGTTTTACCAAATCCGGCATCGAAACACGAGGATTCATATATATTTCATTAGCCCAATAAAGCACGTGGACTTCTACATACAATCAACATCTCACCCCGCCAGGATTCGAACCCACAGCCGACGAGCACATGACTGTGACAGGGGAATGCTACCTCTGGACCACCAGGATACAAAAAGCAGTCCTAGACTCTGTAATATTTCACAAAAAGCCTGTTCAACGAGCTTATGGCGCCATGAACCTTTAATGGGGACTACCCGTATCACGTGAGTGGTCAGTGTAACGTTTTACCAAATCCTGCTTCGAAACACGAGGATCCATATATATTTCATTAGCCCAATATAGCACGCGGACTTCTACATACAATCAACACCTCACCCCGCCAGGATTGGAACCCATGGCCCACGAGCCCATGACTGTGACACGGGGAACGCTACCTCTGGACCACCAGGATACTAAAAGCACTCCTAGACTCTATTATATTTCACACAAAGCCTGTTCAACGCTCTTATGGCGCCGTGAACCTCTAATGGGGAATACCCGTATCACGTAGGTGGTTAGAGTAACGTTTTACCAAATCCGACATCAAAACACGAGGATCAATGTATATTTCATTAGCCCCATAAAGCACGCGGACTTCTACATACAATCAACACCTCACCCGGCCAGGATTCGAACCCACGGCCTAGGAGCCCATGACTTTGAACGGAGAACGCTACCACTGGACCCCCAGGATACTAAAAGCAGTCCTAGACTCTGTTATATTTCACTGAAAGCCTGATCAACAAGCTTATGGCGCCGAGAACCTTTAATGGGGACTACCCATATCACGTAGGTGGTCAGAGTAACGTTTTACCAAATCCGGCATCGAAACACGAGGATTCATATATATTTCATTAGCCCAATAAAGCATGTGGACTTCTACATACAATCAACATCTCACCCCGCCAGGATTCGAACCCACAGCCGACGAGAACATGACTGTGACAGGGGAATGCTACCTCTGGACCACCAGGATACTAAAAGCATTCCTAGACTCTGTTAAATTTCACACAAAGCCTGTTCAACGAGCTTAAGGCACCGTGAACCTCTGATGGGACTACCCGTATCATGTAGGTGGTCAGAGTAGCGTTTTACCAAATCCGGCATCGAAACACGAGGATCCATATATATTTCATTAGCCCAATAAAGTATGCGGACTTCTACATACAATCAACATCTCACCCCGCCAGGATTCGAACTCACATCCCACGAGCACGTGACAGTGACAGGGGAACGCTACCTCTTGACCACCAGGATACTAAAAGCAGTCCTAGACTCTGTTATATTTCACACAAAGCCTGTTAACGCTCTTATGGCACCGTGAACCTCTAATGGGGACTACCTATATCACGTAGGTGGTCAGAGTAACGTTTTACCAAATCCGGTTATGAAACACGAGGATCCATATATATTTCATTAGCCCAGTAAAGTACGCGGACTTCTACATACAATCAACATCACACCCCGCCAGGATTCGAACCCACAGCCCACGAGCACATGACTGTGACAGGGGAACGCTACCTCTGGACCACCAGGATACTAAAAGCAGTCCTAGACTCTGTTATATTTCACACAAAGCCTGTTCAACGAGCTTATGGCGTCGTGAACCTCTAATGGGGAATACCCCTATCACGTAGGTGGTCAGAGTAACATTTTACCAAATCCGGCATCGAAACACGAGGATCCATATATATTTCATTAGCCCAATAAGGCACGCGGACTTCTACATACAATCAACACCTCACCCGGCCAGGATTCGAACCCACGGTCTATGAGCCCATGACTGTGAACGGAGAATGCTACCTCTGGACCCCCAGGATACTAAAAGCAGTCCTAGACTCTGTTATATTTCACTCAAAGTCTGGTCAACGAGCTAATGGCGCGGTGAACCTCTAATGGGGACTACCCGTATCTCGTAGGTGGTCAGAGTAACGTTTTACCAAATCCGTCTATGAAACACGAGGATCCATATATATTTCATTAGCCCAATAAGGCACGCGGACTTCTACATCGAATCAACACCTCACCCCGCACGGATTCGAACCCACGGCCCACGAGCCCATAACTGTGACAGGGGAACGCTACCTCTGGACCACCAGGATGCTAAAGCATTCCTAGACTCTGTTATATTTCACACAAAACCTGTTCAACGAGCATATGGTGCCGAGAACCTTTAATGGGGACTACCCGTATCATGTAGGTGGTCAGAGAAACGTTTTACCAAATCCGGCTTCGAAACACGAGGATCCATATATATTTCATTTGCCCAAAAAAGCACGGGGACTTCTACATACAATCAACATCTCACCCCGCCAGGATTCGAAACCACGGCCCACGAGCCCATGACGGTGACTGGGGAACGCTACCTCTGGACCACCAGGATACTAAAAGCACTCCTAGACTCTATTATATTTCACACAAAGCCTGTTCAACGCTCTTATGGCGCCGTGAACCTCTAATGGGGAATACCCGTATCACGTAGGTGGTTAGAGTAACGTTTTACCAAATCCGACATCAAAACACGAGGATCAGTGTATATTTCATTAGCCCCATAAAGCATGCGGACTTCTACATACAATCAACATCTCACCCCGCCAGGATTCGAACCCACAGCCCACGAGCACATGACTGTGACAGGGGAACGCTACCTCTGGACCACCAGGATACTAAAAGCAGTCCTAGACTGTTAAATTTCACACAAAGCCTGTTCAACGAGCTTATTGCGCCGAGAACCTTTAATGGGGACTACCCATATCACGTAGGTGGTCAGAGTAACGTTTTACCAAATCCGACATCAAAACACGAGGATCCATATATATTTCATTAGCCCAATAAAGCACGCGGACTTCTACATACAATCAACACCTCACCCGGCCAGGATTCGAACCCACGGCCTATGAGCCCATGAATGTGAACGGAGAACGCTACCTCTGGACCCCCCAGGATACTAAAAGCAGTCCTAGACTCTGTTATATTTCACTCAAAGCCTGTTCAACGAGCTTTTGGCTCCGTGAACCTCTAATGGAGACTACCCATATCTCGTAGGTGGTCAGAGTAACGTTTTACCAAATCCCGCTATGATACACGGTTATCCATATATATTTCATTAGCCCAATAAAGCACGCGGACTTCTACATCCAATCAACACCTCACCCCACACGGATTCGAACCCCCGGCCCACGAGCCCATAACTGTGACAGGGAACGCTACCTCTGGACCACCAGGATACTAAGAGCATTCCTAGACTCTGTTATATTTCACACAAAACCTGTTCAACGAGCATATGGCGCCGAGAACCTTTAATGGGGACTACCCGTATCATGTAGGTGGTCAGAGAAACGTTTTACCAAATCCGGCTTCGAAACACGAGGATCCATATATATTTCATTAGCCCAATAAAGCACGGGGACTTCTACATACAATCAACATCTCACCCCGCCAGGATTCGAAACCACGGCCCACGAGCCCATGACGGTGACTGGGGAACGCTACCTCTGGACCACCAGGATACTAAAAGCATTCCTAGACTCTGTTATATTTCACACAAAACCTGTTCAACGAGCATATGGCGCCGAGAACCTTTAATGGGGACTACCCGTATCATGTAGGTGGTCAGAGAAACGTTTTTCCAAATCCGGCTTCGAAACACGAGGATCCATATATATTTCATTAGCCCAATAAAGCACGGGGACTTCTACATACAATGAACATCTCACCCCGCCAGGATTCGAAACCACGGCCCACGAGCCCATGACGGTGACTGGGGAACGCTACCTCTGGACCACCAGGATACTAAAAGCAGTCCTATACTCTGTTATATTTCACACAAAACCTGTTCAACGAGCATATGGCGCCGAGAACCTTTAATGGTGACTACCAGCATCACTGAGGTGGTCAGAGTAACGTTTTACCAAATCCGGCTTCGAAACACGAGGATCCATATATATTTCATTACCCCAATAATGCACGCAGACTTCTACATACAATGAACACCTCACCCCGAAAGGATTCGAACCCACGGCCCACGAGCCCATGACTGTGACTGGGGAACGCTACCTCTGGACCACCAGGATACTAAAAGCAGTCCTAGACTCTGTTAAATTTCACACAAAGCCTGTTGAACGAGCTTAAGGCACCATGAACCTCTGATGGGACTACCCGTATCATGTAGGTGGTCAGAGTAACGTTTTACCAAATCCAGCATCGAAACACGAGGATCCATATATATTTCATTAGCCCAATAAAGTATGCGGACTTCTACATACAATCAACATCTCACCCCGCCAGGATTCGAACCCACATCCCACGAGCACGTGACAGTGACAGGGGAAGGCTACCTCTGGACCACCAGGATACTAAAAGCAGTCCTAGACTCTGTTATATTTCACACAAAGCCTGTTCAACGCTCTTATGGCGCCGTGAACCTCTAATGGGGACTACCCATATCACGTAGGTGGTCAGAGTAACGTTTTACCAAATCCGGTTATGAAACACGAGGATCCATATATATTTCATTAGCCCAATAAAGTACGCGGACTTCTACATACAATCAACATCACACCCCACCAGGATTCGAACCCACAGCCCACGAGCACATGACTGTGACAGGGGAACGCTACCTCTGGACCACCAGGATACTAAAAGCAGTCCTAGACTCTGTTATATTTCACACAAAGCCTGTTCAGCGAGCTTATGGCGCCGTAAACCTCTAATGGGGACTACCCGTATCACGTAGGTGGTCAGAGTAACGTTTTACCAAATCCGGCATCGAAACACGAGGATCCATATAAATTTCATTAGCCCAATAAAGCACGCGGACTTCTACATACAATCAACATCTCACCCCGCCAGGATTCGAACCCACGGCCCTCGAGCACATGACTGTGACTAGGGAACGCTACCTCTGGACCACCAGGAAAATAAAAGCTGTCGTAGACTCTGTTAAATTTCACACAAAGCCTGTTCAACGAGTTTATGGCACCGTGAACCTTTAATGGGGACTACCCGTATCACGTAGGTGGTCAGAGTAACGTTTTACCAAATCTGGCTTCGAAACACGAGGATCCATATATATTTCATTCGCCCAATAAAGCACGCGGACTTCTACATACAATCAACACCTCACCCCGCCAGGATTGGAACTCACGGCCCACGAGCCCATGACTGTGACACGGGGAACGCTACCTCTGGACCACCAGGATACTAAAAGCACTCCTAGACTCTATTATATTTCACACAAAGCCTGTTCAACGCTCTTATGGCGCCGTGAACCTCTAATGGGGAATACCCGTGTCACGTAGGTGGTTAGAGTAACGTTTTACCAAATCCGACATCAAAACACGAGGATCAATGTATATTTCATTAGCCCCATAAAGCATGCGGACTTCTACATACAATCAACACCTCACCCGGCCAGGATTCGAACCCAGGGCCTAGGAGCCCATGACTTTGAACGGAGAACGCTACCACTGGACCCCCAGGATACTAAAAGCAGTCCTAGACTCTGTTATATTTCAATGAAAGCCTGTTCAACGAGCTTATGGCGCCGTGAACCTCTAATGTGGACTACCCGTATCTCGTAGGTGGTCAGAGTAACGTTTTACCAAATCCTGCTATGAAACATGAGGATCCATATATATTTCATTAGCCCAATAAAGCATGCGGACTTCTACATACAAACAACATCTCACCCCGCTAGGATTCGAACCCACAGCCCACGAGCACTTGACTGTGACAGGGGAACGCTACCTCTGGACCACCAGGATACTAAAAGCAGTCCTAGACTGCTAAATTTCACACAAAGCCTGTTCAACGAGCTTATTGCGCCGAGAACCTTTAATGGGGACTACCCATATCACGTAGGTGGTCAGAGTAACGTTTTACCAAATCCGGCATCGAAACACGAGGATTCATATATATTTCATTAGCCCAATAAAGCACGTGGACTTCTACATACAATCAACATCTCACCCCGCCAGGATTCGAACCCACAGCCGACGAGCACATGACTGTGACAGGGGAATGCTACCTCTGGACCACCAGGATACAAAAAGCAGTCCTAGACTCTGTAATATTTCACAAAAAGCCTGTTCAACGAGCTTATGGCGCCATGAACCTTTAATGGGGACTACCCGTATCACGTGAGTGGTCAGTGTAACGTTTTACCAAATCCTGCTTCGAAACACGAGGATCCATATATATTTCATTAGCCCAATATAGCACGCGGACTTCTACATACAATCAACACCTCACCCCGCCAGGATTGGAACCCATGGCCCACGAGCCCATGACTGTGACACGGGGAACGCTACCTCTGGACCACCAGGATACTAAAAGCACTCCTAGACTCTATTATATTTCACACAAAGCCTGTTCAACGCTCTTATGGCGCCGTGAACCTCTAATGGGGAATACCCGTATCACGTAGGTGGTTAGAGTAACGTTTTACCAAATCCGACATCAAAACACGAGGATCAATGTATATTTCATTAGCCCCATAAAGCACGCGGACTTCTACATACAATCAACACCTCACCCGGCCAGGATTCGAACCCACGGCCTAGGAGCCCATGACTTTGAACGGAGAACGCTACCACTGGACCCCCAGGATACTAAAAGCAGTCCTAGACTCTGTTATATTTCACTGAAAGCCTGATCAACAAGCTTATGGCGCCGAGAACCTTTAATGGGGACTACCCATATCACGTAGGTGGTCAGAGTAACGTTTTACCAAATCCGGCATCGAAACACGAGGATTCATATATATTTCATTAGCCCAATAAAGCATGTGGACTTCTACATACAATCAACATCTCACCCCGCCAGGATTCGAACCCACAGCCGACGAGAACATGACTGTGACAGGGGAATGCTACCTCTGGACCACCAGGATACTAAAAGCATTCCTAGACTCTGTTAAATTTCACACAAAGCCTGTTCAACGAGCTTAAGGCACCGTGAACCTCTGATGGGACTACCCGTATCATGTAGGTGGTCAGAGTAGCGTTTTACCAAATCCGGCATCGAAACACGAGGATCCATATATATTTCATTAGCCCAATAAAGTATGCGGACTTCTACATACAATCAACATCTCACCCCGCCAGGATTCGAACTCACATCCCACGAGCACGTGACAGTGACAGGGGAACGCTACCTCTTGACCACCAGGATACTAAAAGCAGTCCTAGACTCTGTTATATTTCACACAAAGCCTGTTAACGCTCTTATGGCACCGTGAACCTCTAATGGGGACTACCTATATCACGTAGGTGGTCAGAGTAACGTTTTACCAAATCCGGTTATGAAACACGAGGATCCATATATATTTCATTAGCCCAGTAAAGTACGCGGACTTCTACATACAATCAACATCACACCCCGCCAGGATTCGAACCCACAGCCCACGAGCACATGACTGTGACAGGGGAACGCTACCTCTGGACCACCAGGATACTAAAAGCAGTCCTAGACTCTGTTATATTTCACACAAAGCCTGTTCAACGAGCTTATGGCGTCGTGAACCTCTAATGGGGAATACCCCTATCACGTAGGTGGTCAGAGTAACATTTTACCAAATCCGGCATCGAAACACGAGGATCCATATATATTTCATTAGCCCAATAAGGCACGCGGACTTCTACATACAATCAACACCTCACCCGGCCAGGATTCGAACCCACGGTCTATGAGCCCATGACTGTGAACGGAGAATGCTACCTCTGGACCCCCAGGATACTAAAAGCAGTCCTAGACTCTGTTATATTTCACTCAAAGTCTGGTCAACGAGCTAATGGCGCGGTGAACCTCTAATGGGGACTACCCGTATCTCGTAGGTGGTCAGAGTAACGTTTTACCAAATCCGTCTATGAAACACGAGGATCCATATATATTTCATTAGCCCAATAAGGCACGCGGACTTCTACATCGAATCAACACCTCACCCCGCACGGATTCGAACCCACGGCCCACGAGCCCATAACTGTGACAGGGGAACGCTACCTCTGGACCACCAGGATGCTAAAGCATTCCTAGACTCTGTTATATTTCACACAAAACCTGTTCAACGAGCATATGGTGCCGAGAACCTTTAATGGGGACTACCCGTATCATGTAGGTGGTCAGAGAAACGTTTTACCAAATCCGGCTTCGAAACACGAGGATCCATATATATTTCATTTGCCCAAAAAGCACGGGGACTTCTACATACAATCAACATCTCACCCCGCCAGGATTCGAAACCACGGCCCACGAGCCCATGACGGTGACTGGGGAACGCTACCTCTGGACCACCAGGATACTAAAAGCACTCCTAGACTCTATTATATTTCACACAAAGCCTGTTCAACGCTCTTATGGCGCCGTGAACCTCTAATGGGGAATACCCGTATCACGTAGGTGGTTAGAGTAACGTTTTACCAAATCCGACATCAAAACACGAGGATCAGTGTATATTTCATTAGCCCCATAAAGCATGCGGACTTCTACATACAATCAACATCTCACCCCGCCAGGATTCGAACCCACAGCCCACGAGCACATGACTGTGACAGGGGAACGCTACCTCTGGACCACCAGGATACTAAAAGCAGTCCTAGACTGTTAAATTTCACACAAAGCCTGTTCAACGAGCTTATTGCGCCGAGAACCTTTAATGGGGACTACCCATATCACGTAGGTGGTCAGAGTAACGTTTTACCAAATCCGACATCAAAACACGAGGATCCATATATATTTCATTAGCCCAATAAAGCACGCGGACTTCTACATACAATCAACACCTCACCCGGCCAGGATTCGAACCCACGGCCTATGAGCCCATGAATGTGAACGGAGAACGCTACCTCTGGACCCCCAGGATACTAAAAGCAGTCCTAGACTCTGTTATATTTCACTCAAAGCCTGTTCAACGAGCTTTTGGCTCCGTGAACCTCTAATGGAGACTACCCATATCTCGTAGGTGGTCAGAGTAACGTTTTACCAAATCCCGCTATGATACACGGTTATCCATATATATTTCATTAGCCCAATAAAGCACGCGGACTTCTACATCCAATCAACACCTCACCCCACACGGATTCGAACCCCCGGCCCACGAGCCCATAACTGTGACAGGGGAACGCTACCTCTGGACCACCAGGATACTAAGAGCATTCCTAGACTCTGTTATATTTCACACAAAACCTGTTCAACGAGCATATGGCGCCGAGAACCTTTAATGGGGACTACCCGTATCATGTAGGTGGTCAGAGAAACGTTTTACCAAATCCGGCTTCGAAACACGAGGATCCATATATATTTCATTAGCCCAATAAAGCACGGGGACTTCTACATACAATCAACATCTCACCCCGCCAGGATTCGAAACCACGGCCCACGAGCCCATGACGGTGACTGGGGAACGCTACCTCTGGACCACCAGGATACTAAAAGCATTCCTAGACTCTGTTATATTTCACACAAAACCTGTTCAACGAGCATATGGCGCCGAGAACCTTTAATGGGGACTACCCGTATCATGTAGGTGGTCAGAGAAACGTTTTTCCAAATCCGGCTTCGAAACACGAGGATCCATATATATTTCATTAGCCCAATAAAGCACGGGGACTTCTACATACAATGAACATCTCACCCCGCCAGGATTCGAAACCACGGCCCACGAGCCCATGACGGTGACTGGGGAACGCTACCTCTGGACCACCAGGATACTAAAAGCAGTCCTATACTCTGTTATATTTCACACAAAACCTGTTCAACGAGCATATGGCGCCGAGAACCTTTAATGGTGACTACCAGCATCACTGAGGTGGTCAGAGTAACGTTTTACCAAATCCGGCTTCGAAACACGAGGATCCATATATATTTCATTACCCCAATAATGCACGCAGACTTCTACATACAATGAACACCTCACCCCGAAAGGATTCGAACCCACGGCCCACGAGCCCATGACTGTGACTGGGGAACGCTACCTCTGGACCACCAGGATACTAAAAGCAGTCCTAGACTCTGTTAAATTTCACACAAAGCCTGTTGAACGAGCTTAAGGCACCATGAACCTCTGATGGGACTACCCGTATCATGTAGGTGGTCAGAGTAACGTTTTACCAAATCCAGCATCGAAACACGAGGATCCATATATATTTCATTAGCCCAATAAAGTATGCGGACTTCTACATACAATCAACATCTCACCCCGCCAGGATTCGAACCCACATCCCACGAGAACGTGACAGTGACAGGGGAAGGCTACCTCTGGACCACCAGGATACTAAAAGCAGTCCTAGACTCTGTTATATTTCACACAAAGCCTGTTAACGCTCTTATGGCGCCGTGAACCTCTAATGGGGACTACCCATATCACGTAGGTGGTCAGAGTAACGTTTTACCAAATCCGGTTATGAAACACGAGGATCCATATATATTTCATTAGCCCAATAAAGTACGCGGACTTCTACATACAATCAACATCACACCCCACCAGGATTCGAACCCACAGCCCACGAGCACATGACTGTGACAGGGGAACGCTACCTCTGGACCACCAGGATACTAAAAGCAGTCCTAGACTCTGTTATATTTCACACAAAGCCTGTTCAGCGAGCTTATGGCGCCGTAAACCTCTAATGGGGAATACCCGTATCACGTAGGTGGTCAGAGTAACGTTTTACCAAATCCGGCATCGAAACACGAGGATCCATATATATTTCATTAGCCCAATAAGGCACGCGGACTTCTACATACAATCAACACCTCACCCGGCCAGGATTCGAACCCACGGTCTATGAGCCCATGATTGTGAACGGAGATTGCTACCTCTGGACCCCCAGGATACTAAAAGCAGTCCTAGACTCTGTTATATTTCACTCAAAGCCTGTTCAACGAGCTTATGGCGCGGTGAACCTCTAATGGGGACTACCTGTATCTCGTAGGTGGTCAGAGTAACGTTTTACCAAATCCGGCTATGAAACACGAGGATCCATATATATCTCATTAGCCCAATAAAGCACGCGGACTTCTACATCGAATCAACACCTCACCCCGCACGGATTCGAACCCACGGCCCACGAGCCCATAACTGTGATAGGGGAACGCTACATCTGGACCACCAGGATACTAAAAGCATTCCTAGACTCTGTTATATTTCACACAAAGCCTGTTCAACGAGCTTAAGGCACCGTGAACCTCTAATGGGACCACCCGTATCACGTAGGTGGTTCAGAGTAACGTTTTACCAAATCCGGCATCGAAACACGAGGATCCATATACATTTCATTAGCCCAATAAAGCACGCGGACTTCTACATACAATCAACATCTCACCCCGCCAGGATTCGAAACCACGGCCCACGAGCCCATGACGGTGACTGGGGAACGCCCTCTCTGGACCACCAGGATACTAAAAGCAGTCCTATACTCTGTTATATTTCCCACAAATCCTGTTCAACGAGCATATGGCGCCGTGAACCTCTAATGGGGACTATAAAGCGCCTCACCCCGAAAGGATTCGAACCCACTGCCCAGCAGACCATGACTGTGACCGGAAAATGCTACCTCTGGACCACCAGGATACTAAAAGCAGTCCAAGACTCTGTTATATTTCACACAAAACCTGTTCAACGAGCATATGGCGCCGAGAACCTTTAATGGGGACTACCCGTATCACGTAGGTGGTCAGAGTAACGTTTTACCAAATCCGGCATCGAAACACGAGGATCCATA
The DNA here is from genome assembly GCA_958450375.1 of Homarus gammarus. NCBI lineage: Eukaryota > Metazoa > Arthropoda > Malacostraca > Decapoda > Nephropidae > Homarus > Homarus gammarus. Next base: position 477,111 of record CAUDMG010001305.1, read on the forward strand.
TAAATTTCATTAGCCCAATAAAGCACGCGGACTTCTACATACAATCAACATCTCACCCCGCCAGGATTCGAACCCACGGCCCTCGAGCACATGACTGTGACTAGGGAACGCTACCTCTGGACCACCAGGAAAATAAAAGCTGTCGTAGACTCTGTTAAATTTCACACAAAGCCTGTTCAACGAGTTTATGGCACCGTGAACCTTTAATGGGGACTACCCGTATCACGTAGGTGGTCAGAGTAACGTTTTACCAAATCCGGCTTCGAAACACGAGGATCCATATATATTTCATTCGCCCAATAAAGCACGCGGACTTCTACATACAATCAACACCTCACCCCGCCAGGATTCGAATCCACGGCCTATGAGCCCATGACTGTGAACGGAGAATGCTACCTCTGGACCCCCAGGATACTAAAAGCAGTCCTAGACTCTGTTATATTTCACTCAAAGCCTGTTCAACGAGCTTATGGCGCCGTGAACCTCTAATGGGGACTACCCGTATCTCGTAGGTGGTCAGAGTAACGTTTTACCAAATCCGGCTTCGAAACACGAGGATCCATATATATTTCATTAGCCCAATAAAGCATGCGGACTTCTACATACAATCAACATCTCAACCCGTCAGGATTCGAACCCACGGCCCACGAGCCCATGACTGTGACTGGGGAACGCTACCTCTGGACCACCAGGATACTAAAAGCAGTCCTAGACTCTGTTATATTTCACTCAAAGCCTGTTCAACGCTCTTATGGCGCCGTGAACCTCTAATGGGGACTACTCGTATCACGTCGGTTGTCAGAGTAACGTTTTACCAAATCCTGCTTCGAAACACGAGGATCCATATATATTTCATTAGCCCAATAAAGCATGCGGACTTCTACATACAATCAACATCTCAACCCGTCAGGATTCGAACCCACGGCCCACGAGCCCATGACTGTGACTGGGGAACGCTACCTCTGGACCACCAGGATACTAAAAGCAGTCCTAGACTCTGTTATATTTCACACAAAACCTGATCAACGAGCATATGGCGCTGAGAACCTTTAATGGGGACTACCAGCATCACGTAGGTGGTCAGAGTAACGTTTTACCATATCCGGCATAGAAACACGAGGACCCATATATATTTAATTAGCCCAATAATGCACGCAGACTTCTACATACAATGAACACCTCACCCCGAAAGGATTCGAACCCACGGCCCACGAGCCCATGACTGTGACTGGGGAACGCTACCTCTGGACCACCAGGATACTAAAAGCAGTCCTAGACTCTGTTAAATTTCACACAAAGCCTGTTCAACGAGCTTATGGCACCGTGAACCTCTAATGGGGACTACCCGTATCACGTAGGTGGTCAGAGTAGCGTTTTGCCAAATCCGGCTTCGAAACACGAGGATCCATATATATTTCATTAGCCCAATAAAGAACGCAGACTTCTACATTCAATCAACACTTCACCCCGCCAGGATTCGAACCCACGGCCTATGAGCCTATGACTGTGAACGGAGAACGTTACCTCTGGACCACCAGGATACTAAAAGCAGTCCTACACTCTGTTATATTTCACACAAAGCCTGTTCAACGCTCTTATGGCGCCGTGAACCTCTAATGGGGACTACCCATATCACGTAGGTGGTCAGAGTAACGTTTTACCAAATCCGGTTATGAAACACGAGGATCCATATATATTTCATTAGCCCAATAAAGTACGCGGACTTCTACATACAATCAACATCACACCCCGCCAGGATTCGAACCCACAGCCCACGAGCACATGACAGTGACAGGGGAACGCTACCTCTGGACCACCAGGATACTAAAAGCAGTCCTAGACTCTGTTATATTTCACACAAAGCCTGTTCAACGAGCTTATGGCGCCGTGAACCTTTAATGGGGACTACCGGTATCACGTAAGTGGTCAGTGTAACGTTTTACCAAATCCGGCTTCGAAACACGAGGATCCATATATATTTCATTAGCCCAATAAAGTACGCGGACTTCTACATACAATCAACATCACACCCCGCCAGGATTCGAACCCACAGCCCAAGAGCCCATGACTGTGACACGGGGAACGCTACCTCTGGACCACCAAGATACTAAAAGGAGTCCAAGGCTCTGTTATACTTCACCCAAAACCTGTTCAACGAGCATATGGCGCCGTGAACCTCTAATGGGGACTATAAAGCGCCTCACCCCGAAAGGATTCGAACCCACTGCCCAGGAGACCATGACTGTGACCGGAAAATGCTACCTCTGGACCACCAGGATACTAAAAGCAGTCCTAGACTCTGTTATATATCACACAAAACCTGTTCAACGAGCATATGGCGCCGAGAACCTTTAATGGGGACTACCCGTATCACGTAGGTGGTCAGGGTAACGTTTTACCAAATCCGGCATCGAAACACGAGGATCCATATAAATTTCATTAGCCCAATAAAGCACGCGGACTTCTACATACAATCAACACACACCTCACCCGGCCAGGATTCGAACCCACGGCCTATGAGCCCATGACTGTGAACGGAGAACGCTACCTCTGGACCACCAGGATAATAAAAGCTGTCGTAGACTCTGTTAAATTTCACACAAAGCCTGTTCAACGAGTTTATGGCACCGTGAACCTTTAATGGGGACTACCCGAATCACGTAGGTGGTCAGAGTAACGTTTTACCAAATCCGGCTTCGAAACACGAGGATCCATATATATTTCATTAGCCCAATAAAGCACGCGAATTTCTACATACAATCAATATCTCACCCCGCCAGGATTCGAACCCACGGCCCACGAGCCCATGACTGTGACTGGGGAACGCTACCTCTGGACCACCAGGATACTAAAAGCAGTCCTAGACTTTGTTATATTTCACTCAAAGCCTGTTCAACGCTCTTATGGCGCCGTGAACCTCTAATGGGGACTACCCATATCACGTAGGTGGTCAGAGCAACGTTTTACCAAATCAGGCTTCGAAACACGAGGATCCATATATATTTCATTAGCCCAATAATGCACGCGGACTTCTACATACAATGAACACCTCACCCCAAAAGGATTCGAACCCACGGCCCACGAGCCCATGACTGTGACTGGGGAACGCTACCTCTGGACCACCAGGATACTAAAAGCAGTCCTAGACTCTGTTATATTTCACCCAAAGCCTGTTCAACGAGATTTTGGCGCCGTGAACCTCTAAGGGGAATACCCATATCATGTAGGTGGTCAGAGTAGCGTATTACGAAATCCGGCTTCAAACACGAGAATCCATATATATTTCATTAGCCCAATAAAGCACGCAGACTTCTACATACAAACAACACCTCACCCCGCCAGGATTCGAACCCACGGCCTATGAGCCCATGACTGTGAACGGAGAACGCTACCTCTGGACCACCAGGATACTAAAAGCAGTCCTAGACTCTGTTATAATTCACACAAAGCCTGTTCAATGATCTTATGGCGCCGTGAACCTCTAATGGGGACGACCGGTATCACGTAGGTGGTCAGAGTAACGTTTTACCAAATCCGGCTACGAAACACGAGGATAAATATATATTTCATTAGCACAATAAAGCACGCGGACTTCTACATACAATCAACATCTCACCCCGCCAGGATTCGAACAAACGGCCCACGAGCACATGACTCTGACTGGGGAACGCTACCTCTGGACCACCAGGATACTAAAAGCAGTCCTAGATTCTGTTATATTTCACACAAAAACCCTGTTCAACGAGATTTTGGCTCCGTGAACCTCTAATGGGGACTACCCGTATCTCGTAGGTGGTCAGAGTAACGTTTTACCAAATCCGGTTATGAAACACGATTATCCATATATATTTCATTAGCCCAATAAAGCACGCGGACTTCTACATCCAATCAACACCTCACCCCACACGGATTTGAACCCCCGGCCCACGAGCCCATAACTGTGACAGGGGAACGCTACCTCTGGACCACCAAGATACTAAAAGCAGTCCTAGGCTCTGTTATATTTCACACAAAGCCTCTTCAAAGAGTTTATGGCGCCGTGAACCTCTAATGGGGAATACCCGTATCACGTAGGTGGTCAGAGGAACGTTTAACCAAATCCGGCATCGAAAGACGAGGATCCATATATATTTCATTAGCCCAATAAAGAACGCGGACTTCTACATACAATCAACACACACCTCACCCGGCCAGGATTCGAACCCACGGCCTATGAGCCCATGACTGTGAATGGAGAACGCTACCTCTGGACCCCCAGGATACTAAAAGCAGTCCTAGACTCTGTTATATTTCACACAAAACCTGTTCAACGAGCATATGGCGCCGAGAACCCTTAATGGGGACTACCCGTATTACGTAGGTGGTCAGAGTAACGTTTTACCAAATCCCGCTTCGAAACACGAGGATCCATATATATTTCAATAGCCCAATAAAGCACGCGGACTTCTACATACAATCAACATCTCACCCCGCCAGGATTCGAAACCATGGCCCACGAGCACATGACTCTGAGTGGGAAACGCTAGCTCTGGACCACCAGGATACTAAAATCAGTCCTAGTCTCTGTTATATTTCACACAAAGCCTGTTCAACGAGCTTATGGCGCCGTGAACCTTTAATGGCGACTACCCGTATCACGTAGGTGGTCAGAGTAACGTTTTACCAAATCCCGCTTCGAAACACGAGGATCCATATATATTTCATTAGCCCAATAAAGCACGCGGACTTCTACATACAATCAACATCTCACCCCGCCAGGATTCGAACCCACGGCCCACGAGCACATGACTGTGACTGGGGAACGCTACCTCTGGACCACCAGGATACAAAAAGCAGTTCTAGACTCGGTTATATTTCACACAAAGCCTGTTGAACGAGCTTTTTGCGCCGTGAACCTCTAATGGCGACTACCCGTATCACGTAGGTGGTCAGAGTAACGTTTTACCAAATCCGGCTTCGAAACACGAGGATCCATATATATTTCATTAGCCCAATAAAGCACGCGGACTTCTGCATCCAATCAACACCTCACCCCGCACGGATTCGAACCCACGGCCCACGAGCCCATAACTGTGACAGGGGAACGCTACCTCTGGACCACCAGGATACTAAAAGCATTCCTAGACTCTGTTATATTTCACACAAAGCCTGTTCAACGAGCTTAAGGCACCGTGTACCTCTAATGGGACTACCCGTATCATGTAGGTGGTAAGAGTAACGTTTTACCAAATCCGGCATCGAAACACGAGGATCCATATATATTTCATTAGCCCAATAAAGCACGCGGACTTCTACATACAATCAACACCTCACCCCGCCAGGATTCGAATCCACGGCCTATGAGCCCATGACTGTGAACGGAGAATGCTACCTCTGGACCCCCAGGATACTAAAAGCAGTCCTAGACTCTGTTATATTTCACACAAAGCCTGTTCAACGAGTTTATGGCACCATGAACCTTTAATGGGGACTACCCGTATCACGTAGGTGGTCAGAGTAACGTTTTACCAAATCTGGCTTCGAAACACGAGGATCCATATATATTTCATTAGCCCAATAAAGCACGCGGACTTCTACATACAATCAACACCTCACCCCGCCAGGATTCGAATCCACGGCCTATGAGCCCATGACTGTGAACGGAGAATGCTACCTCTGGACCCCCAGGATACTAAAAGCAGTCCTAGACTCTGTTGTATTTCACACAAAGCCTGTTCAACGAGCTTATGGCGCCGTGAACCTCTAATGGGGACTACCCGTATCACGTAGGTGGTCAGAGTAACGTTTTACCAAATCCGGCTTCGAAACACGAGGATCCATATATATTTCATTAGCCCAATAAAGCACGCGAACTTCTACATACAATCAATATCTCACCCCGCCAGGATTCGAACCCACGGCCCACGAGCCCATGACTGTGACTGGGGAACGCTACCTCTGGACCACCAGGATACTAAAAGCAGTCCTAGACTCTGTTATATTTCACACAAAGCCTGTTCAACGCTCTTATGGAGCCGTGAACCTCTAATGGGGACTACCCATATCACGTAGGTGGTCAGAGCAACGTTTTACCAAATCAGGCTTCGAAACACGAGGACCCATATATATTTCATTAGCTCAATAATGCACGCGGACTTCTACATACAATGAACACCTCACCCCAAAAGGATTCGAACCCACGGCCCACGAGCCCATGACTGTGACTGGGGAACGCTACCTCTGGATCACCAGGATACTAAAAGCAGTCCTAGACTCTGTTATATTTCACTCAAAACCTGTTCAAGGAGCATATGGCGCTGAGAACCCTTAATGGGGACTAACCGTATCACGTAGGTGGTCAGAGTAACGTTTTACCAAATCAGGCTCCGAAACACGGGAATCCATATATATTTCATTAGCCCAATAAAGCACGCAGACTTCAACATACAATCAACACCTCACGCCGCCAGGATTCGAACCCACGGCATATGAGCCCATGACTGTTAACGGAGAACGCTACCTCTGGACCACCAGGATACTAAAAGCAGTCCTACACTCTGTTATATTTCACACAAAGCTTGATCAACGATCTTATGGCGCCGTGAACCTCTAATGGGGACTACCCGTATCACGTAGGTGGTCAGATTAACGTTTTACCAAATCCGGCTACGAAACACGAGGATCCATATATATTTCATTAGCACAATAAAGCACGCAGACTTCTACATACAATCAACATCTCACCCCGCCAGGATTCGAACAAACGGCCCACGAGCACCTGACTCTGACTGGGGAACACTACCTCTGGACCACCAGGATACTAAAAGCAGTCCTAGACTCTGTTATATATCACACAAAGCCTGTTCAACGAGATTATGGCGCCGTGAACCTCTAATGGGGACTACCCATATCATGTAGGTGGTCAGAGTAGCGTATTACGAAATCCGGCTTCGAAACACGAGAATCCATATATATTTCATTAGCCCAATAAAGCACGCAGACTTCTACATACAATCAACACCTCACCCCGCCAGGATTCGAACCCACGGCCTATGAGCCCATGACTGTGAACGGAGAACGCTACCTCTGGACCACCAGGATACTAAAAGCAGTCCTAGACTCTGCTATAATTCACACAAAGCCTGTTCAACGATCTTATGGCGCCGTGAACCTCTAATGGGGACTACCGGTATCACGTAGGTCGTCAGAGTAACGTTTTACCAAATCCGGCTACGAAACACGAGGATCCATATATATTTCATTAGCACAATAAAGCACGCGGACTTCTACATACAATCAACATCTCACCCCGCCAGGATTCGAACAAACGTCCCACGAGCACATGACTCTGACTGGGGAACGCTACCTCTGGACCACCAGGATACTAAAAGCAGTCCTAGATTCTGTTATATTTCACTCAAAGCCTGTTCAACGAGATTTTGGCTCCGTGAACCTCTAAAGGGGACTTCCCGTATCTCGTAGGTGGTCAGAGTAACGTTTAACCAAATCCGGCTATGAAACACGATTATCCATATATATTTCATTAGCCCAATAAAGCACGCGGACTTCTACATCCAATCAACACCTCACCCCACACGGATTCGAACCCCCGGCCCACGAGCCCATAACTGTGACAGGGGAACGCTACCTCTGGACCAGCAGGATACTAAAAGCAGTCCTAGACTCTCTTATACTTCACACAAAGCCTGTTCAACGAGCTTAAGCCACCGTGAACCTCAATGGGACTACCCGTATCATGTAGGTGGTCAGAGTAATGTTTTACCAAATCCGGCATCGAAACACGAGGATCCATATATATTTCATTAGCCCAATAATGCACGCGGACTTCTACAAACAATCAACATCTCACCCCGCTAGGATTCGAACCCACGGCCCACGAGCACATGACTGTGACTGGGGAACGCTACCTCTGGACCACCAGGATACAAAAAGCAGTTCTAGACTCGGTTATATTTCACACAAAGCCTGTTCAACGAGCTTTTTGCGCCGTGAACCTCTAATGGCGACTACCCGTATCACGTAGGTGGTCAGAGTAACGTTTTACCAAATCCGGCTTCGAAACACGAGGATCCATATATATTTCATTAGCCCAATAAAGCACGCGGACTTCTGCATCCAATCAACACCTCACCCCGCACGGATTCGAACCCACGGCCCACGAGCCCATAACTGTGACAGGGGAACGCTACCTCTGGACCACCAGGATACTAAAAGCATTCCTAGACTCTGTTATATTTCACACAAAGCCTGTTCAACGAGCTTAAGGCACCGTGAACCTCTAATGGGACTACCCGTATCACGTAGGTGGTCAGAGTAACGTTTTACCAAATCTGGCTTCGAAACACGAGGATCCATATATATTTCATTAGCCCAATAAAGCACGCGGACTTCTACATACAATCAACACCTCACCCCGCCAGGATTCGAATCCACGGCCTATGAGCCCATGACTGTGAACGGAGAATGCTACCTCTGGACCCCCAGGATACTAAAAGCAGTCCTAGACTCTGTTGTATTTCACACAAAGCCTGTTCAACGAGCTTATGGCGCCGTGAACCTCTAATGGGGACTACCCGTATCACGTAGGTGGTCAGAGTAACGTTTTACCAAATCCGGCTTCGAAACACGAGGATCCATATATATTTCATTAGCCCAATAAAGCACGCGAACTTCTACATACAATCAATATCTCACCCCGCCAGGATTCGAACCCACGGCCCACGAGCCCATGACTGTGACTGGGGAACGCTACCTCTGGACCACCAGGATACTAAAAGCAGTCCTAGACTCTGTTATATTTCACACAAAGCCTGTTCAACGCTCTTATGGAGCCGTGAACCTCTAATGGGGACTACCCATATCACGTAGGTGGTCAGAGCAACGTTTTACCAAATCAGGCTTCGAAACACGAGGACCCATATATATTTCATTAGCTCAATAATGCACGCGGACTTCTACATACAATGAACACCTCACCCCAAAAGGATTCGAACCCACGGCCCACGAGCCCATGACTGTGACTGGGGAACGCTACCTCTGGATCACCAGGATACTAAAAGCAGTCCTAGACTCTGTTATATTTCACTCAAAACCTGTTCAAGGAGCATATGGCGCTGAGAACCCTTAATGGGGACTAACCGTATCACGTAGGTGGTCAGAGCAACGTTTTACCAAATCAGGCTCCGAAACACGGGAATCCATATATATTTCATTAGCCCAATAAAGCACGCAGACTTCAACATACAATCAACACCTCACGCCGCCAGGATTCGAACCCACGGCATATGAGCCCATGACTGTTAACGGAGAACGCTACCTCTGGACCACCAGGATACTAAAAGCAGTCCTACACTCTGTTATATTTCACACAAAGCTTGATCAACGATCTTATGGCGCCGTGAACCTCTAATGGGGACTACCCGTATCACGTAGGTGGTCAGAGTAACGTTTTACCAAATCCGGCTACGAAACACGAGGATCCATATATATTTCATTAGCACAATAAAGCACGCGGACTTCTACATACAATCAACATCTCACCCCGCCAGGATTCGAACAAACGGCCCACGAGCACCTGACTCTGACTGGGGAACGCTACCTCTGGACCACCAGGATACTAAAAGCAGTCCTAGACTCTGTTATATATCACACAAAGCCTGTTCAACGAGATTATGGCGCCGTGAACCTCTAATGGGGACTACCCATATCATGTAGGTAGTCAGAGTAGCGTATTACGAAATCCGGCTTCGAAACACGAGAATCCATATATATTTCATTAGCCCAATAAAGCACGCAGACTTCTACATACAATCAACACCTCACCCCGCCAGGATTCGAACCCACGGCCTATGAGCCCATGACTGTGAACGGAGAACGCTACCTCTGGACCACCAGGATACTAAAAGCAGTCCTAGACTCTGCTATAATTCACACAAAGCCTGTTCAACGATCTTATGGCGCCGTGAACCTCTAATGGGGACTACCGGTATCACGTAGGTCGTCAGAGTAACGTTTTACCAAATCCGGCTACGAAACACGAGGATCCATATATATTTCATTAGCACAATAAAGCACGCGGACTTCTACATACAATCAACATCTCACCCCGCCAGGATTCGAACAAACGTCCCACGAGCACATGACTCTGACTGGGGAACGCTACCTCTGGACCACCAGGATACTAAAAGCAGTCCTAGATTCTGTTATATTTCACTCAAAGCCTGTTCAACGAGATTTTGGCTCCGTGAACCTCTAAAGGGGACTTCCCGTATCTCGTAGGTGGTCAGAGTAACGTTTTACCAAATCCGGCTATGAAACACGATTATCCATATATATTTCATTAGCCCAATAAAGCACGCGGACTTCTACATCCAATCAACACCTCACCCCACACGGATTCGAACCCCCGGCCCACGAGCCCATAACTGTGACAGGGGAACGCTACCTCTGGACCAGCAGGATACTAAAAGCAGTCCTAGACTCTCTTATACTTCACACAAAGCCTGTTCAACGAGCTTAAACCACCGTGAACCTCAATGGGACTACCCGTATCATGTAGGTGGTCAGAGTAATGTTTTACCAAATCCGGCATCGAAACACGAGGATCCATATATATTTCATTAGCCCAATAATGCACGCGGACTTCTACAAACAATCAACATCTCACCCCGCTAGGATTCGAACCCACGGCCCACGAGCCCATAACTGTGACTGGGGAACGCTACCTCTGGACCACCAGGATACTAAAAGCAGTCCTAGACTCAGTTAAATTTCACACAAAGCCTGTTCAACGAGCTTATGGCGCGGTGAACCTTTAATGGGGACTACCCGTATCATGTAGGTGGTCAGAGTAACGTTTTACCAAATCCGGCTTCGAAACACGAGGATCCATATATATTTCATTAGCCCAATAATGAAGGCGGACTTCTACATACAATCAATACCTCACCCCGCCAGGATTGGAATCCACGGCCTATGAGCCCATGATTGTGAACGGAGAACGCTACCTCTGGACCCCCAGGAGACTAAAAGCAGTCCTAGACTCTGTTATATTTCACTTAAAGCCTGTTCAACGAGCTTATGGCGCCGTGAACCTCTCATGGGGACTGCCCGTATCTCGTAGGTGGTCAGAGTAACGTTTTACCAAATCCGGCTATGAAACCCGAGGATCGATATATATTTCATTAGCCCAATAAAGCACGTGGACTTCTACATACAATCAACATCTCACCCCGCCAGGATTCGAACCCACAGCCCACGAGCACATGACTGTGTCAGGGAAACGCTACCTCTGGACCACCAGGATACTAAAAGCAGTCCAAGACTCTGTTATAATTCACACAAAGCCTGTTCAACGTGCTTATGGTGCCATGAACCTTTAATGGGGAGTACCCGTATCACGTAAGTGGTCAGTGTAACGTTTTACCAAATCCTGATTCGAAACACGAGGATCCATATATATTTCCTTAGCCCAATAAAGCACGCGGACTTCTACATACAATCAACACCTCACCCCGCCAGGATTGGAACCCATGGCCCACGAGCCCATGACTGTGACACGGGGAACGCTACCTCTGGACCACCAGGATACTAAAAAGCAGTCCTAGACTCTGCTATAATTCACACAAAGCCTGTTCAACGCTCTTATGGCGCCGTGATCCTCTAATGGGGAATACCCGTATCACGTAGGTGGTTAGAGTAACGTTTTACCATATCCGACATCAAAACACGAGGATCAATGTATAATTCATTAGCCCCATAAAGCACGCGGACTTCTACTTACAATCAACACCTCACCCGGCCAGGATTCGAACCCACGGCCTATGAGCCCATGACTGTGAACGGAGAACGCTACCACTGGACCCTCAAGATACTAAAAGCAGTCCTAGACTCTGTTATATTTCACTGAAAGCCTGTTCAACGAGCTTATGGCGCCGTGAACCTCTAATGGGGACTACCCGTACCTCGTAGGTGGTCAGAGTAACGTTTTACCAAATCCGGCTATGAAACATGAGGATCCATATATATTTCATTTGCCCAATAAAGCACGCGGACTTCTACATCCAATCAACACCTCACCCCGCACGGATTCGAACCCACGGCCCACGAGCCCATAACTGTGACAGGGGAACGCTACCTCTGGACCACCAGGATACTAAAAGCAGTCCTACACTCTGTTATAATTCACACAAAGCCTTTCAACGTGCTTATGGTGCCATGAACCTCTAATGGGGTCTACCCATATCACGTAGGTGGTCAGAGTAACGTTTTACCAAATCCGGCATCGAAACACGAGGATTCATATATATTTCATTAGCCCAATAAAGCACGCGGACTTCTACATACAATCAACATCTCACCCTGCCAGGATTCGAACCCACGGCCCACGAGCACATGACTGTGACTGGGGAACGCTACCTCTGGACCACCAGGATACTAAAAGCAGTCCTAGACTCTGTTAAATTTCACACAAAGCCTGTTCAACGAGCTTATTGCGCCGAGAACCTTTAATGGGGACTACCCATATCACGTAGGTGGTCAGAGTAACGTTTTACCAAATCCGGCTATGAAACACGATTATCCATATATATTTCATTAGCCCAATAAAGCACGCGGACTTCTACATCCAATCAACACCTCACCCCACACGGATTCGAACCCCCGGCCCACGAGCCCATAACTGTGACAGGGGAACGCTACCTCTGGACCAGCAGGATACTAAAAGCAGTCCTAGACTCTCTTATACTTCACACAAAGCCTGTTCAACGAGCTTAAGCCACCGTGAACCTCAATGGGACTACCCGTATCATGTAGGTGGTCAGAGTAATGTTTTACCAAATCCGGCATCGAAACACGAGGATCAATGTATAATTCATTAGCCCCATAAAGCACGCGGACTTCTACTTACACTCAACACCTCACCCGGCCAGGATTCGAACCCACGGCCTATGAGCCCATGACTGTGAACGGAGAACGCTACCACTGGACCCCCAAGATACTAAAAGCAGTCCTAGACTCTGTTATATTTCACTGAAAGCCTGTTCAACGAGCTTATGGCGCCGTGAACCTCTTATGGGGACTACCCGTACCTCGTAGGTGGTCAGAGTAACGTTTTACCAAATCCGGCTATGAAACATGAGGATCCATATATATTTCATTAGCCCAATAAAGCACGCGGACTTCTACATCCAATCAACACCTCACCCCGCACGGATTCGAACCCACGGCCCACGAGCCCATAACTGTGACAGGGGAACGCTACCTCTGGACCACCAGGATACTAAAAGCAGTCCTACACTCTGTTATAATTCACACAAAGCCTGTTCAACGCTCTTATGGCGCCGTGAACCTCTAATGGGGAATACCCGTATCACGTAGGTGGTTAGAGTAACGTTTTACCATATCCGACATCAAAACACGAGGATCAATGTATAATTCATTAGCCCCATAAAGCACGCGGACTTCTACTTACAATCAACACCTCACCCGGCCAGGATTCGAACCCACGGCCTATGAGCCCATGACTGTGAACGGAGAACGCTACCACTGGACCCCCAAGATACTAAAAGCAGTCCTAGACTCTGTTATATTTCACTGAAAGCCTGTTCAACGAGCTTATGGCGCCGTGAACCTCTAATGGGGACTACCCGTACCTCGTAGGTGGTCAGAGTAACGTTTTACCAAATCCGGCTATGAAACATGAGGATCCATATATATTTCATTAGCCCAATAAAGCACGCGGACTTCTACATCCAATCAACACCTCACCCCGCACGGATTCGAACCCACGGCCCACGAGCCCATAACTGTGACAGGGGAACGCTACCTCTGGACCACCAGGATACTAAAAGCAGTCCTACACTCTGTTATAATTCACACAAAGCCTTTCAACGTGCTTATGGTGCCATGAACCTCTAATGGGGACTACCCATAGCACGTAGGTGGTCAGAGTAACGTTTTACCAAATCCGGCATCGAAACACGAGGATTCATATATATTTCATTAGCCCAATAAAGCACGCGGACTTCTACATACAATCAACATCTCACCCTGCCAGGATTCGAACCCACGGCCCACGAGCACATGACTGTGACTGGGGAACGCTACCTCTGGACCACCAGGATACTAAAAGCAGTCCTAGACTCTGTTAAATTTCACACAAAGCCTGTTCAACGAGCTTATTGCGCCGAGAACCTTTAATGGGGACTACCCATATCACGTAGGTGGTCAGAGTAACGTTTTACCAAATCCGGCATCGAAACACGAGGATTCTTATATATTTCATTTGCCCAATAAAGCACGCGGACTTCTACATACAATCAACATCTCACCCCGCCAGGATTCGAACCCACAGCCCAGGAGCACATGACTGTGACAGGGGAACGCTACCTCTGGACCACCAGGATACTAAAAGCAGTCCTACACTCTGTTATATTTCACACAAAACCTGTTCAACGAGCATATGGCGCCGAGAACCTTTAATGGGGTCTACCCGCATCACCTAGGTGGTCAGGATAACGTTTTCCCAAATCCGGCTTCGAAACACGGGGACCCATATATATTTCATTAGCCCAATAATGCACGCAGACTTCTACATACAATCAACACACACCTCACCCCGCCAGGATTGAACCCATGGCCCACGAGCCCATGACTGTGACCGGGGAACGCTACCTCTGGACCACTAGGATACTAAAAGCAGTCCTAGACTCTGTTATAATTCACACAAAGCCTATTCAACGTGCTTTTGGTGCCATGAACCTCTAATGGGGACTACCCGTATCACGTAGGTGGTCAGAGTAACGTTTTACCAAATCCGGCTTCGAAACACGAGGATCGATATATATTTCATTATCCCAATAAAACAAGCGGACTTCTACATACAATCAACACCTCACACCGCCAGGATTCGACTCCACGGCCCACGAGCCCAAGACTGTGACCGGGGAACGCTATCTCTGGACAAACCAGGATACTAAAAGCAGTCCTAGACTCTGTTATATTTCATAGAAAGCCTGTTCAACGAGCTTATGACGCCGTGAACCTCTGATGGGGACCACCCGTATCACGAAAGTGATCAGAGTAACGTTTTACCAAATCCGGTTTCGAAACAAGAGGATCCATATATATTTCATTAGCCCAATAAAGCACGCAGACTTCTACATACAATGAACACCTCACCCTGCCAGTATTCCAACCCACGGCCCACGAGCCCAAGACTGTGACCGGGGAACGCTACCTCTAGACCTCCAGGTTACTAAAAGCAGTCCTAGACTCTGTTATATTTCACACAAAGCCTGTTCAACGAGCTTATGGCGACTTAAACCTCTAATGGGGAGTACCCGTATCACATAGGTGGTCAGAGTAACGTTTTACCAAATCCGGCTTCGAAACACGAGGATCCACATATATTTCATTGGCCCAATAAAGCACGCGGACTTCTACATACAATCAACACCTCACCCCGCCAGGATTCGAATCCACGGCCTATGAGCCCATGACTGTGAACAGAGAACGCTACCTCTAGACCCCCAGGATACTAAAAGCAGTCCTAGACTCTGTTATATTTCACTCAAAGCCTGTTCAACGAGCTTATGGCGCCGTGAACCTCTAATGGGGACTACCCGTATCTCGTAGGTGGTCAGAGTAACGTTTTACCAAATCTGGCTTCGAAACACGAGGACCCATATATATTTCATTTGCCCAATAAAGCACACGGACTTCTACATACAATCAACACACTCCTCACCCCGCCAGGATTCGAACCCACGGCCCATGAGCCCATGACTGTGACCAGGGAACGCTACCTCTGGACCACCAGGATACTAAAAGCAGTACTAGACTCTGTTATAATTCACACAAAGCCTGTTCAACGAGCTTATGGTGCCGTGAACCTCTAATGGGGACTACCCATATCACGAAGGTGGTCAGAGTAGCGTATTACCAAATCTGGCTTCGAAACACGAGGATCCATATATATTTCATTAGTCCAATAAAGCACACAGACTTCTACATACAATCAACACCTCACCCTGCCAGGATTCGAACCCATGGTCCATGAGCTCATGACTGTGACCGGGGAACTCTACCTCTGGACCCCCAGGATACTAAAAGCAGTCCTACACTCTGCTATGTTTCACTCAAAGCCTGTTCAACGAGCATATGGCACCGTGAACCTCTAATGGGGACTACCCGTATCTCGTAGGTGGTCAGAGTAACGTTTTACCAAATCCGGCTATGAAACACGAGGTTCTATATATATTTCATTAGCCCAATGAAGCACGCGGACTTCTACATACAATGAACACCTCACCCCGAAAGGATTCGTACCCACGGCCCAGGAGCCCATGACTGTGACCGGGGAACGCTACCTCTGGACCACCAGGATACTAAAAGCAGTCCTAGATTCTGTTATAATTCACACAAAGCCTGTTCAACGAGCTTATGGTGCCGTGAAACTCAAATGGGGATTACCCATATCACGTAGGTGGTCAGAGAAATGTTTTACCAAATCGGCTTCGAAACACGAGGATCCATATATATTTCATTAGCCCAATAGAGCACGCAGACTTCTGCATACAATCAACACCCCACCCCTTAAGGATTCGAACCCACGGCCCACGAGCCAATGACTGTGACTGGGGAACGCTACCTCTGGACCACCAGGATACTAAAAGCAATCCTAGAATCTGTTTTATTTCAGACAAAGCATGTTCAACGAGCTTATGGCGCCGTGAACCACCAATGGGGACTACCCAATAAAGGACGCGGACTTCTACGTACAATGAACACCTCACCCCGAAAGGATTTGAACCCACTGCCCACGAGTCCATGACTGTGACAGGGGAACGCTACCTCTGGACCACCAGGATACTAAAAGCAGTCCTAGACTCTGTTATATTTCACACAAAGCCTGTTCAACGAGCTTATGGCGCCGTGAACCTTTAATGGCGACTACCCGTATCACGTAGGTGGTCAGAGTAACGTTTTACCAAATCCCGCTTCGAAACACGAGGATCCATATATATTTCATTAGCCCAATAAAGCACGCGGACTTCTACATACAATCAACATCACACCCCGCCAGGATTCGAACCCACAGCCCACGAGCACATGACTGTGACAGGGGAACGCTACCTCTGGAACACCAGGAAACTAAAAGCAGTCCTAGACTCTGTTATATTTCACACAAAACCTGTTCAACGAGCATATGGCGCCGAGAACCTTTAATGGGGACTACCCGTATCACGTAGGTGGTCAAAGTAACGTTTTGCCAAATCCGGCTTCGAAACACGAGGACCCATATATATTTCATTAGCCCAATAATGCACGCAGACTTCTACATACAATCAACACACACCTCACTCCGCCACGATTGAACTCACGGCCCACGAGCCCATGACTGTGACCGGGGAACGCTACCTCTGGGCCACCAGGATACTAAAAGCAGTCCTAGACTCTGTTATAATTCACACAAAGCCTGTTCAACGAGCTTATGGTGCCGTGAACCTCTAATGGGGACTACCCATATCACGTAGGTGGTCAGAGTAGCGTTTTACCAAATCCGGCTTCGAAACACGAGGATCCATATATATTTCATTAGCCCAATAAAGCAAGCGGACTTCTACATACAATCAACAACTCACCCCGCCAGGATTCGAACCCATGGCCCACGAGCACATGACTCTGAGTGGGAAACGCTACCTCTGGACCACCAGGATTCTAAAGGAGTCCTAGACTCTGTTATATTTCACACAAAGCCTGTTCAACGAGCTTATGGCGCCGTGAACCTTTAATGGCGACTACCCGTATCACGTAGGTGGTCAGAGTAACGTTTTACCAAATCCCGCTTCGAAACACGAGGATCCATATATATTTCATTAGCCCAATAAAGCACGCGGACTTCTACATACAATCAACATCTCACCCCGCCAGGATTCGAACCCACGGCCCACGAGCACATAACTGTGACAGGGGAACGCTACCTAAGGACCACCAGGATACTAAAAGCATTCCTAGACTCTGTTATAATTCACACAAAGCCTGTTCAACGAGCTTATGGTGCCGTGAACCTCTAATGGGACTACCCGTATCATGTAGGTGGTCAGAGTAACGTTTTACCAAATCCGGCATCGAAACACGAGGATCCATATAAATTTCATTAGCCCAAAATGCACGCGGACTTCTACATACAATCAACATCTCACCCTGCCAGGATTCGAACCCACGGCCCACGAGCACATGACTGTGACTGGGGAACGCTACCTCTTGACCACCAGGATACTAAAAGCTGTCCTAGACTCTGTTAAATTTCACACAAAGCCTGTACAACGAGCTTATGGCACCGTGAACCTTTTATGGGTACTACCCGTATCACGTTGGTGGTCAGAGTAACGTTTTACCAAATCTGGCTTCGAAACACAAGGATCCATATATATTTCATTAGCCCAATAATGCACGCAGACTTCTACATACAATCAACACACACCTTACCCCGCCAGGATTGAACCCACGGCCCACGAGCCCATGACTGTGACCGGGGAATGCTACCTCTGGACCACCAGGATTCTAAAAGCAGTCCTAGACTCTGTTATATTTGACACAAAGCCTGTTCAATGCTCTAATGGCGCCATGAACCTCTAATGGGGACTACCCGTATCACGTAGGTGGTCAGAGTAACGTTTTACCAAATCTGGCTTCGAAACACGAGGACCCATATATATTTCATTTGCCCAATAAAGCACACGGACTTCTACATACAATCAACACACTCCTCACCCCGCCAGGATTCGAACCCACGGCCCATGAGCCCATGACTGTGACCAGGGAACGCTACCTCTGGACCACCAGGATACTAAAAGCAGTACTAGACTCTGTTACAATTCACACAAAGCCTGTTCAACGAGCTTATGGTGCCGTGAACCTCTAGTGGGGACTACCCATATCACGAAGGTGGTCAGAGTAGCGTATTACCAAATCTGGCTTCGAAACACGAGGATCCATATATATTTCATTAGTCCAATAAAGCACACAGACTTCTACATACAATCAACACCTCACCCTGCCAGGATTCGAACCCATGGTCCATGAGCTCATGACTGTGACCGGGGAACTCTACCTCTGGACCCCCAGGATACTAAAAGCAGTCCTACACTCTGTTATATTTCACTCAAAGCCTGTTCAACGAGCATATGGCACCGTGAACCTCTAATGGGGACTACCCGTATCTCGTAGGCGGTCAGAGTAACGTTTTACCAAATCCGGCTATGAAACACGAGGATCTATATATATTTCATTAGCCCAATGAAGCACGCGGACTTCTACATACAATGAACACCTCACCCCGAAAGGATTCGTACCCACGGCCCAGGAGCCCATGACTGTGACCGGGGAACGCTACCTCTGGACCACCAGGATACTAAAAGCAGTCCTAGATTCTGTTATAATTCACACAAAGCCTGTTCAACGAGCTTATGGTGCCGTGAAACTCTAATGGGGATTACCCATATCACGTAGGTGGTCAGAGAAATGTTTTACCAAATCCGGCTTCGAAACACGAGGATCCATATATATTTCATTAGCCCAATAGAGCACGCAGACTTCTGCATACAATCAACACCCCACCCCTTACGGATTCGAACCCACGGCCCACGAGCCAATGACTGTGACTGGGGAACGCTACCTCTGGACCACCAGGATACTAAAAGCAATCCTAGAATCTGTTTTATTTCACACAAAGCATGTTCAACGAGCTTATGGCGCCGTGAACCACCAATGGGGACTACCCAATAAAGGACGCGGACTTCTACATACAATGAACACCTCACCCCGAAAGGATTTGAACCCACTGCCCACGAGTCCATGACTGTGACAGGGGAACGCTACCTCTGGACCACCAGGATACTAAAAGCAGTCCTAGACTCTGTTATATTTCACACAAAGCCTGTTCAACGAGCATATGGCGCCGTGAACCTTTAATGGCGACTACCCGTATCACGTAGGTGGTCAGAGTAACGTTTTACCAAATCCCGCTTCGAAACACGAGGATCCATATATATTTCATTAGCCCAATAAAGCACGCGGACTTCTACATACAATCAACATCTCAACCCGCCAGGATTCGAAACCACGGCCCACGAGCACATGACTGTGACTGGGGAACGCTACCTCTGGACCACCAGGATACAAAAAGCAGTCCTAGACTCTGTTATATTTCACACAAAGCCTGTTCAACGCTCTTACGGCGCCGTGAACCTCTAATGGGGACTACCCATATCACGTAGGTGGTCAGAGTAGCGTATTGCCAAATCCGGCTTCGAAACACGAGGATCCATATATATTTTATTAGCCCAATAAAGTACGCGGACTTCTACATACAATCAACATCACACCCCGACAGGATTCGAACCGACAGCCCACGAGCACATGACTGTGACAGGGGAACGCTACCTCTGGAACACCAGGAAACTAAAAGCAGTCCTAGACTCTGTTATATTTCACACAAAACCTGTTCAACGAGCATATGGCGCCGAGAACCTTTAATGGGGACTACCCGTATCACGTAGGTGGTCAAAGTAACGTTTTGCCAAATCCGGCTTCGAAACACGAGGACCCATATATATTTCATTAGCCCAATAATGCACGCAGACTTCTACATGCAATCAACACACACCTCACTCCGCCACGATTGAACTCACGGCCCACGAGCCCATGACTGTGACCGGGGAACGCTACCTCTGGGCCACCAGGATACTAAAAGCAGTCCTAGACTCTGTTATAATTCACACAAAGCCTGTTCAACGAGCTTATGGTGCCGTGAACCTCAAATGGGGACTACCCATATCACGTAGGTGGTCAGAGTAGCGTTTTACCAAATCCGGCTTCGAAACACGAGGATCCATATATATTTCATTAGCCCAATAAAGCAAGCGGACTTCTACATACAATCACCAACTCACCCCGCCAGGATTCGAACCCATGGCCCACGAGCACATGACTCTGAGTGGGAAACGCTACCTCTGGACCACCAGGATCCTAAAGGAGTCCTAGACTCTGTTATATTTCACACAAAGCCTGTTCAACGAGCTTATGGCGCCGTGAACCTTTAATGGCGACTACCCGTATCACGTAGGTGGTCAGAGTAACGTTTTACCAAATCCCGCTTCGAAACACGAGGATCCATATATATTTCATTAGCCCAATAAAGCACGCGGACTTCTACATACAATCAACATCTCACCCCGCCAGGATTCGAACCCACGGCCAACGAGCACATGACTGTGACAGGGGAACGCTACCTAAGGACCACCAGGATACTAAAAGCATTCCTAGACTCTGCTATATTTCACACAAAGCCTGTTCAACGAGCTTAAGGCACCGTGAACCTCTAATGGGACTACCCGTATCATGTAGGTGGTCAGAGTAACGTTTTACCAAATCCGGCATCGAAACACGAGGATCCATATAAATTTCATTAGCCCAAAATGCACGCGGACTTCTACATACAATCAACATCTCACCCTGCCAGGATTCGAACCCACGGCCCACGAGCACATGACTGTGACTGGGGAACGCTACCTCTTGACCACCAGGATACTAAAAGCTGTCCTAGACTCTGTTAAATTTCACACAAAGCCTGTTCAACGAGCTTATGGCACCGTGAACCTTTTATGGGGACTACCCGTATCACGTAGGTGGTCAGAGTAACGTTTTACCAAATCTGGCTTCGAAACACAAGGATCCATATATATTTCATTAGCCCAATAATGCACGCAGACTTCTACATACAATCAACACACACCTTACCCCGCCAGGATTGAACCCACGACCCACGAGCCCATGACTGTGACTGGGGAACGCTACCTCTGGCCCACCAGGATACTAAAAGCAGTCCTAGACTCTGTTATATTTCACACAAAGCCTGTTCAACGAGCTTATGGCGCCGTGAACCTCTAATGGGGACTACCCATATCACGTAGGTGGTCAGAGCAACGTTTTACGAAATCAGGCTTCGAAACACGAGGACCCATATATATTTCATTAGCTCAATAATGCACGCGGACTTCTACATACAATGAACACCTCACCCCAAAAGGATTCGAACCCACGGCCCACGAGCCCATGACTGTTAACGGAGAACGCTACCTAAGGACCACCAGGATACTAAAAGCAGTCCTACACTCTGTTATATTTCACACAAAGCCTGTTCAACGAGCTTAAGGCACCGTGAACCTCTAATGGGACTACCCGTATCACGTAGGTGGTCAGAGTAACGTTTTACCAAATCCGGCTTCGAAACACGAGGATCCATATATATTTCATTAGCCCAATAAAGCATGCGGACTTCTACATACAATCAACATCTCACCCCGCCAGGATTCGAACCCACGGCCTACGAGCCTGTGAGTGTGACCGGGGAACGCTACCTCTGGACCACAAGGATACTAAAAGCAGTCCTAGTCTCTGTTATAATTCACACAAAGCGTGTTCAACGTGCTTATGGTGCCGTGAACCTCAAATGGGGACTACCCGTATCACGTAGGTGGTCAGAGTAACGTTTTACCAAATCCGGCTTCGAAACACGAGGATCCAAATATATTTCATTAGCCCAATAAAGCACACGGACTTCTACATACAAACAACATCTCACCCCGCCAGGATTCGAATCCACGGCCCACGAGCCCATGACTGTGACTGGGGAACGCTACCTCTGGATCACCAGGATACTAAAAGCAGTCCTAGACTCTGTTATATTTCACACAAAGCCTGTTCAACGCTCTTATGGCGCCGTGAACCTCTAATGGGGACTACCCATATCACGTAGGTGGTCAGAGCAACGTTTTACGAAATCAGGCTTCGAAACACGAGGACCCATATATATTTCATTAGCTCAATAATGCACGCGGACTTCTACATACAATGAACACCTCACCCCAAAAGGATTCGAACCCACGGCCCACGAGCCCATGACTGTTAACGGAGAACGCTACCTCTGGACCACCAGGATACTAAAAGCAGTCCTACACTCTGTTATATTTCACACAAAGCTTGATCAACGATCTTATGGCGCCGTGAACCTCTAATGGGGACTACCCGTATCACGTAGGTGGTCAGAGTAACGTTTTACCAAATCCGGCTACGAAACACGAGGATCCATATATATTTCATTAGCCCAATAAAGCACGCAGACTTCTACATACAATCAACACCTCACCCCGCCAGGATTCGAACCCACGGCCTATGATCCCATGACTGTGAACGGAGAACGCTACCTCTGGACCACCAGGATACTAAATCAGTCCTAGACTCTGTTATATTTCACAAAAAGCCTGTTCAACTATCTTATGGCGCCGTGAACCTCTAATGGGGACTACCTGTATCACGTAGGTGGTCAGAGTAACGTTTTACCAAATCCGGCTAAGAAACACGAGGATCCATATATATTTCATTAGCACAATAAAGCACGCGGACTTCTACATACAATCAACATCTCACCCCGCCAGGATTCGAACAAACGGCCCACGAGCAGATGACTCTGACTGGGGAACGCTACCTCTGGACCACCAGGATACTAAAAGCAGTCCTAGATTCTGTTATATTTCACACAAAGCCTGTTCAACGAGATTATGGCGCGGTGAACCTCTAATGGGGACTACCCATATCACGTAGGTGGTCAGAGTAGCGTATTACCAAATCCGGCTTCGAAACACGAGAATCCATATATTTTTCATTAGCCCAATAAAGCACGCAGACTTCTACATACAATCAACACTTCACCCCGCCAGGATTCGAACCCACGGCCTATGAGCCCATGACTGTGAACGGAGAACGCTACCTCTGGACCACCAGGATACTAAAAGCAGTCCTAGATTCTAGTATATTTCACACAAAGCCTGTTCAACGATCTTATGGCGCCGTGAACCTCTAATGGGGAATACCCGTATCACGTAGGTGGTCAGAGTAACGTTTTACAAAATCCGGCATCGAAACACTAGGATCCATATATATTTCATTAGCTCAATAAAGCACGCGGACTTCTACATACAATCAACACCTCACCCGGCCAGGATTCGAACCCCCGGCCTATGAGCCCATGAATGTGAACGGAGAACGCTACCTCTGGGCCCCCAGGATAATAAAAGCAGTCCTAGACTCTGTTATATTTCACTCAAAGCCTATTCAACGAGCTTTTGGCTCCGTGAACCTCTAATGGGGACTACCCGTATCTCGTAGGTGGTCAGAGTAACGTTTTACCAAATCCGGCTATGAAACACGATTATCCATATATATTTCATTAGCCGAATAAAGCACGCGGACTTCTACATCCAATCAACACCTCACCCCACACGGATTCCAACCCTCGGCCCACGAGCCCATAACTGTGACAGAGGAACGCTACCTATGGACCACCAGGATACTAAAAGCATTCCAAGACTCTCTTATATTTCACACAAAGCCTGTTCAACGAGCTTAAGGCACCGTGAACCTCAATGTGACTACCCGTATCATGTAGGCGGTCAGAGTAACGTTTTACCAAATCCGGCATCGAAACACGAGGATCCATATATATTTCATTAGCCCAATAATGCACGCGGACTTCTACAAACAATCAACATCTCACCCCGCTAGGATTCGAACCCACGGCCCACGAGCCCATAACTGTGAATGGGGAGCGCTACCTCTGGACCACCAGGATACTAAAAGCAGTACTAGACTCAGTTAAATTTCACACAAAGCCTGTTCAACGAGCTTATGGCGCGGTGAACCTTTAATGGGGACTACCCGTATCACGTAGGTGGTCAGAGTAACGTTTTACCAAATCCGGCTTCGAAAAACGAGGATCCATATATATTTCATTAGCCCAATAAGCACGCGGGCTTCTACATACAATCAACATCTCACCCCGCCAGGATTCGAACCCATGGCCCACGAGCCCATGACTGTGACTGGGGAACGCTACCTCTGGACCACCAGGATACTAAAAGCAGTCCTAGACTCTGTTATTTTTCACACAAAGCCTGTTCAACGCTCTTATGGCGCCGTGAACCTCTAATGGGGACTACCCATATCACGTAGGTGGTCAGAGCAATGTTTTACCAAATCAGGCTTCGAAACACGAGGACCCATATTTATTTCATTAGATCAATAATGCACGCGGACTTCTACATACAATCAACACCCCACCCCTTAAGGATTCGAACCCACGGCCCACGAGCCCATGACTGTGACTGGGGAACGCTACCTCTGGACCACCAGGATGCTAAAAGCAGTCCTAGACTCTGTTATATTTCACACAAAACCTGTTCAACGAGCATATGGCGCTGAGAACCCTTGATGGGGACTACCCATATCACGTAGGTGGTCAGAGTAACGTTTTACCAAATCCGGCTACGAAACACGAGGATCCATATATATTTCATTAGCCCAATAAATCACGCAGACTTCTACATACAATCAACACCTCACCCCGCCAGGATTCGAACCCACGGCCCACGAGCCCATGACTGTGACTGGGGAACGCTACCTCTGGACCACCAGGATGCTAAAAGCAGTCCTAGACTCTGTTATATTTCACACAAAACCTGTTCAACGAGCATATGGCGCTGAGAACCCTTGATGGGGACTACCCATATCACGTAGGTGGTCAGAGTAACGTTTTACCAAATCCGGCATCGAAACACGAGGATCCATATATATTTCATTAGCCCAGTAATGCACGCGGACTTCTAAAAACAATCAACATCTCACCCCGCTAGGATTCGAACCCACGGCCCACGAGCCCATAACTGTGACTGGGGAACGCTACCTCTGGACCACCAGGATACTAAAAGCAGTCCTAGACTCAGTTAAATTTCACACAAAGCCTGTTCAACGAGCTTATGGCGCGGTGAACCTTTAATGGGGACTACCCGTATCACGTAGGTGGTCAGAGTAACGTTTTACCAAATCCGGCTTCGAAACACGAGGATCCATATATATTTCATTAGCCCAATAAAGCACGCGGGCTTTTACATACAATCAACACCTCACCCCGCCAGGATTCGCATCCACGGCATATGAGCCCATGACTGTGAACGGAGAACGCTACCTCTGGACCACCATGATACTAAAAGCAGTCCTAGACTCTGTTATATTTCACACAAAGCCTGTTCAACGAGCTTAAGGCACCGTGAACCTCTAATGGGACTACCCGTATCATGTAGGTGGTCAGAGTAACGTTTTACCAAATCCGGCATCGAAACACGAGGATCCATATATATTTCATTAGCCCAATAAAGCAAGCGGACTTCTACATACAATCACTATCTCACCCTGCCAGGATTCGAACCCACAGCCCACGAGCACATGACTGTGACAGGGGAACGCTACCTCTGGCCCACCAGGATACTAAAAGCAGTCCTAGACTCTGTTATATTTCACACAAAGCCTGTTCAACGCTCTTATGGCGCCATGAACCTCTAATTGGGACTACCCATATCACGTAGGTGGTCAGTGTAACGTTTTACCAAATCCGGCTTCGAAACAAAAGGATCCATATATATTTCATTAGCCCAATAAAGCACGCGGACTTCTACATACAATCAACATCTCACCCCGCCAGGATTCGAACCCACGGCCCACGAGCACATGACTGTGACTGGGGAACGCTACCTCTGGACCACGAGGATACTAAAAGCATTCCTAGACTCTGTTATATTTCACACAAAGCATGTTCAACGAGCTTATGGCGCCGTGAACCTATAATGGGGACTAACCGTATCACGTAGGTGGTCAGAGTAACGTTTTACCAAATCCGGCTTCGAAACACGAGGATCCATATATATTTCATTAGCCCAATAAAGCAGGCGGACTTCTACATACAATCAACACGTCACCCCGCCAGGATTCGAATCTATGGCCTATGAGCCCATGACTGTGAACGGAGAACGCTACCTCTGGATCCTCAGGATAATAAAAGCAGTCCTAGACTCTGATATATTTCACTCAAAGCCTGTTCAACGAGCTTATGGCGCCGTGAACCTATAATGGGGACTACCCGTATCTCGTAGGTGGTCAGAGTAACGTTTTACCAAATCCGGCTATGAAACACGAGGATCCATATATATTTCATTAGCCCAATAAAGCACGCGGACTTCTACATAAAATCACCATCTCACCCCGCCAGGATTCGAACCCACAGCCCACGAGCACATGACTGTGACAGGGGAACGCTACCTCTGGACCACCAGGATACTAAAAGCAGTCCTAGACTCTGTTATATTTCACTCAAAGCCTGTTCAACGAGCTTATGGCGCCGTGAACCTCTAATGGGGACTACCCGTATCACGTAGGTGGTCAGAGTAACCTTTTACCAAATCCGGCTTCGAAACACTAGGATCCATATATATTTCATTAGCCCAATAATGCACACGGACTTCTACATTCAATCAACACCTCACCCCGCCAGGATTTAAACCCACGGCCCACGAGCCCATGACTGTGACCAAGGAACGCTACTTCTGGACCACCAGGATACAAAAAGCAGTCCTATACCCTGTTACATTTCACACAAAGCATGTTCAACGAGCGTATGGCGCATTGAACTTCTAATGGGGACTACCCGTATCACGTAGGTGGTCAGAGTAACGTTTTACCATATCCGTCTTTGAAACACGAGGATCCATATATATTTCATTAGCCCAATAAAGCACACGGACTTCTACATACAATGAACACCTCACCCCGAAAAGATTCGAACCGACGGCCCATGAGCCCATGACTGTGACCGGGGAATGCTACCTCTGGACCACCAGGATACTAAAAGCAGTCCTAGACTCTGTTATATTTGACACAAAGCCTGTTCAATGCTCTAATGGCGCCATGAACCTCTAATGGGGACTACCCGTATCACGTAGGTGGTCAGAGTAACGTTTTACCAAATCTGGCTTCGAAACACGAGGACCCATATATATTTCATTTGCCCAATAAAGCACACGGACTTCTACATACAATCAACACACTCCTCACCCCGCCAGGATTCGAACCCACGGCCCATGAGCCCATGACTGTGACCAGGGAACGCTACCTCTGGACCACCAGGATACTAAAAGCAGTATTAGACTCTGTTATAATTCACTCAAAGCCTGTTCAACGAGCTTATGGTGCCGTGAACCTCTAATGGGGACTACCCATATCACGAAGGTGGTCAGAGTAGCGTATTACCAAATCCGGCTTCGAAACACGAGGATCCATATATATTTCATTAGTCCAATAAAGCACACAGACTTCTACATACAATCAACACCTCACCCTGCCAGGATTCGAACCCATGGTCCATGAGCTCATGACTGTGACCGGGGAACTCTACCTCTGGACCCCCAGGATACTAAAAGCAGTCCTACACTCTGTTATATTTCACTCAAAGCCTGTTCAACGAGCATATGGCACCGTGAACCTCTAATGGGGACTACCCGTATCTCGTAGGCGGTCAGAGTATCGTCTTACCAAATCCGGCTATGAAACACGAGGATCCATATATATTTCATTAGCCCAATGAAGCACGCGGTCTTCTACATACAATGAACACCTCACCCCGAAAGGATTCGTACCCACAGCTCATGAGCCCATGACTGTGACCGGGGAACGCTACCTCTGGACCACCAGGATACTAGAAGCAGTCCTAGATTCTGTTATAATTCACACAAAGCCTGTTCAACGAGCTTATGGTGCCGTGAAACTCTAATGGGGATTACCCATATCACGTAGGTGGTCAGAGAAATGTTTTACCAAATCCGGCTTCGAAACACGAGGATCCATATATATTTCATTAGCCCAATAGAGCACGTAGACTTCTGCATACAATCAACACCCCACCCCTTAAGGATTCGAACCCACGGCCCACGAGCCAATGACTGTGACTGGGGAACGCTACCTCTGGACCACCAGGATACTAAAAGCAATCCTAGAATCTGTTTTATTTCACACAAAGCATGTTCAACGAGCTTATGGCGCCGTGAACCTCTAATGGGGACTACCCGTACCTGGTAGGTGGTCAGATTAACGATTTACTAAATCCGGCTTCGAAACACGAGGATCCTTATATATTTCATTAGCCCAACAAAGCACGCGGACTTCTACATACAATCAACATCTCAACCCGCCAGGATTCGAAACCACGGCCCACGAGCCCATGACGGTGACTGGGGAACGTTTCCTCTGGACCACCAGGATACTAAAAGCAGTCCTATACTCTGTTATATTTCACACAAAGCCTGTTCAACGAGCTTATGGCGCCGTGAACCTTTAATGGCGACTACCCGTATCACGTAGGTGGTCAGAGTAACGTTTTACCAAATCCCGCTTCGAAACACGAGGATCCATATATATTTCATTAGCCCAATAAAGCACGCGGACTTCTACATACAATCAACATCTCACCCCGCCAGGATTCGAACCCACGGCCCACGAGCACATGACTGTGACAGGGGATCGCTACCTCTGGACCACCAGGATACTAAAAGCATTCCTAGACTCTGTTATATTTCACACAAAGCCTCTTCAACGAGCTTAAGGCACCGTGAACCTCTAATGGGACTACCCGTATCATGTAGGTGGTCAGAGTAACGTTTTACCAAATCCGGCATCGAAACACGAGGATCCATATAAATTTCATTAGCCCAATAAAACACGCGGACTTCTACATACAATCAACATCTCACCCTGCCCGGATTCGAACCCACGGCCCACGAGCACATGACTGTGACTGGGGAACGCTACCTCTTGACCACCAGGATACTAAAAGCTGTCCTAGACTCTGTTAAATTTCACACAAAGCCTGTTCAACGAGCTTATGGTGCCGTGAAACTCTAATGGGGATTACCCATATCACGTAGGTGGTCAGAGAAATGTTTTACCAAATCCGGCTTCGAAACACGAGGATCCATATATATTTCATTAGCCCAATAGAGCACGCAGACTTCTGCATACAATCAACACCCCACCCCTTACGGATTCGAACCCACGGCCCACGAGCCAATGACTGTGACTGGGGAACGCTACCTCTGGACCACCAGGATACTAAAAGCAATCCTAGAATCTGTTTTATTTCACACAAAGCATGTTCAACGAGCTTATGGCGCCGTGAACCACCAATGGGGACTACCCAATAAAGGACGCGGACTTCTACATACAATGAACACCTCACCCCGAAAGGATTTGAACCCACTGCCCACGAGTCCATGACTGTGACAGGGGAACGCTACCTCTGGACCACCAGGATACTAAAAGCAGTCATAGACTCTGTTATATTTCACACAAAGCCTGTTCAACGAGCATATGGCGCCGTGAACCTTTAATGGCGACTACCCGTATCACGTAGGTGGTCAGAGTAACGTTTTACCAAATCCCGCTTCGAAACACGAGGATCCATATATATTTCATTAGCCCAATAAAGCACGCGGACTTCTACATACAATCAACATCTCAACCCGCCAGGATTCGAAACCACGGCCCACGAGCACATGACTGTGACTGGGGAACGCTACCTCTGGACCACCAGGATACAAAAAGCAGTCCTAGACTCTGTTATATTTCACACAAAGCCTGTTCAACGCTCTTACGGCGCCGTGAACCTCTAATGGGGACTACCCATATCACGTAGGTGGTCAGAGTAGCGTATTGCCAAATCCGGCTTCGAAACACGAGGATCCATATATATTTTATTAGCCCAATAAAGTACGCGGACTTCTACATACAATCAACATCACACCCCGCCAGGATTCGAACCCACAGCCCACGAGCACATGACTGTGACAGGGGAACGCTACCTCTGGAACACCAGGAAACTAAAAGCAGTCCTAGACTCTGTTATATTTCACACAAAACCTGTTCAACGAGCATATGGCGCCGAGAACCTTTAATGGGGACTACCCGTATCACGTAGGTGGTCAAAGTAACGTTTTGCCAAATCCGGCTTCGAAACACGAGGACCCATATATATTTCATTAGCCCAATAATGCACGCAGACTTCTACATACAATCAACACACACCTCACTCCGCCACGATTGAACTCACGGCCCACGAGCCCATGACTGTGACCGGGGAACGCTACCTCTGGGCCACCAGGATACTAAAAGCAGTCCTAGACTCTGTTATAATTCACACAAAGCCTGTTCAACGAGCTTATGGTGCCGTGAACCTCTAATGGGGACTACCCATATCACGTAGGTGGTCAGAGTAGCGTTTTACCAAATCCGGCTTCGAAACACGAGGATCCATATATATTTCATTAGCCCAATAAATCAAGCGGACTTCTACATACAATCACCAACTCACCCCGCCAGGATTCGAACCCATGGCCCACGAGCACATGACTCTGAGTGGGAAACACTACCTCTGGACCACCAGGATCCTAAAGGAGTCCTAGACTCTGTTATATTTCACACAAAGCCTGTTCAACGAGCTTATGGCGCCGTGAACCTTTAATGGCGACTACCCGTATCACGTAGGTGGTCAGAGTAACGTTTTACCAAATCCCGCTTCGAAACACGAGGATCCATATATATTTCATTAGCCCAATAAAGCACGCGGACTTCTACATACAATCAACATCTCACCCCGCCAGGATTCGAACCCACGGCCCACGAGCACACGACTGTGACAGGGGAACGCAACCTAAGGACCACCAGGATACTAAAAGCATTCCTAGACTCTGTTATATTTCACACAAAGCCTGTTCAACGAGCTTAAGGCACCGTGAACCTCTAATGGGACTACCCGTATCATGTAGGTGGTCAGAGTAACGTTTTACCAAATCCGGCATCGAAACACGAGGATCCATATAAATTTCATTAGCCCAAAATGCACGCGGACTTCTACATACAATCAACATCTCACCCTGCCAGGATTCGAACCCACGGCCCACGAGCACATGACTGTGACTGGGGAACGCTACCTCTTGACCACCAGGATACTAAAAGCTGTCCTAGACTCTGTTAAATTTCACACAAAGCCTGTTCAACGAGCTTATGGCACCGTGAACCTTTTATGGGGACTACCCGTATCACGTAGGTGGTCAGAGTAACGTTTTACCAAATCTGGCTTCGAAACACAAGGATCCATATATATTTCATTAGCCCAATAATGCACGCAGACTTCTACATACAATCAACACACACCTTACCCCGCCAGGATTGAACCCACGGCCCACGAGCCCATGACTGTGACTGGGGAACGCTACCTCTGGCCCACCAGGATACTAAAAGCAGTCCTAGACTCTGTTATATTTCACACAAAGCCTGTTCAACGAGCTTATGGCGCCGTGAACCTCTAATGGGGACTACCCATATCACGTAGGTGGTCAGAGCAACGTTTTACGAAATCAGGCTTCGAAACACGAGGACCCATATATATTTCATTAGCTCAATAATGCACGCGGACTTCTACATACAATGAACACCTCACCCCAAAAGGATTCGAACCCACGGCCCACGAGCCCATGACTGTTAACGGAGAACGCTACCTAAGGACCACCAGGATACTAAAAGCAGTCCTACACTCTGTTATATTTCACACAAAGCCTGTTCAACGAGCTTAAGGCACCGTGAACCTCTAATGGGACTACCCGTATCACGTAGGTGGTCAGAGTAACGTTTTACCAAATCCGGCTTCGAAACACGAGGATCCATATATATTTCATTAGCCCAATAAAGCACGCGGACTTCTACATACAATCAACATCTCACCCCGCCAGGATTCGAACCCACGGCCTACGAGCCCGTGAGTGTGACCGGGGAACGCTACCTCTGGACCACAAGGATACTAAAAGCAGTCCTAGTCTCTGTTATAATTCACACAAAGCGTGTTCAACGTGCTTATGGTGCCGTGAACCTCAAATGGGGACTACCCGTATCACGTAGGTGGTCAGAGTAACGTTTTACCAAATCCGGCTTCGAAACACGAGGATCCAAATATATTTCATTAGCCCAATAAAGCACACGGACTTCTACATACAATCAACATCTCACCCCGCCAGGATTCGAATCCACGGCCCACGAGCCCATGACTGTGACTGGGGAACGCTACCTCTGGATCACCAGGATACTAAAAGCAGTCCTAGACTCTGTTATATTTCACACAAAGCCTGTTCAACGCTCTTATGGCGCCGTGAACCTCTAATGGGGACTACCCATATCACGTAGGTGGTCAGAGCAACGTTTTACGAAATCAGGCTTCGAAACACGAGGACCCATATATATTTCATTAGCTCAATAATGCACGCGGACTTCTACATACAATGAACACCTCACCCCAAAAGGATTCGAACCCACGGCCCACGAGCCCATGACTGTTAACGGAGAACGCTACCTCTGGACCACCAGGATACTAAAAGCAGTCCTACACTCTGTTATATTTCACACAAAGCTTGATCAACGATCTTATGGCGCCGTGAACCTCTAATGGGGACTACCCGTATCACGTAGGTGGTCAGAGTAACGTTTTACCAAATCCGGCTACGAAACACGAGGATCCATATATATTTCATTAGCCCAATAAAGCACGCAGACTTCTACATACAATCAACTCCTCACCCCGCCAGGATTCGAACCCACGGCCTATGATCCCATGACTGTGAACGGAGAACGCTACCTCTGGACCACCAGGATACTAAATCAGTCCTAGACTCTGTAATATTTCACACAAAGCCTGTTCAACTATCTTATGGCGCCGTGAACCTCTAATGGGGACTACCCGTATCACGTAGGTGGTCAGAGTAACGTTTTACCAAATCCGGCTAAGAAACACGAGGATCCATATATATTTCATTAGCACAATAAAGCACGCGGACTTCTACATACAATCAACATCTCACCCCGCCAGGATTCGAACAAACGGCCCACGAGCAGATGACTCTGACTGGGGAACGCTACCTCTGGACCACCAGGATACTAAAAGCAGTCCTAGATTCTGTTATATTTCACACAAAGCCTGTTCAACGAGATTATGGCGCGGTGAACCTCTAATGGGGACTACCCATATCACGTAGGTGGTCAGAGTAGCGTATTACCAAATCCGGCTTCGAAACACGAGAATCCATATATTTTTCATTAGCCCAATAAAGCACGCAGACTTCTACATACAATCAACACTTCACCCCGCCAGGATTCGAACCCACGGCCTATGAGCCCATGACTGTGAACGGAGAACGCTACCTCTGGACCACCAGGATACTAAAAGCAGTCCTAGATTCTAGTATATTTCACACAAAGCCTGTTCAACGATCTTATGGCGCCGTGAACCTCTAATGGGGAATACCCGTATCACGTAGGTGGTCAGAGTAACGTTTTACAAAATCCGGCATCGAAACACTAGGATCCATATATATTTCATTAGCTCAATAAAGCACGCGGACTTCTACATACAATCAACACCTCACCCGGCCAGGATTCGAACCCCCGGCCTATGAGCCCATGAATGTGAACGGAGAACGCTACCTCTGGGCCCCCAGGATAATAAAAGCAGTCCTAGACTCTGTTATATTTCACTCAAAGCCTATTCAACGAGCTTTTGGCTCCGTGAACCTCTAATGGGGACTACCCGTATCTCGTAGGTGGTCAGAGTAACGTTTTACCAAATCCGGCTATGAAACACGATTATCCATATATATTTCATTAGCCGAATAAAGCACGCGGACTTCTACAAACAATCAACATCTCACCCCGCTAGGATTCGAACCCACGGTCCACGAGCCCATAACTGTGAATGGGGAGCGCTACCTCTGGACCACCAGGATACTAAAAGCAGTCCTAGACTCAGTTAAATTTCACACAAAGCCTGTTCAACGAGCTTATGGCGCGGTGAACCTTTAATGGGGACTACCCGTATCACGTAGGTGGTCAGAGTAACGTTTTACCAAATCCGGCTTCGAAAAACGAGGATCCATATATATTTCATTAGCCCAATAAGCACGCGGGCTTCTACATACAATCAACATCTCACCCCGCCAGGATTCGAACCCATGGCCCACGAGCTCATGACTGTGACTGGGGAACGCTACCTCTGGACCACCAGGATACTAAAAGCAGTCCTAGACTCTGTTATTTTTCACACAAAGCCTGTTCAACGCTCTTATGGCGCCGTGAACCTCTAATGGGGACTACCCATATCACGTAGGTGGTCAGAGCAATGTTTTACCAAATCAGGCTTCGAAACACGAGGACCCATATTTATTTCATTAGATCAATAATGCACGCGGACTTCTACATACAATGAACACCTCACCCCAAAAGGATTCGAACCCACGGCCCACGAGCCCATGACTGTGACTGGGGAACGCTACCTCTGGACCACCAGGATGCTAAAAGCAGTCCTAGACTCTGTTATATTTCACACAAAACCTGTTCAACGAGCATATGGCGCTGAGAACCCTTGATGGGGACTACCCATATCACGTAGGTGGTCAGAGTAACGTTTTACCAAATCCGGCTACGAAACACGAGGATCCATATATATTTCATTAGCCCAATAAATCACGCAGACTTCTACATACAATCAACACCTCACCCCGCCAGGATTCGAACCCACGGCCCACGAGCCCATGACTGTGACTGGGGAACGCTACCTCTGGACCACCAGGATGCTAAAAGCAGTCCTAGACTCTGTTATATTTCACACAAAACCTGTTCAACGAGCATATGGCGCTGAGAACCCTTGATGGGGACTACCCATATCACGTAGGTGGTCAGAGTAACGTTTTACCAAATCCGGCATCGAAACACGAGGATCCATATATATTTCATTAGCCCAGTAATGCACGCGGACTTCTAAAAACAATCAACATCTCACCCCGCTAGGATTCGAACCCACGGCCCACGAGCCCATAACTGTGACTGGGGAACGCTACCTCTGGACCACCAGGATACTAAAAGCAGTCCTAGACTCAGTTAAATTTCACACAAAGCCTGTTCAACGAGCTTATGGCGCGGTGAACCTTTAATGGGGACTACCCGTATCACGTAGGTGGTCAGAGTAACGTTTTACCAAATCCGGCTTCGAAACACGAGGATCCATATATATTTCATTAGCCCAATAAAGCACGCGGGCTTTTACATACAATCAACACCTCACCCCGCCAGGATTCGCATCCACGGCATATGAGCCCATGACTGTGAACGGAGAACGCTACCTCTGGACCCCCAGGATACTAAAAGCAGTCCTAGACTCTGTTATATTTCACTTAAAGCCTGTTCAACGAGCTTATGGCGCCGTGAACCTCTAATGGGGACTACCCGTATCACGAAGGTGGTTAGAGTAACGTTTTACCAAATCCGACATCAAAACACGAGGATCACTGTATATTTCATTAACCCCATAAAGCACGCGGACTTCTACATACAATCAACACCTCTCCCGGCCAGGATTCGAACCCACGGCCTATGAGCCCATGACTGTGAACGGAGAACGCTACCACTGGACCCCCAGGATACTAAAAGCAGTCCTAGACTCTGTTATATTTCACTCAAAGCCTGTTCAACGAGCATATGGCGCTGAAAACCTCTAATGGGGACTACCAGTATCACGTAGGTGGTCAGAGTAACGTTTTACCATATCCGGCTTAGAAACACGAGGACCCATATATATTTCATTAGCCCAATAATGCACGCAGACTTCTACATACAATCAACACACACCTTACCCCGCCAGGATTGAACCCACGGCCCACGAGCCCATGACTGTGACTGGGGAACGCTACCTCTGGACCACCAGGACACTAAAAGCAGTCCTAGACTCTGTTATATTTCACACAAAGCCTGTTCAACGAGCTTATGGCGCCGTGAACCTCTAATGGGGACTACCCGTATCTCGTAGGTGGTCAGAGTAACGTTTTACCAAATCCGGCTCTGAAACACGAGGATCCATATATATTTCATTAGCCCAATAAAGCACGCGGACTTCTACATAAAATCACCATCTCACCCCGCCAGGATTCGAACCCACAGCCCACGAGCACATGACTGTGACAGGGGAATGCTACCTCTGGACCACCAGGATTCTAAAAGCAGTCCTAGACTCTGTTATATTTAACACAAAGCCTGTTCAACGAGCTTATGGCGCCCTGAACCTTTAATGGGGACTACCCGTATCATGTAAGTGGTCAGTGTAACGTTTTACCAAATCCGGCTTCGAAACACGAGGATCCATATATATTTCATTAGCCCAGTAAAGCAGGTGGACTTCTACATACAATCAACACCTCACCCCGCCAGGATTGGAACTCACGGCCCACGAGCCCATGACTGTGACACGGGGAACGCTACCTCTGGACCACCAGGATACAAAAAGCAGTCCTAGACTCTGTTATATTTCACACAAAGCCTATGCAACGAGCTTATGGCGCCGTGAACCTTTAATGGGGACACCCGTATCACGTAGGTGGTTAGAGTAACGTTTTACCAAATCCGACATCAAAACACGAGGATCAATGTATATTTCATTAGCCCAATAAAGCACGCGGACTTCTACATACAATCAACACCTCACCCGGCCAGGATTCGAACCCACGGCCTATGAGCCCATGACTGTGAACGGAGAACGCTACCACTGGACCCCCAGGATACTAAAAGCATTCTTAGACTCTGTTATATATCACACAAAACCTGTTCAACGAGCATATGGCGCCGAGAACCTTTAATGGGGACTAACCGTATCACGTAGGTGGTCAGAGTAACGTTTTACCAAATCCGGCTTCGAAACACGAGGATCCATATACATTTCATTAGCCCAATAAAGCACGCGGACTTCTACACACAATCAACACCTCACCCCGCACGGATTCGAACCCACGGCCCACGAGCCCATATCTGCGACAGGGGAACGCTACCTCTGGACCACAATGATACTAAAAGCATTCCTAGACTCTGTTATAATTCACACAAAGCCTGTTCAACGTGCTTATGGTGCCGTCAACCTCTAATGGGGACTACCCGTATCACATAGGTGGTCAGAGTAACGTTTTACCAAATCCGGCTTCGAAACACGAGGATCCATATATATTTCATTAGCCCAATAAAGCACGCGGACTTCTACATACAATCAACATCTTACCCCACCAGGATTCGAACCCACAGCCCACGAGCACATGACTGTGACAGGGGAACGCTACCTCTGGACCACCAGGATACTAAAAGCAGTCCTAGACTCTGTTATATTTCACACAAAGCCTGTTCAACGCTCTTATGGCGCCGTGAACCTCTAATGGGGACTACCCATATCACTTAGGTGGTCAGAGTAACGTTTTACCAAATCCGGCATCGAAACACGAGGATTCATATATATTTCATTAGCCCAATAAAGCACGCGGACTTCTACATACAATCAACATCTCACCCCACCAGGATTCGAACCCACAGCCCACGAGCACATGACTGTGACAGGGGAACGCTACCTCTGGACCACCAGGATACTAATAGCAGTCCTAGACTCTGTTATATTTCACACAAAACCTGTTCAACGAGCATATGGCGCCGAGAACCTTTAATGGGGTCTACCCGTATCACGTAGGTGGTCAGAGTAACGTTTTACCAAATCCGGCTTCGAAACACGAGGACCCATATATATTTCATTAGCCCAATTATGCACGCAGACTTCTACATACAATCATCACACACCTCACCCCGCCAGGATTGAACCCACGGCCCAAGAGCCCATGACGGTGACCGGGGAACGCTACCTCTGGACCACCATGATACTAAAAGCAGTCCTAGACTCTGTTATATTTCACACAAAGCCTGTTCAACGAGCTTAAGGCACCGTGAACCTCTAATGGGACTACCCGTATCATGTAGGTGGTCAGAGTAACGTTTTACCAAATCCGGCATCGAAACACGAGGATCCATATATATTTCATTAGCCCAATAAAGCAAGCGGACTTCTACATACAATCACTATCTCACCCTGCCAGGATTCGAACCCACAGCCCACGAGCACATGACTGTGACAGGGGAACGCTACCTCTGGACCACCAGGATACTAAAAGCAGTCCTAGACTCTGTTATATTTCACACAAAGCCTGTTCAACGCTCTTATGGCGCCATGAACCTCTAATTGGGACTACCCATATCACGTAGGTGGTCAGTGTAACGTTTTACCAAATCCGGCTTCGAAACAAAAGGATCCATATATATTTCATTAGCCCAATAAAGCACGCGGACTTCTACATACAATCAACATCTCACCCCGCCAGGATTCGAAACCACGGCCCACGAGCACATGACTGTGACTGGGGAACGCTACCTCTGGACCACGAGGATACTAAAAGCATTCCTAGACTCTGTTATATTTCACACAAAGCCTGTTCAACGAGCTTAAGGCTCCATGAACCTCTAATGGGACTACCAAATATCACGTAGGTGGTCAGAGTAACGTTTTACCACATCCGGCATCGAAACACAAGGATCCATATATATTTCATTAGCCCAATAAAGCACGCAGACTTTTACATACAATCAACATCTCACCCCGCCAGGATTCGAACCCACAGCCCACGAGCACATGACTGTGACAGGGGAACGCTACCTCTGGACGACCAGGATAATAAAAGAAATCCTAGACTATTATATTTGACACAAAACCTGTTCAACGAGCATATGGCCCCGAGAACCTTTAATGGGGTCTACCCGCATCACGTAGGTGGTCAGGGTAACGTTTTCCCAAATCCGGCTCTGAAACACGAGGATCCATATATATTTCATTAGCCCAATAAAGCACGCGGACTTCTACATAAAATCACCATCTCACCCCGCCAGGATTCGAACCCACAGCCCACGAGCACATGACTGTGACAGGGGAACGCTACCTCTGGACCACCAGGATACTAAAAGCAGTCCTAGACTCTGTTATAATTCACACAAAGCCTGTTCAACGTGTTTTTGGTGCCATGAACCTCTAATGGGGACTACCCGTATCTCGTAGGTGGTCAGAGTAAAGTTTTACCAAATCCGGCTCTGAAACACGAGGATCCATATATATTTCATTAGCCCAATAAAGCAGGCGGACTTCTACATACAATCAACACCTCAACCCGCCAGGATTGGAACTCACGGCCCACGAGCCCATTACTGTGACACGGGGAACGCTACCTCTGGACCACCAGGATACAAAAAGCAGTCCTAGACTCTGTTATATTTCACACAAAGCCTGTTCAACGAGCTTATGGCGCCGTGAACCTCTAATGGGGACTACCCGTATCTCGTAGGTGGTCAGAGTAACGTTTTACCAAATCCGGCTATGAAACACGAGGATCCATATATATTTCATTAGCCCAATAAAGCACGCGGACTTCTACATAAAATCACCATCTCACCCCGCCAGGTTTCGAACCCACAGCCCACGAGCACATGACTGTGACAGGGGAACGCTACCTCTGGACCACCAGGATACTAAATCAGTCCTAGATTCTGTTATATTTAACACAAAGCCTGTTCAACGTGCTTTTGGTGCCATGAACCTCTAATGGGGACTACCCGTATCACGTAGGTGGTCAGAGTAACGTTTTACCAAATCCGACATCAAAACACGAGGATCAATGTATATTTCATAAGCCCAATAAAGCACGCGGACTTCTACATACAATCAACACCTCACCCGGTCAGGATTCGAACCCACGGCCTATGAGCCCATGAATGTGAACGGAGAGCGCTACCACTGGACCCCCAGGATTCTAAAAGCATTCCTAGACTCTGTTATATTTTACACAAAACCTGTTCAACGAGCATATGGCGCCGTGAACCTCTAATGGGGACTACCCATATCACGTAGGTGGTCAGTGTAACGTTTTACCAAATCCGGCTTCGAAACAAAAGGATCCATATATATTTCATTAGCCCAATAATGCACGCGGACTTCTACATACAATCAACATCTCACCCCGCCAGGATTCGAACCCACGGCCCACGAGCACATGACTGTGACTGGGGAACGCTACCTCTGGTCCACCAGGATACTAAAAGCAGTCCTAGACTCTGTTAAATTTCACACAAAGCATGTTCAACGAGCTTATGGCGCCGTGAACCTTTAATGGGGACTAACCGTATCACGTAGGTGGTCAGAGTAACGTTTTACCAAATCCGGCTTCGAAACACGAGGATCAATATATATTTCATTAGCCCAATAAAGCAGGCGGACCTCTACATACAATCAACACGTCACTCCGCCAGGATTCGAATCCACGGCCTATGAGCCCATGACTGTGAACGGAGAACGCTACCTCTGGATCCCCAGGATACTGAAAGCAGTCCTAGACTCTGTTATATTTCACACAAAGCATGTTCAACGAGCTTATGGCGCCGTGAACCTTTAATGGGGACTAACCGTATCACGTAGGTGGTCAGAGTAACGTTTTACCAAATCCGGCTTCGAAACACGAGGATCCATATATATTTCATTAGCCCAATAAAGCAGGCGGACTTCTACATACAATCAACACGTCACCCCGCCAGGATTCGAATCCATGGCCTATGAGCCCATGACTGTGAACGGAGAACGCTACCTCTGGATCCTCAGGATAATAAAAGCAATCCTAGACTCTGTTTTATTTCACTCAAAGCCTGTTCAACGAGCTTATGGCGCCGTGAACCTATAATGGGGACTACCCGTATCTCGTAGGTGGTCAGAGTAACGTTTTACCAAATCCGGCTATGAAACACGAGGATCCATATATATTTCATTAGCCCAATAGAGCACGCGGACTTCTACATAAAATCACCATCTCACCCCGCCAGGATTCGAACCCACAGCCCACGAGCACATGACTGTGACAGGGGAACGCTACCTCTGGACCACCAGGATACTAAAAGCAGTCCTAGACTCTGTTATATTTCACTCAAAGCCTGTTCAACGAGCTTATGGCGCCGTGAACCTCTAATGGGGACTACCCGTATCACGTAGGTGGTCAGAGTAACCTTTTACCAAATCCGGCTTCGAAACACTAGGATCCATATATATTTCATTAGCCCAATAATGCACACGGACTTCTACATTCAATCAACACCTCACCCCGCCAGGATTTAAACCCACGGCCCACGAGCCCATGACTGTGACCAAGGAACGCTACTTCTGGACCACCAGGATACAAAAAGCAGTCCTATACCCTGTTACATTTCACACAAAGCATGTTCAACGAGCGTATGGCGCATTGAACTTCTAATGGGGACTACCCGTATCACGTAGGTGGTCAGAGTAACGTTTTACCATATCCGTCTTTGAAACACGAGAATCCATATATATTTCATTAGCCCAATAAAGCACACGGACTTCTACATACAATGAACACCTCACCCCGAAAAGATTCGAACCGACGGCCCATGAGCCCATGACTGTGACCGGGGAATGCTACCTCTGGACCACCAGGATACTAAAAGCAGTCCTAGACTCTGTTATATTTGACACAAAGCCTGTTCAATGCTCTAATGGCGCCATGAACCTCTAATGGGGACTACCCGTATCACGTAGGTGCTCAGAGTAACGTTTTACCAAATCTGGCTTCGAAACACGAGGATCCATATATATTTCATTAGTCCAATAAAGCACACAGACTTCTACATACAATCAACACCTCACCCTGCCAGGATTCGAACCCATGGTCCATGAGCTCATGACTGTGACCGGGGAACTCTACCTCTGGACCCCCAGGATACTAAAAGCAGTCCTACACTCTGTTATATTTCCTTCAAAGCCTGTTCAACGAGCATATGGCACCGTGAACCTCTAATGGGGACTACCCGTATCTCGTAGGCGGTCAGAGTATCGTTTTACCAAATCCGGCTATGAAACACGAGGATCCATATATATTTCATTAGCCCAATGAAGCACGCGGTCTTCTACATACAATGAACACCTCACCCCGAAAGGATTCGTACCCACAGCCCACGAGCCCATGACTGTGACCGGGGAACGCTACCTCTGCACCACCAGGATACTAAAAGCAGTCCTAGATTCTGTTATAATTCACACAAAGCCTGTTCAACGAGCTTATGGTGCCGTGAAACTCTAATGGGGATTACCCATATCACGTAGGTGGTCAGAGAAATGTTTTACCAAATCCGGCTTCGAAACACGAGGATCCATATATATTTCATTAGCCCAATAGAGCACGTAGACTTCTGCATACAATCAACACCCCACCCCTTAAGGATTCGAACCCACGGCCCACGAGCCAATGACTGTGACTGGGGAACGCTACCTCTGGACCACCAGGATACTAAAAGCAATCCTAGAATCTGTTTTATTTCACACAAAGCATGTTCAACGAGCTTATGGCGCCGTAAACCACCTATGGGGACTACCCAATAAAGGACGCGGACTTCTACGTACAATGAACACCTCACCCCGAAAGGATTTGAACCCACTGCCCACGAGTCCATGACTGTGACAGGGGAACGCTACCTCTGGACCACCAGGATACTAAAAGCAGTCCTAGACTCTGTTAAATTTCACTCAGAGCCTGTTCAACAAGCTTATGGCGCCGTGAACCTCTAATGGGGACTACCCGTACCTGGTAGGTGGTCAGATTAACGATTTACTAAATCCGGCTTCGAAACACGAGGATCCTTATATATTTCATTAGCCCAACAAAGCACGCGGACTTCTACATACAATCAACATCTCAACCCGCCAGGATTCGAAACCACGGCCCACGAGCCCATGACGGTGACTGGGGAACGTTTCCTCTGGACCACCAGGATACTAAAAGCAGTCCTATACTCTGTTATATTTCACACAAAACCTGTTCAACGAGCATATGGCGCCGAGAACCTTTAATGGGGGCTACCCGCATCACTTAGGTGGTCAGAGTAACGTTTTACCAAATCCGGCTTCGAAACACGAGGATCCATATATATTTCATTAGCCCAATAAAGCACGCAGACTTCTACATACAATCAACACACACCTCACTCCGCCACGATTGAACTCACGGCCCACGAGCCCATGACTGTGACCGGGGAACGCTACCTCTGGGCCACCAGGATACTAAAAGCAGTCCTAGACTCTGTTATAATTCACACAAAGCCTGTTCAACGAGCTTATGGTGCCGTGAACCTCTAATGGGGAC
Organism: Homarus gammarus; assembly: GCA_958450375.1. Lineage (NCBI taxonomy): Eukaryota > Metazoa > Arthropoda > Malacostraca > Decapoda > Nephropidae > Homarus > Homarus gammarus. The sequence continues at coordinate 521,195 of CAUDMG010001305.1, forward strand.
TACCCATATCACGTAGGTGGTCAGAGTAGCGTTTTACCAAATCCGGCTTCGAAACACGAGGATCCATATATATTTCATTAGCCCAATAAAGCACGCGGACTTCTACATACAATCAACATCTCACCCCGCCAGGATTCGAACCCACGGCCCACGAGCACATGACTGTGACAGGGGAACGCTACCTCTGGACCACCAGGATACTAAAAGCATTCCTAGACTCTGTTATATTTCACACAAAGCCTGTTCAACGAGCTTAAGGCACCGTGAACCTCTAATGGGACTACCCGTATCATGTAGGTGGTCAGAGTAACGTTTTACCAAATCAGGCATCGAAACACGAGGATCCATATAAATTTCATTAGCCCAATAAAGCACGCGGACTTCTACATACAATCAACATCTCACCCTGCCCGGATTCGAACCCACGGCCCACGAGCACATGACTGTGACTGGGGAACGCTACCTCTTGACCACCAGGATGCTAAAAGCTGTCCTAGACTCTGTTAAATTTCACACAAAGCCTGTTCAACGAGCTTATGGCACCGTGAACCTCTAATGGGGACTACCCGTATCGCGTAGGTGGTCAGAGTAACGTTTTCCCAAATCTGGCTTCGAAACACGAGGATCCATATATATTTCATTAGCCCAATAATGCACGCAGACTTCTACATACAATGAACACCTCACCCCAAAAGGATTCGAACCCACGGCCCACGAGCCCATGACTGTTAACGGAGAACGCTACCTCTGGACCACCAGGATACTAAAAGCAGTCCTACACTCTGTTATATTTCACACAAAGCTTGATCAACGATCTTATGGCGCCGTGAACCTCTAATGGGGACTACCCGTATCACGTAGGTGGTCAGAGTAACGTTATACCAAATCCGGCTACGAAACACGAGGATCCATATATATTTCATTAGCCCAATAAAGCACGCAGACTTCTACATACAATCAACATCTCACCCCGCCAGGATTCGAACAAACTGCCCACGAGCACATGACTCTGACTGGGGAACGCTACCTCTGGACCACCAGGATACTAAAAGCAGTCCTAGATTCTGTTATATTTCACACAAAGCCTGTTCAACGAGATTATGGCGCGGTGAACCTCTAATGGGGACTACCCATAACACGTAGGTGGTCAGAGTAGCGTATTACCAAATCCGGCTTCGAAACACGAGAATCCATATATTTTTCATTAGCCCAATAAAGCACGCAGACTTCTACATACAATCAACACTTCACCCCGCCAGGATTCGAACCCACGGCCTATGAGCCCATGACTGTGAACGGAGAACGCTACCTCTGGACCACCAGGATACTAAAAGCAGTCCTAGATTCTAGTATATTTCACACAAAGCCTGTTCAACGATCTTATGGCGCCGTGAACCTCTAATGGGGAATACCCGTATCACGTAGGTGGTCAGAGTAACGTTTTACTAAATCCGGCATCGAAACACAAGGATCCATATATATTTCATTAGCTCAATAAAGCACGCGGACTTCTACATACAATCAACACCTCACCCGGCCAGGATTCGAACCCCCGGCCTATGAGCCCATGAATGTGAACGGAGAACGCTACCTCTGGGCCCCCAGGATAATAAAAGCAGTCCTAGACTCTGTTATATTTCACTCAAAGCCTATTCAACGAGCTTTTGGCTCCGTAAACCTCTAATGGGGTCTACCCGTATCTCGTAGGTGGTCAGAGTAACGTTTTACCAAATCCGGCTATGAAACACGATTATCCATATATATTTCATTAGCCGAATAAAGCACGCGGACTTCTACATCCAATCAACACCTCACCCCACACGGATTCGAACCCTCGGCCCACGAGCCCATAACTGTGAAAGAGGAACGCTACCTATGGACCACCAGGATACTAAAAGCATTCCTAGACTCTCTTATATTTCACACAAAGCCTGTTCATCGAGCTTAAGGCACCGTGAACCTCAATGGGACTACCCGTATCATGTAGGCGGTCAGAGTAACGTTTTACCAAATCCGGCATCGAAACACGAGGATCCATATATATTTCATTAGCCCAATAATGCACGCGGACTTCTACAAACAATCAACATCTCACCCCGCTAGGATTCGAACCCACGGCCCACGAGCCCATTACTGTGACTGGGGAACGCTACCTCTGGACCACCAGGATACTAAAAGCAGTCCAAGACTCTGTTATATTTCACTCAAAGCCTGTTCAACGAGCTTATGGCGCGGTGAACCTTTAATGGGGACTACCCGTATCACGTAGGTGGTCAGAGTAACGTTTTACCAAATCCGGCTTCGAAAAACGAGGATCCATATATATTTCATTAGCCCAATAAAGCACGCAGACTTCTACATACAATCAACATCTCACCCCGCCAGGATTCGAACCCACGGCCCACGAGCCCATGACTGTGACTGGGGAACGCTACCTCAGGACCACCAGGATACTAAAAGCAGTCCTAGACTCTGTTATATTTCACACAAAGCCTGTTCAACGCTCTTATGGCGCCGTGAACCTCTAATGGGGACTACCCATATCACGTAGGTGGTCACAGCAACGTTTTACCAAATCAGGCTTCGAAACACGAGGACCCATATTTATTTCATTAGATCAATAATGCACGCGGACTTCTACATACAATGAACACCTCACCCCAAAAGGATTCGAACCCACGGCCCACGAGCCCATGACTGTGGCTGGGGAACGCTACCTCTGGACCACCAGGATGCTAAAAGCAGTCCTAGACTCTCTTATATTTCACACAAAGCCTGTTCAACGAGCTTATGGCGCCGTGAACCTTTAATGGGGACACCCGTATCACGTAGGTGGTTAGAGTAACGTTTTACCAAATCCGACATCAAAACACGAGGATCAATGTATATTTGATTAGCCCAATAAAGCACGCGGACATCTACATACAATCAACACCTCACCCGGCCAGGATTCGAACCCACGGCCTATGAGCCCATGACTGTGAACGGAGAACGCTACCACTGGACCCCCAGGATACTAAAAGCATTCTTAGACTCTGTTATATATCACACAAAACCTGTTCAACGAGCATATGGCGCCGAGAACCTTTAATGGGGACTAACCGTATCACGTAGGTGGTCAGAGTAACGTTTTACCAAATCCGGCTTCGAAACACGAGGATCCATATACATTTCATTAGCCCAATAAAGCACGCGGACTTCTACACACAATCAACACCTCACCCCGCACGGATTCGAACCCACGGCCCACGAGCCCATAACTGCGACAGGGGAACGCTACCTCTGGACCACAATGATACTAAAAGCATTCCTAGACTCTGTTATAATTCACACAAAGCCTGTTCAACGTGCTTATGGTGCCGTCAACCTCTAATGGGGACTACCCGTATCACATAGGTGGTCAGAGTAACGTTTTACCAAATCCGGCTTCGAAACACGAGGATCCATATACATTTCATTAGCCCAATAAAGCACGCGGACTTCTACATACAATCAACATCTTACCCCACCATGATTCGAACCCACAGCCCACGAGCACATGACTGTGACAGGGGAACGCTACCTCTGGACCACCAGGATACTAAAAGCAGTCCTAGACTCTGTTATATTTCACTCAAAGCCTGTTCAACGCTCTTATGGCGCCGTGAACCTCTAATGGGGACTACCCATATCACGTAGGTGGTCAGTGTAACGTTTTACCAAATCCGGCTTCGAAACAAAAGGATCCATATATATTTCATTAGCCCAATAATGCATGCGGACTTCTACATACAATCAACATCTCACTCCGCCAGGATTCGAACCCACGGCCCACGAGCACATGACTGTGACTGGGGAACGCTACCTCTGGACCACGAGGATAATAAAATCAGTTCTAAACTCTGTTATATTTCACACAAAGCCTGTTCAACGAGCTTAAGGCACCATGAACCTCTAATGGGGATTACCCATATCACTTAGGTGGTCAGAGTAACGTTTTACCAAATCCGGCATCGAAACACGAGGATTCATATATATTTCATTAGCCCAATAAAGCACGCGGACTTCTACATACAATCAACATCTCACCCCACCAGGATTCGAACCCACAGCCCACGAGCACATGACTGTGACAGGGGAACGCTACCTCTGGACCACCAGGATACTAAAAGCAGTCCTAGACTCTGTTATATTTCACACAAAACCTGTTCAACGAGCATATGGCGCCGAGAACCTTTAATGGGGTCTACCCGTATCACGTAGGTGGTCAGAGTAACGTTTTACCAAATCCGGCTTCGAAACACGAGGACCCATTTATATTTCATTAGCCCAATTATGCACGCAGACTTCTACATACAATCAACACACACCTCACCCCCCCAGGATTGAACCCACGGCCCAAGAGCCCATGACGGTGACCGGGGAACGCTACCTCTGGACCACCATGATACTAAAAGCAGTCCTAGACTCTGTTATATTTCACACAAAGCCTGTTCAACGAGCTTAAGGCACCGTGAACCTCTAATGGGACTACCCGTATCATGTAGGTGGTCAGAGTAACGTTTTACCAAATCCGGCATCGAAACACGAGGATCCATATATATTTCATTAGCCCAATAAAGCAAGCGGACTTCTACATACAATCACCATCTCACCCTGCCAGGATTCGAACCCACAGCCCACGAGCACATGACTGTGACAGGAGAACGCTACCTCTGGACCACCAGGATACTAAAAGCAGTCCTAGACTCTGTTATATTTCACACAAAGCCTGTTCAACGCTCTTATGGCGCCATGAACCTCTAATTGGGACTACCCATATCACGTAGGTGGTCAGTGTAACGTTTTACCAAATCCGGCTTCGAAACAGAAGGATCCATATATATTTCATTAGCCCAATAAAGCACGCGGACTTCTACATACAATCAACATCTCACCCCGCCAGGATTCGAACCCACGGCCCACGAGCACATGACTGTGACTGGGGAACGCTACCTCTGGACCACGAGGATACTAAAAGCATTCCTAGACTCTGTTATATTTCACACAAAGCCTGTTCAACGAGCTTAAGGCTCCATGAACCTCTAATGGAACTACCAAATATCACGTAGGTGGTCAGAGTAACGTTTTACCACATCCGGCATCGAAACACAAGGATCCATATATATTTCATTAGCCCAATAAAGCACGCAGACTCTTACATACAATCAACATCTCACCCCGCCAGGATTCGAACCCACAGCCCACGAGCACATGACTGTGACAGGGGAACGCTACCTCTGGACGACCAGGATAATAAAAGAAATCCTAGACTATTATATTTGACACAAAACCTGTTCAACGAGCATATGGCCCCGAGAACCTTTAATGGGGTCTACCCGCATCACGTAGGTGGTCAGGGTAACGTTTTCCCAAATCCGGCTCTGAAACACGAGGATCCATATATATTTCATTAGCCCAATAAAGCACGCGGACTTCTACATAAAATCACCATCTCACCCCGCCAGGATTCGAACCCACAGCCCACGAGCACATGACTGTGACAGGGGAACGCTACCTCTGGACCACCAGGATACTAAAAGCAGTCCTAGACTCTGTTATAATTCACACAAAGCCTGTTCAACGTGTTTTTGGTGCCATGAACCTCTAATGGGGACTACCCGTATCTCGTAGGTGGTCAGAGTAAAGTTTTACCAAATCCGGCTCTGAAACACGAGGATCCATATATATTTCATTAGCCCAATAAAGCACGCGGACTTCTACATAAAATCACCATCTCACACCGCCAGGATTCGAACCCACAGCCCACGAGCACATGACTGTGACAGGGGAACGCTACCTCTGGACCACCAGGATACTAAAAGCAGTCCTAGACTCTGTTATATTTAACACAAAGCCTGTTCAACGAGCTTATGGCGCCGTGAGCCTTTATTGGGGACTACCCGTATCAGGTAAGTGGTCAGTGCAACGTTTTACCAAATCTGGCTTCGAAACACGAGGATCCATATATATTTCATTAGCCCAATAAAGCAGGCGGACTTCTACATACAATCAACACCTCAACCCGCCAGGATTGGAACTCACGGCCCACGAGCCCATGACTGTGACACGGGGAACGCTACCTCTGGACCACCAGGATACAAAAAGCAGTCCTAGACTCTGTTATATTTCACACAAAGCCTGTTCAACGAGCTTATGGCGCCGTGAACCTCTAATGGGGACTACCCGTATCTCGTAGGTGGTCAGAGTAACGTTTTACCAAATCCGGCTATGAAACACGAGGATCCATATATATTTCATTAGCCCAATAAAGCACGCGGACTTCTACATAAAATCACCATCTCACCCCGCCAGGTTTCGAACCCACAGCCCACGAGCACATGACTGTGACAGGGGAACGCTACCTCTGGACCACCAGGATACTAAAAGCAGTCCTAGACTCTGTTATATTTAACACAAAGCCTGTTCAACGTGCTTTTGGTGCCATGAACCTCTAATGGGGACTACCCGTATCACGTAGGTGGTCAGAGTAACGTTTTACCAAATCCGACATCAAAACACGAGGATCAATGTATATTTCATAAGCCCAATAAAGCACGCGGACTTCTACATACAATCAACACCTCACCCGGTCAGGATTCGAACCCACGGCCTATGAGCCCATGACTGTGAACGGAGAGCGCTACCACTGGACCCCCAGGATTCTAAAAGCATTCCTAGACTCTGTTATATTTCACACAAAACCTGTTCAACGAGCATATGGCGCCGTGAACCTCTAATGGGGACTACCCATATCACGTAGGTGGTCAGTGTAACGTTTTACCAAATCCGGCTTCGAAACAAAAGGATCCATATATATTTCATTAGCCCAATAATGCACGCGGACTTCTACATACAATCAACATCTCACCCCGCCAGGATTCGAACCCACGGCCCACGAGCACATGACTGTGACTGGGGAACGCTAACTCTGGTCCACCAGGATACTAAAAGCAGTCCTAGACTCTGTTATATTTCACACAAAGCCTGTTCAACGAGCTTATGGCGCCGTGAACCTTTAATGGGGACTAACCGTATCACGTAGGTGGTCAGAGTAACGTTTTACCAAATCCGGCTTCGAAACACGAGGATCCATATATATTTCATTAGCCCAATAAAGCAGGCGGACTTCTACATACAATCAACACGTCACCCTGCCAGGATTCGAATCCACGGCCCACGAGCCCATGACTGTGAACGGGGAACGCTACCTCTGGACCACCAGGATACTGAAAGCAGTCCTAGACTCTGTTATATTTCACACAAAGCATGTTCAACGAGCTTATGGCGCCGTGAACCTCTAATGGGGACTACCCGTATCACGTAGGTGGTCAGAGTAACGTTTTACCAAATCCGGCTTCGAAACACGAGGATCCATATATATTTCATTAGCCCAATAAAGCACGCGGACTTCTACATACAATCAACACCTCACCCCGCCAGGATTCGAACCCACGGCCCATGAGCCCATGACTGTGACCGGAGAACGCTACCTCTGGACCACCAGGATACTAAAAGCAGTCCTAGACTCTGTTATATTTCACACAAAGCCTGTTCAACGAGCTTATGGCGCCGTGAACCTCTAATGGGGACTACCCGTATCACGTAGGTGGTCAGAGTAACGTTTTACCAAATCCGGCTTCGAAACACGAGGATCCATATATATTTCATTAGCCCAATAAAGCACACGGACTTCTACATACAATCAACATCTCACCCCGCCAGGATTCGAACCCACAGCCCACAAGCACATGACTGTGACAGGGGAACGCTACCTCTGGACCACCAGGATACTAAAAGCAGTCCTAGACTCTGTTATATTTCACACAAAGCCTGTTCAACGAGCTTATGGCGCCGTGAACCTCTGATGGGACTACCCGTATCATGTAGGTGGTCAGAGTAACGTTTTACCAAATCCGGCTTCGAAACACGAGGATCCATATATATTTCATTAGCCCAATAAAGTACGCGGACTTCTACATACAATCAACACCCCGCCAGGATTCGAACCCACGGCCCACGAGCACATGACTGTGACAGGGGAACGCTACCTCTGGACCACCAGGATACTAAAAGCAGTCCTAGACTCTGTTATATTTCACACAAAGCCTGTTCAACGAGCTTATGGCGCCGTGAACCTCTAATGGGGACTACCCGTATCACGTAGGTGGTCAGAGTAACGTTTTACCAAATCCGGCTTCGAAACACGAGGACCCATATATATTTCATTAGCCCAATAATGCACGCGGACTTCTACATACAATCACACACCTCACCCGCCACGATTCGAACCCACGGCCCACGAGCCCATGACTGTGACCGGGGAACGCTACCTCTGGACCACCAGGATACTAAAAGCAGTCCTAGACTCTGTTATATTTCACACAAAGCCTGTTCAACGAGCTTATGGCGCCGTGAACCTCTAATGGGGACTACCCATATCACGTAGGTGGTCAGAGTAACGTTTTACCAAATCCGGCTTCGAAACACGAGGATCCATATATATTTCATTAGCCCAATAAAGCACGCGGACTTCTACATACAATCAACATCTCACCCCGCCAGGATTCGAACCCACGGCCCACGAGCACATGACTGTGACAGGGGAACGCTACCTCTGGACCACCAGGATACTAAAAGCAGTCCTAGACTCTGTTATATTTCACACAAAGCCTGTTCAACGAGCTTATGGCGCCGTGAACCTCTAATGGGACTACCTGTATCACGTTGGTGGTCAGAGTAACGTTTTACCACATCCAGCTTCGAAACACGAGGATCCATATATATTTCATTAGCCCAATAAAGCACGCGGACTTCTACATACAATCAACATCTCACCCTGCCAGGATTCGAACCCACGGCCCACGAGCACATGACTGTGACTGGGGAACGCTACCTCTGGACCACCAGGATACTAAAAGCAGTCCTAGACTCTGTTATATTTCACACAAAGCCTGTTCAACGAGCTTATGGCGCCGTGAACCTCTAATGGGGACTACCCGTATCACGTAGGTGGTCAGAGTAACGTTTTACCAAATCCGGCTTCGAAACACGAGGATCCATATATATTTCATTAGCCCAATAAAGCACGCGGACTTCTACATACAATCAACACCTCAACCCGCCAGGATTCGAACCCACGGCCCACGAGCCCATGACTGTGACTGGGGAACGCTACCTCTGGACCACCAGGATACTAAAAGCAGTCCTAGACTCTGTTATAATTCACACAAAGCCTGTTCAACGAGCTTATGGCGCCGTGAACCTCTAATGGGGACTACCCGTATCACGTAGGTGGTCAGAGTAACGTTTTACCAAATCCGGCTTCGAAACACGAGGATCCATATATATTTCATTAGCCCAATAAAGCACGCGGACTTCTACATACAATCAACATCTCACCCCGCCAGGATTCGAACCCACGGCCCACGAGCCCATGACTGTGACTGGGGAACGCTACCTCTGGACCACCAGGATACTAAAAGCAGTCCTAGACTCTGTTATATTTCACACAAAGCCTGTTCAACGAGCTTATGGCGCCGTGAACCTCTAATGGGGACTACCATATCACGTAGGTGGTCAGAGTAACGTTTTACCAAATCCGGCTTCGAAACACGAGGACCCATATATATTTCATTAGCCCAATAATGCACGCGGACTTCTACATACAATCAACACCTCACCCCGCAAGGATTCGAACCCACGTCCCACGAGCATATGACTGTGAACGGGGAACGCTACCTCTGGACCACCAGGATACTAAAAGCAGTCCTAGACTCTGTTATATTTCACACAAAGCCTGTTCAACGAGCTTATGGCGCCGTGAACCTCTAATGGGGACTACCCGTATCACGTAGGTGGTCAGAGTAACGTTTTACCAAATCCGGCTTCGAAACACGAGGATCCATATATATTTCATTAGCCCAATAATGCACGCGGACTTCTACATACAATCAACATCTCACCCCGCTAGGATTCGAACCCACGGCCCACGAGCCCATGACTGTGACTGGGGAACGCTACCTCTGGACCACCAGGATACTAAAAGCAGTCCTAGACTCTGTTATATTTCACACAAAGCCTGTTCAACGAGCTTATGGCGCCGTGAACCTTTAATGGGGACTACCCGTATCACGTAGGTGGTCAGAGTAACGTTTTACCAAATCCGGCTTCGAAACACGAGGATCCATATATATTTCATTAGCCCAATAAAGCACGCGGACTTCTACATACAATCAACACCTCACCCCGCCAGGATTCGAACCCACGGCCCACGAGCCCATGACTGTGAACGGAGAACGCTACCTCTGGACCACCAGGATACTAAAAGCAGTCCTAGACTCTGTTATATTTCACACAAAGCCTGTTCAACGAGCTTATGGCGCCGTGAACCTCTAATGGGGACTACCAGTATCACGTAGGTGGTCAGAGTAACGTTTTACCATATCCTGCTTCGAAACACGAGGACCCATATATATTTCATTAGCCCAATAAAGCACGCGGACTTCTACATACAATCAACACCTCACCCCGCCAGGATTCGAACCCACGGCCCACGAGCCTATGACTGTGACTGGGGAACGCTACCTCTGGACCACCAGGATACTAAAAGCAGTCCTAGACTCTGTTATATTTCACACAAAGCCTGTTCAACGAGCTTATGGCGCCGTGAACCTCTAATGGGGACTACCCGTATCACGTAGGTGGTCAGAGTAACGTTTTACCAAATCCGGCTTCGAAACACGAGGATCCATATATATTTCATTAGCCCAATAAAGCACGCGGACTTCTACATACAATCAACACCTCACCCGCCAGGATTCGAACCCACGGCCCACGAGCCCATGACTGTGACCGGGGAACGCTACCTCTGGACCACCAGGATACTAAAAGCAGTCCTAGACTCTGTTATATTTCACACAAAGCCTGTTCAACGAGCTTATGGCGCCGTGAACCTCTAATGGGGACTACCCATATCACGTAGGTGGTCAGAGTAACGTTTTACCAAATCCGGCTTCGAAACACGAGGATCCATATATATTTCATTAGCCCAATAAAGCACGCGGACTTCTACATACAATCAACACCTCACCCCAAGGATTCGAACCCACGGCCCACGAGCCCATGACTGTGACTGGGGAACGCTACCTCTGGACCACCAGGATACTAAAAGCAGTCCTAGACTCTGTTATATTTCACACAAAGCCTGTTCAACGAGCATATGGCGCCGTGAACCCTTAATGGGGACTACCCGTATCACGTAGGTGGTCAGAGCAACGTTTTACCAAATCCGGCTTCGAAACACGAGGATCCATATATATTTCATTAGCCCAATAAAGCACGCGGACTTCTACATACAATCAACACCTCACCCCGCCAGGATTCGAACCCACGGCCCATGATCCCATGACTGTTGACGGAGAACGCTACCTCTGGACCACCAGGATACTAAAAGCAGTCCTACACTCTGTTATATTTCACACAAAGCTTGATCAACGATCTTATGGCGCCGTGAACCTCTAATGGGGACTACCCGTATCACGTAGGTGGTCAGAGTGACGTTTTACAAAATCCGGCATCGAAACACAAGGATCCATATATATTTCATTAGCCCAATAAAGCACGCGGATTTCTACATACAATCAACACCTCACCCGGCCAGGATTCGAACCCACGGCCCATGAGCCCATGACTGTGAACGGGGAACGCTACCTCTGGACCCCCAGGATACTAAAAGCAGTCCTAGACTCTGTTATATTTCACTCAAAGCCTATTCAACGAGCTTTTGGCTCCGTGAACCTCTAATGGGGACTACCCTTATCTCGTAGGTGGTCAGAGTAACGTTTTACCAAATCCGGCTATGAAACACGATTATCCATATATATTTCATTAGCCCAATAAAGCACGCGGACTTCTACATCCAATCAACACCTCACCCCACACGGATTCGAACCCCCGCCCCACGAGCCCATAACTGTGGCTGGGGAACGCTACCTCTGGACCACCAGGATACTAAAAGCAGTCCTACACTCTGTTATATTTCACACAAAGCTTGATCAACGATCTTATGGCGCCGTGAACCTCTAATGGGGACTACCCGTATCACGAAGGTGGTTAGAGTAACGTTTTACCAAATCCGACATCAAAACACGAGGATCACTGTATATTTCATTAACCCCATAAAGCACGCGGACTTCTACATACAATCAACACCTCTCCCGGCCAGGATTCGAACCCACGGCCTATGAGCCCATGACTGTGAACGGAGAACGCTACCACTGGACCCCCAGGATACTAAAAGCAGTCCTAGACTCTGTTATATTTCACTCAAAGCCTGTTCAACGAGCTTAAGGCACCGTGAACCTCAATGGGACTACCCGTATCATGTAGGCGGTCAGAGTAACGTTTTACCATATCCGGCTTAGAAACACGAGGACCCATATATATTTCATTAGCCCAATAATGCACGCAGACTTCTACATACAATCAACACACACCTTACCCCGCCAGGATTGAACCCACGGCCCATGAGCCCATGACTGTGACTGGGGAACGCTACCTCTGGACCACCAGGATACTAAAAGCAGTCCTAGACTCTGTTATATTTCACACAAAGCCTGTTCAACGAGCTTATGGCGCCGTGAACCTCTAATGGGGACTACCCGTATCTCGTAGGTGGTCAGAGTAACGTTTTACCAAATCCGGCTCTGAAACACGAGGATCCATATATATTTCATTAGCCCAATAAAGCACGCGGACTTCTACATACAATCAACATCTTACCCCACCAGGATTCGAACCCACAGCCCACGAGCACATGACTGTGACAGGGGAACGCTACCTCTGGACCACCAGGATACTAAAAGCAGTCCTAGACTCTGTTATATTTCACACAAAGCCTGTTCAACGAGCTTATGGCGCCGTGAACCTCTAATGGGGACTACCCGTATCTCGTAGGTGGTCAGAGTAACGTTTTACCAAATCCGGCTCTGAAACACGAGGATCCATATATATTTCATTAGCCCAATAATGCACGCGGACTTCTACATACAATCAACATCTCACTCCGCCAGGATTCGAACCCACGGCCCACGAGCACATGACTGTGACTGGGGAACGCTACCTCTGGACCACCAGGATACTAAAAGCAGTCCTAGACTCTGTTAAATTTCACACAAAGCATGTTCAACTAGCTTATGGCGAAGTGAACCTTTAATGGGGACTAACCGTATCACGTAGGTGGTCAGAGTAACGTTTTACCAAATCCGGCGTCGAAACACGAAGATCCATATATATTTCATTAGCCCAATAAAGAAGGCGGACCTCTACATACAATCAACACGTCACCCCGCCAGGATTCGAATCCACAGCCTATGAACCCATGACTGTGACAGGGGAACGCTACCTCTGGACCACGAGGATACTAAAAGCAGTTCTAAACTCTGTTATATTTCACACAAAGCCTGTTCAACGAGCTTAAGGCACCATGAACCTCAAATGGGGACTACCCATATCATGTAGGTGGTCAGAGTAACATTTTACCAAATCCGGCATCGAAACACGAGGATCCATATATATTTCATTAGCCCAATAAAGCAAGCGGACTTCTACATACAATCACCATCTCACCCTGCCAGGATTCGAACCCACAGCCCACGAGCACATGACTGTGACAGGGGAACGCTACCTCTGGACCACCAGGATACTAAAAGCAGTCCTAGACTCTGTTATATTTCACACAAAGCCTGTTCAACGCTCTTATGGCGCCATGAAGCTCTAATTGGGACTACCCATATCACGTAGGTGGTCAGTGTAACGTTTTACCAAAACCGGCTTCGAAACAAAAGGATCCATATATATTTAATTAGCCCAATAAAGCACGCGGACTTCTACATACAATCAACATCTCACCCCGCCAGGATTCGAACCCACGGCCCACGAGCACATGACTGTGACTGGGGAACGCTACCTCTGGACCACGAGGATACTAAAAGCATTCCTAGACTCTGTTATATTTCATACAAAGCCTGTTCAACGAGCTTAAGGGTCCATGAACCTCTAATGGGACTACCAAATATCACGTAGGTGGTCAGAGTAACGTTTTACCACATCCGGCATCGAAACACAAGGATCCATATATATTTCATTGGCCCAATAAAGCACGCAGACTTTTACATACAATCAACATCTCACCCCGCCAGGATTCGAACCCACAGCCCACGAGCACATAACTGTGACAGGGGAACGCTACCTCTGGACGACCAGGATAATAAAAGAAATCCTAGACTATTATATTTGACACAAAACCTGTTCAACGAGCATATGGCGCCGAGAACCTTTAATGGGGTCTACCCGCATCACGTAGGTGGTCAGAGTAACGTTTTACCAAATCCGGCTATGAAACACGAGGATCCATATATATTTCATTAGCCCAATAAAGCACGAGGACTTCTACATAAAATCACCATCTCACCCCGCCAGGTTTCGATCCCACAGCCCGCGAGCACATGACTCTGACAGGGGAACGCTACCTCTGGACCACCAGGATACTAAAAGCAGTCCTAGACTCTGTTATATTTAACACAAAGCCTGTTCAACGTGCTTCTGGTGCCATGAACCTCTAATGGGGACTACCCGTATCTCGTAGGTGGTCAGAGTAACGTTTTACCAAATCCGGCTCTGAAACACGAGGATCCATATATATTTCATTAGCCCAATAAAGCACGCGGACTTCTACATACAATCAACATCTTACCCCACCAGGATTCGAACCCACAGCCCACGAGCACATGACTGTGACAGGGGAACGCTACCTCTGGACCACCAGGATACTAAAAGCAGTCCTAGACTCTGTTATATTTCACACAAAGCCTGTTCAACGAGCTTATGGCGCCCTGAAACTTTAATGGGGACTACCCGTATCATGTAAGTGGTCAGTGTAACGTTTTACCAAATCCGGCTTCGAAACACGAGGATCCATATATATTTCATTAGCCCAGTAAAGCAGGTGGACTTCTACATACAATCAACACCTCACCCCGCACGGATTCGAACCCACGGCCCACGAGCCAATAACTGCGACAGGGGAACGCTACCTCTGGACCACAATGATACTAAAAGCATTCCTAGACTCTGTTATAATTCACACAAAGCCTGTTCAACGTGCTTATGGTGCCGTCAACCTCTAATGGGGACTACACGTATCACATAGGTGGTCAGAGTAACGTTTTACCAAATCCGGCTTCGAAACACGAGGATCCATATATATTTCATTAGCCCAATAAAGCACGCGGACTTCTACATACAATCAACATCTTACCCCACCAGGATTCGAACCCACAGCCCACGAGCACATGACTGTGACAGGGGAACGCTACCTCTGGACCACCAGGATACTAAAAGCAGTCCTAGACTCTGTTATATTTCACACAAAGCCTGTTCAACGCTCTTATGGCGCCGTGAACCTCTAATGGGGACTACCCATGTCACGTAGGTGGTCAGTGTAACGTTTTACCAAATCCGGCTTCGAAACAAAAGGATCCATATATATTTCATTAGCCCAATAATGCATGCGGACTTCTACATACAATCAACATCTCACTCCGCCAGGATTCGAACCCACGGCCCACGAGCACATGACTGTGACTGGGGAACGCTACCTCTGGACCACCAGGATACTAAAAGCAGTCCTAGACTCTGTTAAATTTCACACAAAGCATGTTCAACTAGCTTATGGCGAAGTGAACCTTTAATGGGGACTAACCGTATCACGTAGGTGGTCAGAGTAACGTTTTACCAAATCCGGCGTCGAAACACGAGGATCCATATATATTTCATTAGCCCAATAAAGAAGGCGGACCTCTACATACAATCAACACGTCACCCCGCCAGGATTCGAATCCACAGCCTATGAACCCATGACTGTGACAGGGGAACGCTACCTCTGGACCACGATGATACTAAAAGCAGTTCTAAACTCTGTTATATTTCACACAAAGCCTGTTCAACGAGCTTAAGGCACCATGAACCTCAAATGGGGACTACCCATATCACGTAGGTGGTCAGAGTAACATTTTACCAAATCCGGCATCGAAACACGAGGATCCATATATATTTCATTAGCGCAATAAAGCAAGCGGACTTCTACATACAATCACCATCTCACCCTGCCAGGATTCGAACCCACAGCCCACGAGCACATGACTGTGACAGGGGAACGCTACCTCTGGACCACCAGGATACTAAAAGCAGTCCTAGACTCTGTTATATTTCACACAAAGCCTGTTCAACGCTCTTATGGCGCCATGAAGCTCTAATTGGGACTACCCATATCACGTAGGTGGTCAGTGTAACGTTTTACCAAAACCGGCTTCGAAACAAAAGGATCCATATATATTTAATTAGCCCAATAAAGCACGCGGACTTCTACATACAATCAACATCTCACCCCGCCAGGATTCGAACCCACGGCCCACGAGCACATGACTGTGACTGGGGAACGCTACCTCTGGACCACCAGGATACTAAAAGCATTCCTAGACTCTGTTATATTTCACACAAAGCCTGTTCAACGAGCTTAAGGGTCCATGAACCTCTAATGGGACTACCAAATATCACGTAGGTGGTCAGAGTAACGTTTTACCACATCCGGCATCGAAACACAAGGATCCATATATATTTCATTGGCCCAATAAAGCACGCAGACTTTTACATACAATCAACATCTCACCCCGCCAGGATTCGAACCCACAGCCCACGAGCACATAACTGTGACAGGGGAACGCTACCTCTGGACGACCAGGATAATAAAAGAAATCCTAGACTATTATATTTGACACAAAACCTGTTCAACGAGCATATGGCGCCGAGAACCTTTAATGGGGTCTACCCGCATCACGTAGGTGGTCAGAGTAACGTTTTACCAAATCCGGCTATGAAACACGAGGATCCATATATATTTCATTAGCCCAATAAAGCACGAGGACTTCTACATAAAATCACCATCTCACCCCGCCAGGTTTCGAACCCACAGCCCACGAGCACATGACTCTGACAGGGGAACGCTACCTCTGGACCACCAGGATACTAAAAGCAGTCCTAGACTCTGTTATATTTAACACAAAGCCTGTTCAACGTGCTTTTGGTGCCATGAATCTCTAATGGGGACTACCCGTATCACGTAGGTGGTCAGAGTAACGTTTTACCAAATCCGACATCAAAACACGAGGATCAATGTATATTTCATAAGCCCAATAAAGCACGCGGACTTCTACATACAATCAACACCTCACCCGGCCAGGATTCGAACCCACGGCCTATGAGCCCATGACTGTGAACGGAGAACGCTACCACTGGACCCCCAGGATTCTAAAAGCATTCCTAGACTCTGTTATATTTCACACAAAACCTGTTCAATGAGCATATGGCGCCGTGAACCTCTAATGGGGACTACCCATATCACGTAGGTGGTCAGTGTAACGTTTTACCAAATCCGGCTTCGAAACAAAAGGATCCATATATATTTCATTAGCCCAATAATGCACGCGGACTTCTACATACAATCAACATCTCACCCCGCCAGGATTCGATCCCACGGCCCACGAGCACATGACTGTGACTGGGGAACGCTACCTCTGGACCACCAGGATACTAAAAGCAGTCCTAGACTCTGTTAAATTTCACACAAAGCATGTTCAACGAGCTTATGGCGCCGTGAATCTTTAATGGGGACTAACCGTATCACGTAGGTGGTCAGAGTAACGTTTTACCAAATCCGGCTTCGAAACACGAGGATCAATATATATTTCATTAGCCCAATAAAGCAGGCGGACCTCTACATACAATCAACACGTCACTCCGCCAGGATTCGAATCCACGGCCTATGAGCCCATGACTGTGAACTGAGAACGCTACTTCTGGATCCCCAGGATACTGAAAGCAGTCCTAGACTCTGTTATATTTCACACAAAGCATGTTCAACGAGCTTATGGCGCCGTGAACCTTTAATGGGGACTAACCGTATCACGTAGGTGGTCAGAGTAACGTTTTACCAAATCCGGCTTCGAAACACGAGGATCCATATATATTTCATTAGCCCAATAAAGCAGGCGGACTTCTACATACAATCAACACGTCACCCCGCCAGGATTCGAATCCATGGCCTATGAGCCCATGACTGTGAACGGAGAACGCTACCTCTGGATCCCCAGGATAATAAAAGCAGTCCTAGACTCTGTTATATTTCACTCAAAGCCTGTTCAACGAGCTTATGGCGCCGTGAACCTCTAATGGGGACTACCCGTCTATCGTAGGTGGTCAGAGTAACGTTTTACCAAATCCGGCTATGAAACACGAGGATCCATATATATTTCATTAGCCCAATAAAGCACGCGGACTTCTACATAAAATCACCATCTCACCCCGCCAGGATTCGAACCCACAGCCCACGAGCACATGACTGTGACAGGGGAACGCTACCTCTGGACCACCAGGATACTAAAAGCAGTCCTAGACTCTGTTATATTTCACTCAAAGCCTGTTCAACGAGCTTATGGCGCCGTGAACCTTTAATGGGGACTACCCGTATCACGTAGGTGGTCAGAGTAACCTTTTACCAAATCCGGTTTCGAAACACTAGGATCCATATATATTTCATTAGCCCAATAATGCACACGGACTTCTACATACAATCAACACCTCACCCCGCCAGGATTTAAACCCACGGCCCACGAGCCCATGACTGTGACCAAGGAACGCTACTTCTGGACCACCAGGATACTAAAAGCAGTCCTATACCCTGTTATATTTCACAGAAAGCATGTTCAACGAGCGTATGGCGCATTGAACTTCTAATGGGGACTACCCGTATCACGTAGGTGGTCAGAGCAACGTTTTACCATATCCGTCTTTGAAACACGAGGATCCATATATATTTCTTTAGCCCAATAAAGCACACGCACTTCTACATAAAATCAACACCTCACACCGCCAGGATTCGAACCCACGGCCTAAGAGCCCACGACTGTGACCATGGAACGCTACCTCTGGACCACCAGGAAACTAAAAGCAGTTTCTAGACTCTGTTATATTTCACACAAAGCCTGTTCAACGAGCTTATGGCGCCGTGAACCTCTCATGGGGACTACCCGTATCACGTAGGTGGTCAGAGTTTCGTTTTACCAAATCCGGCTTCGAAGCACGAGGATCGATATATATTTCATTAGCCCAATAAAACAAGCGGACTTCTACATACAATCAACACCTCACACCGCCAGGATTCGACTCCACGGCCCACGAGCCTAAGACTGTCACCGGGGAACGCTATCTCTGGACAAACCAGGATACTAAAAGCAGTCCTGGACTCTGTTATATTTCATAGAAAGCCTGTTCAACGAGCTTATGGCGCCGTGAACCTCTAATGGGGACTACCCGTAACACGAAAGTGATCAGAGTAACGTTTTACCAAATCCGGTTTCGAAACAAGAGGATCCATATATATTTCATTAGCCCAATAAAGCACGCAGACTTCTACATACAATGAACACCTCACCCTGCCAGTATTCCAACCCACGGCCCACGAGCCCAAGACTGTGACAGGGGAACGCTACCTCTGGGCCACCAGGATACTAAAAGCAGTCCTAGACTCTGTTATATTTAACACAAAGCCTGTTCAACGAGCTTATGGCGCCGTGAGCCTTTATTGGGGACTACCCGTATCAGGTAAGTGGTCAGTGCAACGTTTTACCAAATCCGGCTTCGAAACACGAGGATCCATATATATTTCATTAGCCCAATAAAGCAGGCGGACTTCTACATACAATCAACACCTCACCCCGCCAGGATTGGAACTCACGGCCCACGAGCCCATGACTGTGACACGGGGAACGCTACCTCTGGACCACCAGGATACTAAAAGCAGTCCTAGACTCTGTTATATTTAACACAAAGCCTGTTCAACGTGCTTTTGGTGCCATGAACCTCTAATGGGGACTACCCGTATCACGTAGGTGGTCAGAGTAACGTTTTACCAAATCCGACATCAAAACACGAGGATCAATGTATATTTCATAAGCCCAATAAAGCACGCGGACTTCTACATACAATCAACACCTCACCCCGCCAGGATTCGAACCCACGGCCTATGAGCCCATGACTGTGAACGGAGAACGCTACCACTGGACCCCCAGGATTCTAAAAGCATTCCTAGACTCTGTTATATTTCACACAAAGCCTGTTCAACGAGCTTATGGCGCCGTGAACCTCTAATGGGGACTACCCGTATCACGTAGGTGGTCAGAGTTACGTTTTACCAAATCCGGCTTCGAAGCACGAGGATCGATATATATTTCATTAGCCCAATAAACCACGCCGACTTCTACATACAATGAACACCTCAGCCCGCCAGGATTCGAACCCACGGCCCACGAGCCCATGATTGTGACCGGGGAACGCTACCTCTGGACCACCAGGATACTAAAAGCAGTCGTAAACTCTGTTATATTTCAAAAAAAGCCTGTTCAACGAGCTTATGGCGCCGTGAACCTCTAATGGGACTAGACGTATCTCGTAGGTGGTCAGAGTAACGTTTTACCAAATCCGGCTTCGAAACACGAGGATCCATATACATTTCATTAGCCCAATAAAGCACGCGGACTTCTACATACAATCAACACCTCACCCCGCCAGAATTCGAACCCACGGCCTATGAGCCCATGACTTTGAAAGGGGAACGGTACCTCTGGACCACCAGGATACTAAAAGCAATCCTAGACTCTGTTATATTTCACTCAGAGCCTGTTCAACAAGCTTATGGCGCCGTGAACCTCTAATGGGGACTACCCGTACCTGGTAGGTGGTCAGATTAACGTTTTACTAAATCCGGCTTCGAAACACGAGGATCCTTATATATTTCATTAGCCCAACAAAGTACGCGGACTTCTACATACAATCAACATCTCAACCCGCCAGGATTCGAACCCACGGCCCACGAGCCCATGACTGTGGCTGGGGAATGCTACCTCTGGACCACCAGGATACTAAAAGCAGTCCTAGACTCTGTTATAATTTACACAAAGCCTGTTCAACGAGCTTATGGCGCCGTGAACCTCCAATGGGGACTACCCGTACCTGGTAGGTGGTCAGAGTAACGTTTTACCAAATCCCGCTTCGAAGCACGAGGACCCATATATATTTCATTAGCCCAATAATGCAAGCAGACTTCTAAATACAATCAACACACACCTCACCCCGCCAGGATTGAACCCACGGCCCACGAGCCCATGACTGTGACCGGGGAACGCTACCTCTAGACCACCAGGATACTAAATCAGTCCTAGACTCTGTTAAAATTCACACAAAGCCTGTTCAACGAGCTTATGGTGCCGTGAACCTCTAATGGGGACTACCCATATCACGTAGGTGGTCAGCGTAGCGTTTTTCCAAATCCGGCTTCGAAACACGAGGATCCATATATATTCCATTAGCCCAATAAAGCAGGCTGACTTCTACATACAATCAACATCTCACCCCGCCAGGATTCCAACCCACGGCCCACGAGCACAAGACTCTGACTGGGGAACGCTACCTCTGGACCACCAGGATACTAAAAGCATTCCTAGACTCTGTTAAATTTCACACAAAGCCTGTTCAACGAGCTTAAGGCACCGTGAACCTCTGATGGGACTACCCATATCATGTAGGTGGTCAGAGGAACGTTTTACCAAATCCGGCATCGAAACACGAGGATCCATATATAATTCATTAGCCCAATAAAGTATGCGGACTTCTACATACAATCAACATCTCACCCCGCCAGGATTCGAACCCACATCCCACGAGCACGTGACAGTGAGTGGGGAACGCTACCTCTGGACCACCAGGATTCTAAAAGCAGTCCTAGACTCTGTTATATTTCACACAAAGCCTGTTAACGCTCTTATGGCGCCGTGAACCTCTAATGGGGACTACCCATATCACGTAGGTGGTCAGAGTAACGTTTTACCAAATCCGGTTATGAAACACGAGGATCCATATATATTTCATTAGCCCAATAAAGTACGCGGACTTCTACATCATATCAACGCCTCACCCCGCACGGATTCGAACCCACGGCCCACGAGCCCATAACTATGACAGGGGAACGCTACCTCTGGACCACCAGGATACTAAAAGCATTCCTAGACTCTGTTATATTTCACACAAAGCCTGTTCAACGAGCTTATGGTGCCGTGAACCTCTAATGGGGACTACCCATATCACGTAGGTGGTCAGAGTAGCGTATTACCAAATCCGGCTTCGAAACACGAGGATCCATATATATTTCATTAGCCCAATAAAGCACGCAGACTTCTACATACAATCAACACCTCACCCTGCCAGGATTCGAACCCATGGTCCATGAGGTCATGACTGTGACTGGGGAACTCTACCTCTGGACCCCCAGGATACTAAAAGCAGTCCTAGGCTCTGTTATATTTCACTCAAAGCCTGTTCAACGAGCATATGGCACCGTGAACCTCTAAAGGGGACTACCCGTATCTCGTAGGTGGTCAGAGTAACGTTTTACCAAATCCGGCTATGAAACACGAGGATCCATATATATTTCATTAGCCCAATAAAGCACGCGGACTTCTACATACAATGAACACCTCACCCCGAAAGGATTCGTACCCACGGCCCACGAGCCCATGACTGTGACCGGGGAACGCTACCTCTGGACCACCAGGATACTAAAAGCAGTCCTAGATTCTGTTATAATTCACACAAAGCCTGTTCAACGAGCTTATGGTGCCGTGAACCTCTAATGGGGACTACCCATATCACGTAGGTGGTCAGAGAAATGTTTTACCAAATCCGGCTTCGAAACACGAGGATCCATATATATTTCATTAGCCCAATAGAGCACGCTGACTTCTGCATACAATCAACACCCCACCCCTTAAGGATTCGAACCCACGGCCCACGAGTTAATGACTGTGACTGGGGAACGCTACCTCTGGACCACCAGGATGCAAACAGCAATCCTAGAATCTGTTTTATTTCACACAAAGCATGTTCAACAAGCTTATGGCGCCGTGAACCACCAATGGGGACAACCTTTTCACGTAGGTGGTCAGAGTAACGTTTTACCAAATCCGGCTTCGAAACACGAGGATCCTTATATATTTCAATAGCCCAATAAAGCACGCGGACTTCCACATAAAATCAACATGTCACCCCGCTAGGATTCGAACCCACGGCCTATGAGCCCATGACTGTGACACGGGGAACGCTACCTCAGGGCCACCAAGATACTAAAAGCAGTCCTACACTCTGTTATATTTCACACAAAGCCTGTTCAACGAGCCTATGGCGCCGAGAACCTTTAATGGGGACTACCCGCATCACTTAGGTGGTCAGAGAAACGTTTTACCAAATCCGGCTTCGAAACACGATGATCCATATATATTTCATTAGCCCAATAAAGCGCACTAACTTCTACATACAATGAACACCTCACCCCGAAAGGATTCGAACCCACGGCCCAAGAGCCCATGACTGTGACTGGGGAACGCTACCTCTGGACCACCAGGATACTAAAACCAGTCCTACAATCTGTTATATTTCACACAAAGCCTGTTCAACGATCTTATGGTGCCGTGAAACTCTAATGGGGACTACCCGTATCACGTAGGTGGTCAGAGTAACGTTTTACCAAATCCCGCTTCGAAACACGAGGATCCATATATATTTCATTAGCCTAATAAAGCATGCAGACTTCTACATACAATCAACACCTCACCACGCCAGGATTCGAACCCACGGCCCACGAGCCCATGACTGTGACCGGGGAACGCTACCTCTGGACAACCAGGATAATAAAAGCAGTAATACAGTGTGTTATATTTCACTCAAAGCCTGTTCAACAAGCTTATGGCGCCGTGAACCTCTAATGGGGACTACCCGTATCTCGTATGTGGTCAGAGTAACGTTTTGCCATATCCGGCTTCGAAACACGAGGATCCATATATATTTCATTAGTCCAATATAGCACGCGGACTTCTACATACAATGAACACCTCAACCCGAAAGGATTCGAACCGACGGCCCACGAGCCCATGACTGTGACCGGGGAATGCTACCTCTGGACCACCAGGATACTAAAAGCAGTCCTAGACTCTGTTATATTTGACAAAAAGCCTGTTCAATGCTCTAATGGCGCCATGAACCTCTAATGGGGACTACCCGTATCACGTAGGTGGTCAGAGTAACGTTTTACCAAATCTGGGTTCGAAACACGAGGACCCATATATATTTCATTTGCCCAATAATGCACGCGGACTTCTCCATACAATCAACACACACCTCACCCCGCCAGG
Organism: Homarus gammarus; assembly: GCA_958450375.1. Classification (NCBI taxonomy): domain Eukaryota; kingdom Metazoa; phylum Arthropoda; class Malacostraca; order Decapoda; family Nephropidae; genus Homarus; species Homarus gammarus. The sequence continues at coordinate 545,569 of CAUDMG010001305.1, forward strand.
ATTCGAACCCATGGCCCATGAGCCCATGACTGTGACCGGGGAACGCTACCTCTGGACCACCAGGATACTAAAAGCAGTACTAGACTCTGTTATATTTCACACAAAGCCTGTTCAACGAGCTTATGGTGCCGTGAACCTCTAATGGGGACTACCCATATCACGTAGGTGGTCAGAGTAGCGTATTACCAAATCCGGCTTCGAAACACGAGGATCCATATATACTTCATTAGCCCAATAAAGCACGCAGACTTCTACATACAATCAACACCTCACCCTGCCACGATTCGAACCCATGGTCTATGAGCTCATGACTGTGACCGGGGAACTCTACTTCTGGACCCCCAGGATACTAAAAGCAGTCCTAGACTCTGTTATATTTCACTCAAAGCCTGTTCAACGAGAATATGGCACCGTGAACCTCTAATGGGGACTACTCGTATCTCGTAGGCGGTCAGAGTAACGTTTTACCAAATCCGGCTATGAAACACGAGGATCCATATATATTTCATTAGACCAATAAAGCACGCGGACTTCTACATACAATGAACACCTCACCCCGAAAGGATTCGTACCCACGGCCCACGAGCCCATGACTGTGACCGGGGAACGCTACCTCTGGACCACTAGGATACTAAAAGCAGTCCTAGATTCTGTTATAATTCACACAAAGCCTGTTCAACGAGATTATGGTGCCGTGAACCTCTAATGGGGACTACCCATATCACGTAGGTGGTCAGAGAAATGTTTTACCAAATCCGGCTTCGAAACACGAGGATCCATATATATTTCATTAGGCCAATAGAGCACGCAGACTTCTGCATACAATCAACACCCCACCCCTTAAGGATTCGAACCCACGGCCCACGAGCCAATAACTGTGACTGGGGAACGCTACCTCTGGACCACCAGGATACTAAAAGCAATTCTAGAATCTGTTTTATTTCACACAAAGCATGTTCAACGAGCTTATGGCGCCGTGAACCACCAATGGGGACTACCCGTATCACGTAGGTGGTCAGAGAAATGTTTTACCAAATCCGGCTTCGAAACACTAGGATCCAAATATATTTCATTAGCCCAATAAAGGATGCGGACTTCTACGTACAATGAATACCTCACCCCGAAAGGATTCGAACCCACGGCCCCCGAGTCCATGACTGTGATCGGGGAACGCTACCTCTTGACCACCAGGTTACTAAAAGCAGTCCTAGACTCTGTTATATTTCACACAAAGCCTGTTCAATGAGCTTATGGCGCCGTGAATCGCTAATGGGGACTACCCATATCACGTAGGTGGTCAGAGTAACGTTTTACCAAATCCGGCTTCGAAACACGAGGATCCATATATATTTCATTAGCCCAATAAAGCACGCGGACTTCCACATAAAATCAACATGTCACCCCGCCAGGATTCGAACCCACGGCCCATGAGCACATGACTGTGACTGGGGAACGCTACCTCTGGACCTCCAGGATACTAAAAGCAGTCCTAGACTCTGTTATATTTCACACAAAGCCTGTTCAACGATTTTATGGCGCCGTGAACCTCTAATGGGGACTACCTGTATCTCGTAGGTGGTCAGAGTAACGTTTTACCAAATCCGGCATCGAAACACGAGGATCCATATATATTTCATTAGCCCAATAAAGCACGCGGACTTCTACATACAATCAACACCTCACCCCGCCAGAATTCGAACCCACGGCCTATGAGCCCATGACTTTGAAAGGGGAACGGTACCTCTGGACCACCAGGATACTAAAAGCAGTCCTAGACTCTGTTATATTTCACTCAGAGCCTGTTCAACAAGCTTATGGCGCCGTGAACCTCTAATGGGGACTACCCGTACCTGGTAGGTGGTCAGATTAACGTTTTACTAAATCCGGCTTCGAAACACGAGGATCCTTATATATTCATTAGCCCAACAAAGCACGCGGACTTCTACATACAATCAACATCTCAACCCGCCAGGATTCGAACCCACGGCCCACGAGCCCATGACTGTGGCTGGGAAACGCTACCTCTGGACCACCAGGATACTAAAAGCAGTCCTAGACTCTGTTATAATTCACACAAAGCCTGTTCAACGAGCTTATGGCGCCGTGAACCTCTAATAGGGACTACCCGTACCTGGTAGGTGGTCAGAGTAACGTTTTACCAAATCCCGCTTCGAAGCACGAGGACCCATATATATTTCATTAGCCCAATAATGCAAGCAGACTTCTAAATACAATCAACACACACCTCACCCCGCCAGGATTGAACCCACGGCCCACGAGCCCATGACTGTGACCGGGGAACGCTACCTCTAGACCACCAGGATACTAAAAGCAGTCCTAGACTCTGTTATAATTCACACAAAGCCTGTTCAACGAGCTTATGGTGCCGTGAACCTCTAATGGGGACTACCCATATCACGTAGGTGGTCAGCGTAGCGTTTTACCAAATCCGGCTTCGAAACACGAGGATCCATATATATTCCATTAGCCCAATAAAGCAGGCTGACTTCTACATACAATCAACATCTCACCCCGCTAGGATTCCAACCCACGGCCCACAAGCACAAGACTCTGACTGGGGAACGCTACCTCTGGACCACCAGGATACTAAAAGCAGTCCTAGACTCTGTTATATTTCACACAAAGCCTGTTCAACGAGCTTAAGGCTCAGTGAACCTCTGATGGGACTATCCTTATCATGTAGGTGGTCAGAGTAACGTTTTACCACATCCGGCATCGAAACACGAGGATCCATATATATTTCATTAGCCCAATAAAGCACGCGGACTTCTACATACAATCAACATCTCACCCCGCCAGGATTCGAACCCAAAGCCCACGAGCACATGACTCTGACAGGGGAACGCTACCTCTGGACCACCAGGATACTAAAAGCATTCCTAGACTCTGTTAAATTTCACACAAAGCCTGTTCAACGAGCTTAAGGCACCGTGAACCTCTGATGGGACTACCTGTATCATGTAGGTGGTCAGAGGAACGTTTTACCAAATCCGGCATCGAAACACGAGGATCCATATATATTTCATTAGCCCAATAAAGTATGCGGACTTCTACATACAATCAACATCTCACCCCGCCAGGATTCGAACCCACATCCCACGAGCACGTTACACTGACAGGGGAACGCTACCTCTGGACCACCAGGATTCTAAAAGCAGTCCTAGACTCTGTTATATTTCACACAAAGCCTGTTAACGCTCTTATGGCGCCGTGAACCTCTAATGGGGACTACCCATATCACGTAGGTGGTCAGAGTAACGTTTTACCAAATCCGGTTATGAAACACGAGGATCCATATATGTTTCATTAGCCCAATAAAGTACGCGGACTTCTACATCCAATCAACACCTCACCCCGCACGGATTCGAACCCACGGCCCACGAGCCCATAACTATGACAGGGGAACGCTACCTCTGGACCACCAGGATACTAAAAGCATTCCTAGACTCTGTTATATTTCACACAAAACCTGTTCAACGAGCATATGGCGCCGAGAACCTTTAATGGGGACTACCCGTATCACGTAGGTGGTCAGAGTAACGTTTTACCAAATCCGGCTTCGAAACACGAGGATCCATATATATTTCATTAGCCCAATAAAGCACGCGGACTTCTACATACAATCAACATCTCACCCCGCCAGGATTCGAACCCACGGCCCACGAGCCCATGACTGTGACCGGAAAATGCTACCTCTGGACCACCAGGATACTAAAAGGAGTCGTAGACTGTTATATTTGACACAAAGCCTGTTCAACGCTCTTATGGCGCCGTGAACCTCTAATGGGGACTACCCATATCACGTAGGTGGTCAGAGTAACGTTTTACCAAATCCGGCTTCGAAACACGATGATCCATATATATTTCATTAGCCCAATAATGCACGCAGACTTCTACATACAATGAACACCTCACCCCGAAAGGATTCGAACCCACGGCCGACGAGCCCATGACTGTGACTGGGGAACGCTACCTCTGGACCACCAGGATACTAAAAGCAGTCCTAGACTCTGTTATATTTCACACAAAACCTGTTCAACGAGCATATGGCGCCGAGAACCTTTAATGGGGACTACCCGTATCACGTAGGTGGTCAAAGTAACGTTTTACCAAATCCGGCTTCGAAACACAAGGACCCATATATATTTCATTAGCCCAATAATGCACGCAGACTTCTACATACAATCAACACACACGTCACCCCGCCAGGATTGAACCCACGGCCCACGAGCCCATGACTGTGACCGGGGAACGCTACCTCTGGACCACCAGGATACTAAAAGCAGTCCTAGACTCTGTTATAATTCACACAAAGCCTGTTCAACGAGCGTATGGTGCCGTGAACCTCTAATGGGGACTACCCATATCACGTAGGTGGTCAGAGAAATGTTTTACCAAATCCGGCTTCGAAACACGAGGATCCATATATATTTCATTAGCCCAATAGAGCACGCAGACTTCTGCATACAATCAACACCCCACCCCTTAAGGATTCGAACCCACGGCCCACGAGCCAATAACTGTGACTGGGGAACGCTACCTCTGGACCACCAGGATACTAAAAGCAATTCTAGAATCTGTTTTATTTCACACAAAGCATGTTCAACGAGCTTATGGCGCCGTGAACCACCAATGGGGACTACCCGTATCACGTAGGTGGTCAGAGAAATGTTTTACCAAATCCGGCTTCGAAACACTAGGATCCAAATATATTTCATTAGCCCAATAAAGGATGCGGACTTCTACGTACAATGAATACCTCACCCCGAAAGGATTCGAACCCACGGCCCACGAGTCCATGACTGTGACCGGGGAACGCTACCTCTTGACCACCAGGTTACTAAAAGCAGTCCTAGACTCTGTTATATTTCACACAAAGCCTGTTCAATGAGCTTATGGCGCCGTGAATCGCTAATGGGGACTACCCATATCACGTAGGTGGTCAGAGTAACGTTTTACCAAATCCGGCTTCGAAACACGAGGATCCATATATATTTCATTAGCCCAATAAAGCACGCGGACTTCCACATAAAATCAACATGTCACCCCGCCAGGATTCGAACCCACGGCCCATGAGCACATGACTGTGACTGGGGAACGCTACCTCTGGACCTCCAGGATACTAAAAGCAGTCCTAGACTCTGTTATATTTCACACAAAGCCTGTTCAACGATTTTATGGCGCCGTGAACCTCTAATGGGGACTACCTGTATCTCGTAGGTGGTCAGAGTAACGTTTTACCAAATCCGGCATCGAAACACAAGGATCCATATATATTTCATTAGCCCAATAAAGCACGCGGACTTCTACATACAATCAACACCTCACCCCGCCAGAATTCGAACCCACGGCCTATGAGCACATGACTTTGAAAGGGGAACGGTACCTCTGGACCACCAGGATACTAAAAGCAGTCCTAGACTCTGTTATATTTCACTCAGAGCCTGTTCAACAAGCTTATGGCGCCGTGAACCTCTAATGGGGACTACCCGTACCTGGTAGGTGGTCAGATTAACGTTTTACTAAATCCGGCTTCGAAACACGAGGATCCTTATATATTCATTAGCCCAACAAAGCACGCGGACTTCTACATACAATCAACATCTCAACCCGCCAGGATTCGAACCCACGGCCCACGAGCCCATGACTGAGGCTGGGAAACGCTACCTCTGGACCACCAGGATACTAAAAGCAGTCCTAGACTCTGTTATAATTCACAAAAAGCCTGTTCAACGAGCTTATGGCGCCGTGAACCTCAAATAGGGACTACCCGTACCTGGTAGGTGGTCAGAGTAACGTTTTACCAAATCCCGCTTCGAAGCACGAGGACCCATATATATTCCATTAGCCCAATAAAGCAGGCTGACTTCTACATACAATCAACATCTCACCCCGCTAGGATTCCAACCCACGGCCCACGAGCACAAGACTCTGACTGGGGAACGCTACCTCTGGACCACCAGGATACTAAAAGCAGTCCTAGACTCTGTTATATTTCACACAAAGCCTGTTCAACGAGCTTAAGGCTCAGTGAACCTCTGATGGGACTATCCTTATCATGTAGGTGGTCAGAGTAACGTTTTACCACATCCGGCATCGAAACACGAGGATCCATATATATTTCATTAGCCCAATAAAGCACGCGGACTTCTACATACAATCAACATCTCACCCCGCCAGGATTCGAACCCACAGCCCACGAGCACATGACTGTGACAGGGGAACGCTACCTCTGGACCACCAGGATACTAAAAGCATTCCTAGACTCTGTTAAATTTCACACAAAGCCTGTTCAACGAGCTTAAGGCACCGTGAACCTCTGATGGGACTACCCGTATCATGTAGGTGGTCAGAGGAACGTTTTACCAAATCCGGCATCGAAACACGAGGATCCATATATATTTCATTAGCCCAATAAAGTATGCGGACTTCTACATACAATCAACATCTCACCCCGCCAGGATTCGAACCCACATCTCACGAGCACGTGACAGTGACAGGGGAACGCTACCTCTGGACCACCAGGATATTAAAAGCAGTCCTAGACTCTGTTATATTTCACACAAAGCCTGTTAACGCTCTTATGGCGCCGTGAACCTCTAATGGGGACTACCCATATCACGTAGGTGGTCAGAGTAACGTTTTACCAAATCCGGTTATGAAACACGAGGATCCATATATATTTCATTAGCCCAATAAAGTACGCGGACTTCTACATCATATCAACGCCTCACCCCGCACGGATTCGAACCCATGGTCCATGAGGTCATGACTGTGACTGGGGAACTCTACCTCTGGACCCCCAGGATACTAAAAGCAGTCCTAGACTCTGTTATATTTCACTCAAAGCCTGTTCAACGAGCATATGGCACCGTGAACCTCTATTGGGGACTACCCGTATCTCGTAGGTGGTCAGAGTAACGTTTTACCAAATCCGGCTATGAAACACGAGGATCCATATATATTTCATTAGCCCAATAAAGCACGCGGACTTCTACATACAATGAACACCTCACCCTGAAAGGATTCGTACCCACGGCCCACGAGCCCATGACTGTGACCGGGGAACGCTACCTCTGGACCACCAGGATACTAAAAGCAGTCCTAGATTCTGTTATAATTCACACAAAGCCTGTTCAACGAGCTTATGGTGCCGTGAACCTCTAATGGGGACTACCCATATCACGTAGGTGGTCAGAGAAATGTTTTACCAAATCCGGCTTCGAAACACGAGGATCCATATATATTTCATTAGCCCAATAGAGCACGCAGACTTCTGCATACAATCAACACCCCACCCCTTAAGGATTCGAACCCACGGCCCACGAGTTAATGACTGTGACTGGGGAACGCTACCTCTGGACCACCAGGATACAAAAAGCAATCCTAGAATCTGTTTTATTTCACACAAAGCATGTTCAACAAGCTTATGGCGCCGTGAACCACCAATGGGGACTACCCTTTTCACGTAGGTGGTCAGAGTAACGTTTTACCAAATCCGGCTTCGAAACACGAGGATCCTTATATATTTCAATAGCCCAATAAAGCACGCGGACTTCCACATAAAATCAACATGTCACCCCGCTAGGATTCGAACCCACGGCCTATGAGCCCATGACTGTGACACGGGGAACGCTACCTCAGGGCCACCAAGATACTAAAAGCAGTCCTACACTCTGTTATATTTCACACAAAGCCTGTTCAACGAGCATATGGCGCCGAGAACCTTTAATGGGGACTACCCGCATCACTTAGGTGGTCAGAGAAACGTTTTACCAAATCCGGCTTCGAAACACGATGATCCATATATATTTCATTAGCCCAATAAAGCGCGCTAACTTCTACATACAATGAACACCTCACCCCGAAAGGATTCGAACCCACGGCCCAAGAGCCCATGACTGTGACTGGGGAACGCTACCTCTGGACCACCAGGATACTAAAAGCAGTCCTATACTCTGTTATAATTCACACAAAGCCTGTTCAACGAACATATGGTGCCGTGAACCTCTAATGGGGACTACCCATATCACGAAGGTGGTCAGAGTAGTGTATTGCCAAATCCGGCTTCGAAACACGAGGATCCATATATATTTCATTAGCCCAATAAAGCACGCAGACTTCCACATACAATCAACACCTCACCCCGCCAGGATTCGAACCCACGGCCTATGAGCCCATGACTGTGAACGGAGAACGCTACCTCTGGACCACCAGGATACTAAAAGCAGTCCTACACTCTGTTATATTTCACACAAAGCCTGTTCAACGATCTTATGGTGCCGTGAAACTCTAATGGGGACTACCCATATCACGTAGGTGGTCAGAGTAACGTTTTACCAAATCCGGTTATGAAACACGAGGATCCATATATGTTTCATTAGCCCAATAAAGTACGCGGACTTCTACATCCAATCAACACCTCACCCCGCACAGATTCGAACCCACGGCCCACGAGCCCATAACTATGACAGGGGAACGCTACCTCTGGACCACCAGGATACTAAAAGCATTCCTAGACTCTGTTATATTTCACACAAAACCTGTTCAACGAGCATATGGCGCCGAGAACCTTTAATGGGGACTACCCGTATCATGTAGGTGGTCAGAGAAACGTTTTACCAAATCCGGCTTCGAAACACGAGGATCCATATATATTTCATTAGCCCAATAAAGCACGCGGACTTCTACATACAATCAACATCTCACCCCGCCAGGATTCGAACCCACGGCCCACGAGCCCATGACTGTGACCGGAAAATGCTACCTCTGGACCACCAGGATACTAAAAGGAGTCGTAGACTGTTATATTTGACACAAAGCCTGTTGAACGCTCTAATGGCGCCGTGAACCTCTAATGGTGACTACCCATATCACGTAGGTGGTCAGAGCAACGTTTTACCAAATCCGGCTTCGAAACACAAGGACCCATATATATTTCATTAGCCCAATAATGCACGCAGACTTCTACATACAATCAACACACACGTCACCCCGCCAGGATTGAACCCACGGCCCACGAGCCCATGACTGTGACCGGGGAACGCTACCTCTGGACCACCAGGATACTAAAAGCAGTCCTAGACTCTGTTATAATTCACACAAAGCCTGTTCAACGAGCGTATGGTGCCGTGAACCTCTAATGGGGAATACCCATATCACGTAGGTGGTCAGAGAAATGTTTTACCAAATCCGGCTTCGAAACACGAGGATCCATATATATTTCATTAGCCCAATAGAGCACGCAGACTTCTGCATACAATCAACACCCCACCCCTTAAGGATTCGAACCCACGGCCCACGAGCCAATAACTGTGACTGGGGAACGCTACCTCTGGACCACCAGGATACTAAAAGCAATTCTAGAATCTGTTTTATTTCACACAAAGCATGTTCAACGAGCTTATGGCGCCGTGAACCACCAATGGGGACTACCCGTATCACGTAGGTGGTCAGAGAAATGTTTTACCAAATCCGGCTTCGAAACACTAGGATCCAAATATATTTCATTAGCCCAATAAAGGATGCGGACTTCTACGTACAATGAATACCTCACCCCGAAAGGATTCGAACCCACGGCCCACGAGTCCATGACTGTGACCGGGGAACGCTACCTCTTGACCACCAGGTTACTAAAAGCAGTCCTAGACTCTGTTATATTTCACACAAAGCCTGTTCAATGAGCTTATGGCGCCGTGAATCGCTAATGGGGACTACCCATATCACGTAGGTGGTCAGAGTAACGTTTTACCAAATCCGGCTTCGAAACACGAGGATCCATATATATTTCATTAGCCCAATAAAGCACGCGGACTTCCACATAAAATCAACATGTCACCCCGCCAGGATTCGAACCCACGGCCCATGAGCACATGACTGTGACTGGGGAACGCTACCTCTGGACCTCCAGGATACTAAAAGCAGTCCTAGACTCTGTTATATTTCACACAAAGCCTAATCAACGATTTTATGGCGCCGTGAACCTCTAATGGGGACTACCTGTATCTCGTAGGTGGTCAGAGTAACGTTTTACCAAATCCGGCATCGAAACACAAGGATCCATATATATTTCATTAGCCCAATAAAGCACGCGGACTTCTACATACAATCAACACCTCACCCCGCCAGAATTCGAACCCACGGCCTATGAGCACATGACTTTGAAAGGGGAACGGTACCTCTGGACCACCAGGATACTAAAAGCAGTCCTAGACTCTGTTATATTTCACTCAGAGCCTGTTCAACAAGCTTATGGCGCCGTGAACCTCTAATGGGGACTACCCGTACCTGGTAGGTGGTCAGATTAACGTTTTACTAAATCCGGCTTCGAAACACGAGGATCCTTATATATTCATTAGCCCAACAAAGCACGCGGACTTCTACATACAATCAACATCTCAACCCGCCAGGATTCGAACCCACGGCCCACGAGCCCATCTCTGAGGCTGGGAAACGCTACCTCTGGACCACCAGGAAACTAAAAGGAGTCCTAGACTCTGTTATAATTCACAAAAAGCCTGTTCAACGAGCTTATGGCGCCGTGAACCTCAAATAGGGACTACCCGTGCCTGGTAGGTGGTCAGAGTAACGTTTTACCAAATCCCGCTTCGAAGCACGAGGACCCATATATATTCCATTAGCCCAATAAAGCAGGCTGACTTCTACATACAATCAACATCTCACCCCGCTAGGATTCCAACCCACGGCCCACGAGCACAAGACTCTGACTGGGGAACGCTACCTCTGGACCACCAGGATACTAAAAGCAGTCCTAGACTCTGTTATATGTCACACAAAGCCTGTTCAACGAGCTTAAGGCTCAGTGAACCTCTGATGGGACTATCCTTATCATGTAAGTGGTCAGAGTAACGTTTTACCACATCCGGCATCGAAACACGAGGATCCATATATATTTCATTAGCCCAATAAAGCACGCGGACTTCTACATACAATCAACATCTCACCCCGCCAGGATTCGAACCCACGGCCCACGAGCCAATAACTGTGACTGGGGAACGATACCTTTGGACCACCAGGATACTAAAAGCAGTCCTAGATTCTGTTATAATTCACACAAAGCCTGTTCAACGAGCTTATGGTGCCGTGAACCTCTAATGGGGACTACCCATATCACGTAGGTGGTCAGAGAAATGTTTTACCAAATCCGGCTTCGAAACACGAGGATCCATATATATTTCATTAGCCCAATAGAGCACGCAGACTTCTGCATACAATCAACACCCCACCCCTTAAGGATTCGAACCCACGGCCCACGAGTTAATGACTGTGACTGGGGAACGCTACCTCTGGACCACCAGGATACAAAAAGCAATCCTAGAATCTGTTTTATTTCACACAAAGCATGTTCAACAAGCTTATGGCGCCGTGAACCACCAATGGGGACTACCCTTTTCACGTAGGTGGTCAGAGTAACGTTTTACCAAATCCGGCTTCGAAACACGAGGATCCTTATATATTTCAATAGCCCAATAAAGCACGCGGACTTCCACATAAAATCAACATGTCACCCCGCTAGGATTCGAACCCACGGCCTATGAGCCCATGACTGTGACACGGGGAACGCTACCTCAGGGCCACCAAGATACTAAAAGCAGTCCTACACTCTGTTATATTTCACACAAAGCCTGTTCAACGAGCATATGGCGCCGAGAACCTTTAATGGGGACTACCCGCATCACTTAGGTGGTCAGAGAAACGTTTTACCAAATCCGGCTTCGAAACACGATGATCCATATATATTTCATTAGCCCAATAAAGCGCGCTAACTTCTACATACAATGAACACCTCACCCCGAAAGGATTCGAACCCACGGCCCAAGAGCCCATGACTGTGACTGGGGAACGCTACCTCTGGACCACCAGGATACTAAAAGCAGTCCTATACTCTGTTATAATTCACACAAAGCCTGTTCAACGAACATATGGTGCCGTGAACCTCTAATGGGGACTACCCATATCACGAACGTGGTCAGAGTAGTGTATTGCCAAATCCGGCTTCGAAACACGAGGATCCATATATATTTCATTAGCCCAATAAAGCACGCAGACTTCCACATACAATCAACACCTCACCCGCCAGGATTCGAACCCACGGCCTATGAGCCCATGACTGTGAACGGAGAACGCTACCTCTGGACCACCAGGATACTAAAAGCAGTCCTACACTCTGTTATATTTCACACAAAGCCTGTTCAACGATCTTATGGTGCCGTGAAACTCTAATGGGGACTACCCATATCACGTAGGTGGTCAGAGTAACGTTTTACCAAATCCCGCTTCGAAACACGAGGATCCATATATATTTCATTAGCCTAATAAAGCATGCAGACTTCTACATACAATCAACACCTCACCACGCCAGGATTCGATCCCAAGGCCCACGAGCCCATGACTGTGATCGGGGAACGCTACCTCTGGACAACCAGGATAATAAAAGCAGAAATACAGTGTGTTATATTTCACTCAAAGCCTGTTCAACAAGCTTATGGCGCCGTGAACCTCTAATGGGGACTACTCGTATCTCGTATGTGGTCAGAGTAACGTTTTGCCATATCCGGCTTCGAAACACTAGGATCCATATATATTTCATTAGTCCAATATAGCACGCGGACTTCTACATACAATGAACACCTCAACCCCAAAGGATTCGAACCGACGGCCCACGAGCCCATGACTGTGACCGGGGAATGCTACCTCTGGACCACCAGGATACTAAAAGCAGTCCTAGACTCTGTTATATTGACAAAAAGCCTGTTCAATGCTCTAATGGCGCCATGAACCTCTAATGGGGACTACCCGTATCACGTAGGTGGTCAGAGTAACGTTTTACCAAATCTGGGTTCGAAACACGAGGACCCATATATATTTCATTTGACAATAATGCACGCGGACTTCTCCATACAATCAACACACACCTCACCCCGCCAGGATTCGAACCCATGGCCCATGAGCCCATGACTGTGACCGGGGAACGCTACCTCTGGACCACCAGGATACTAAAAGCAGTACTAGACTCTGTTATATTTCACACAAAGCCTGTTCAACGAGCTTATGGTGCCGTGAACCTCTAATGGGGACTACCCATATCACGTAGGTGGTCAGAGTAGCGTATTACCAAATCCGGCTTCGAAACACGAGGATCCATATATACTTCATTAGCCCAATAAAGCACGCAGACTTCTACATACAATCAACACCTCACCCTGCCACGATTCGAACCCATGGTCTATGAGCTCATGACTGTGACCGGGGAACTCTACTTCTGGACCCCCAGGATACTAAAAGCAGTCCTAGACTCTGTTATATTTCACACAAAGCCTGTTCAACGATTTTATGGCGCCGTGAACCTCTAATGGGGACTACCTGTATCTCGTAGGTGGTCAGAGTAACGTTTTACCAAATCCGGCATTGAAACACGAGGATCCATATATATTTCATTAGACCAATAAAGCACGCGGACTTCTACATACAATGAACACCTCACCCCGAAAGGATTCGTACCCACGGCCCACGAGCCCATGACTGTGACCGGGGAACGCTACCTCTGGACCACTAGGATACTAAAAGCAGTCCTAGATTCTGTTATAATTCACACAAAGCCTGTTCAACGAGATTATGGTGCCGTGAACCTCTAATGGGGACTACCCATATCACGTAGGTGGTCAGAGAAATGTTTTACCAAATCCGGCTTCGAAACACGAGGATCCATATATATTTCATTAGGCCAATAGAGCACGCAGACTTCTGCATACAATCAACACCCCACCCCTTAAGGATTCGAACCCACGGCCCACGAGCCAATAACTGTGACTGGGGAACGCTACCTCTGGACCACCAGGATACTAAAAGCAATTCTAGAATCTGTTTTATTTCACACAAAGCATGTTCAACGAGCTTATGGCGCCGTGAACCACCAATGGGGACTACCCGTATCACGTAGGTGGTCAGAGAAATGTTTTACCAAATCCGGCTTCGAAACACTAGGATCCAAATATATTTCATTAGCCCAATAAAGGATGCGGACTTCTACGTACAATGAATACCTCACCCCGAAAGGATTCGAACCCACGGCCCACGAGTCCATGACTGTGACCGGGGAACGCTACCTCTTGACCACCAGGTTACTAAAAGCAGTCCTAGACTCTGTTATATTTCATACAAAGCCTGTTCAATGAGCTTATGGCGCCGTGAATCGCTAATGGGGACTACCCATATCACGTAGGTGGTCAGAGTAACGTTTTACCAAATCCGGCTTCGAAACACGAGGATCCATATATATTTCATTAGCCCAATAAAGCACGCGGACTTCCACATAAAATCAACATGTCACCCCGCCAGGATTCGAACCCACGGCCCATGAGCACATGACTGTGACTGGGGAACTCTACCTCTGGACCTCCAGGATACTAAAAGCAGTCCTAGACTCTGTTATATTTCACACAAAGCCTGTTCAACGATTTTATGGCGCCGTGAACCTCTAATGGGGACTACCTGTATCTCGTAGGTGGTCAGAGTAACGTTTTACCAAATCCGGCATTGAAACACAAGGATCCATATATATTTCATTAGCCCAATAAAGCACGCGGACTTCTACATACAATCAACACCTCACCCCTCCAGAATTCGAACCCACGGCCTATGAGCCCATGACTTTGAAAGGGGAACGGTACCTCTCGACCACCAGGATACTAAAAGCAGTCCTAGACTCTGTTATATTTCACTCAGAGCCTGTTCAACAAGCTTATGGCGCCGTGAACCTCTAATGGGGACTACCCGTACCTGGTAGGTGGTCAGATTAACGTTTTACTAAATCCGGCTTCGAAACACGAGGATCCTTATATATTCATTAGCCCAACAAAGCACGCGGACTTCTACATACAATCAACATCTCAACCAGCCAGGATTCGAACCCACGGCCCACGAGCCCATGACTGAGGCTGGGAAACGCTACCTCTGGACCACCAGGATACTAAAAGCAGTCCTAGACTCTGTTATAATTCACAAAAAGCCTGTTCAACGAGCTTATGGCGCCGTGAACCTCAAATAGGGACTACCCGTACCTGGTAGGTGGTCAGAGTAACGTTTTACCAAATCCCGCTTCGAAGCACGAGGACCCATATATATTCCATTAGCCCAATAAAGCAGGCTGACTTCTACATACAATCAACATCTCACCCCGCTAGGATTCCAACCCACGGCCCACGAGCACAAGACTCTGACTGGGGAACGCTACCTCTGGACCACCAGGATACTAAAAGCAGTCCTAGACTCTGTTATATTTCACACAAAGCCTGTTCAACGAGCTTAAGGCTCAGTGAACCTCTGATGGGACTATCCTTATCATGTAGGTGGTCAGAGTAACGTTTTTCCACATCCGGCATCGAAACACGAGGATCCATATATATTTCATTAGCCCAATAAAGCGCGCTAACTTCTACATACAATGAACACCTCACCCCGAAAGGATTCGAACCCACGGCCCAAGAGCCCATGACTGTGACTGGGGAACGCTACCTCTGGACCACCAGGATACTAAAAGCAGTCCTATACTCTGTTATAATTCACACAAAGCCTGTTCAACGAACATATGGTGCCGTGAACCTCTAATGGGGACTACCCATATCACGAAGGTGGTCAGAGTAGTGTATTGCCAAATCCGGCTTCGAAACACGAGGATCCATATATATTTCATTAGCCCAATAAAGCACGCAGACTTCCACATACAATCAACACCTCACCCCGCCAGGATTCGAACCCACGGCCTATGAGCCCATGACTGTGAACGGAGAACGCTACCTCTGGACCACCAGGATACTAAAAGCAGTCCTACACTCTGTTATATTTCACACAAAGCCTGTTCAACGATCTTATGGTGCCGTGAAACTCTAATGGGGACTACCCATATCACGTAGGTGGTCAGAGTAACGTTTTACCAAATCCCGCTTCGAAACACGAGGATCCATATATATTTCATTAGCCTAATAAAGCATGCAGACTTCTACATACAATCAACACCTCACCACGCCAGGATTCGATCCCACGGCCCACGAGCCCATGACTGTGACCGGGGAACGCTACCTCTGGACAACCAGGATAATAAAAGCAGAAATACAGTGTGTTATATTTCACTCAAAGCCTGTTGAACAAGCTTATGGCGCCGTGAACCTCTAATGGGGACTACTCGTATCTCGTATGTGGTCAGAGTAACGTTTTGCCATATCCGGCTTCGAAACACGAGGATCCATATATATTTCAATAGTCCAATATAGCACGCGGACTTCTACATACAATGAACACCTCAACCCGAAAGGATTCGAACCGACGGCCCACGAGCCCATGACTGTGACCGGGGAATGCTACCTCTGGACCACCAGGATACTAAAAGCAGTCCTAGACTCTGTTATATTGACAAAAAGCCTGTTCAATGCTCTAATGGCGCCATGAACCTCTAATGGGGACTACCCGTATCACGTAGGTGGTCAGAGTAACGTTTTACCAAATCTGGGTTCGAAACACGAGGACCCATATATATTTCATTTGCCCAATAATGCACGCGGACTTCTCCATACAATCAACACACACCTCACCCCGCCAGGATTCGAACCCATGGCCCATGAGCCCATGACTGTGACCGGGGAACGCTACCTCTGGACCACCAGGATACTAAAAGCAGTACTAGACTCTGTTATATTTCACACAAAGCCTGTTCAACGAGCTTATGGTGCCGTGAACCTCTAATGGGGACTACCCATATCACGTAGGTGGTCAGAGTAGCGTATTACCAAATCCGGCTTCGAAACACGAGGATCCATATATACTTCATTAGCCCAATAAAGCACGCAGACTTCTACATACAATCAACACCTCACCCTGCCACGATTCGAACCCATGGTCTATGAGCTCATGACTGTGACCGGGGAACTCTACTTCTGGACCCCCAGGATACTAAAAGCAGTCCTAGACTCTGTTATATTTCACTCAAAGCCTGTTCAACGAGCATATGGCACCGTGAACCTCTAATGGGGACTACCCGTATCTCGTAGGCGGTCAGAGTAACGTTTTACCAAATCCGGCTATGAAACACGAGGATCCATATATATTTCATTAGACCAATAAAGCACGCGGACTTCTACATACAATGAACACCTCACCCCGAAAGGATTCGTACCCACGGCCCACGAGCCCATGACTGTGACCGGGGAACGCTACCTCTGGACCACTAGGATACTAAAAGCAGTCCTAGATTCTGTTATAATTCACACAAAGCCTGTTCAACGAGATTATGGTGCCGTGAACCTCTAATGGGGACTACCCATATCACGTAGGTGGTCAGAGAAATGTTTTACCAAATCCGGCTTCGAAACACGAGGATCCATATATATTTCATTAGGCCAATAGAGCACGCAGACTTCTGCATACAATCAACACCCCACCCCTTAAGGATTCGAACCCACGGCCCACGAGCCAATAACTGTGACTGGGGAACGCTACCTCTGGACCACCAGGATACTAAAAGCAATTCTAGAATCTGTTTTATTTCACACAAAGCATGTTCAACGAGCTTATGGCGCCGTGAACCACCAATGGGGACTACCCGTATCACGTAGGTGGTCAGAGAAATGTTTTACCAAATCCGGCTTCGAAACACTAGGATCCAAATATATTTCATTAGCCCAATAAAGGATGCGGACTTCTACGTACAATGAATACCTCACCCCGAAAGGATTCGAACCCACGGCCCACGAGTCCATGACTGTGACCGGGGAACGCTACCTCTTGACCACCAGGTTACTAAAAGCAGTCCTAGACTCTGTTATATTTCACACAAAGCCTGTTCAATGAGCTTATGGCGCCGTGAATCGCTAATGGGGACTACCCATATCACGTAGGTGGTCAGAGTAACGTTTTACCAAATCCGGCTTCGAAACACGAGGATCCATATATATTTCATTAGCCCAATAAAGCACGCGGACTTCCACATAAAATCAACATGTCACCCCGCCAGGATTCGAACCCACGGCCCATGAGCACATGACTGTGACTGGGGAACGCTACCTCTGGACCTCCAGGATACTAAAAGCAGTCCTAGACTCTGTTATATTTCACACAAAGCCTGTTCAACGATTTTATGGCGCCGTGAACCTCTAATGGGGACTACCTGTATCTCGTAGGTGGTCAGAGTAACGTTTTACCAAATCCGGCATTGAAACACAAGGATCCATATATATTTCATTAGCCCAATAAAGCACGCGGACTTCTACATACAATCAACACCTCACCCCGCCAGAATTCGAACCCACGGCCTATGAGCCCATGACTTTGAAAGGGGAACGGTACCTCTGGACCACCAGGATACTAAAAGCAGTCCTAGACTCTGTTATATTTCACTCAGAGCCTGTTCAACAAGCTTATGGCGCCGTGAACCTCTAATGGGGACTACCCGTACCTGGTAGGTGGTCAGATTAACGTTTTACTAAATCCGGCTTCGAAACACGAGGATCCTTATATATTCATTAGCCCAACAAAGCACGCGGACTTCTACATACAATCAACATCTCAACCCGCCAGGATTCGAACCCACGGCCCACGAGCCCATGACTGAGGCTGGGAAACGCTACCTCTGGACCACCAGGATACTAAAAGCAGTCCTAGATTCTGTTATAATTCACACAAAGCCTGTTCAACGAGCTTATGGTGCCGTGAACCTCTGATGGGACTATCCTTATCATGTAGGTGGTCAGAGTAACGTTTTACCACATCCGGCATCGAAACACGAGGATCCATATATATTTCATTAGCCCAATAAAGCACGCGGACTTCTACATACAATCAACATCTCACCCCGCCAGGATTCGAACCCACATCCCACGAGCACGTGACAGTGACAGGGGAACGCTACCTCTGGACCACCAGGATTTTAAAAGCAGTCCTAGACTCTGTTATATTTCACACAAAGCCTGTTAACGCTCTTATGGCACCGTGAACCTCTAATGGGGACTACCCATATCACGTAGGTGGTCAGAGTAACGTTTTACCAAATCCGGTTATGAAACACGAGGATCCATATATATTTCATTAGCCCAATAAAGTACGCGGACTTCTACATCATATCAACGCCTCACCCCGCACGGATTCGAACCCATGGTCCATGAGGTCATCACTGTGACTGGGGAACTCTACCTCTGGACCCCCAGGATACTAAAAGCAGTCCTAGACTCTGTTATATTTCACTCAAAGCCTGTTCAACGAGCATATGGCACCGTGAACCTCTAATGGGGACTACCCGTATCTCGTAGGTGGTCAGAGTAACGTTTTACCAAATCCGGCTATGAAACACGAGGATCCATATATATTTCATTAGCCCAATAAAGCACGCGGACTTCTACATACAATGAACACCTCACCCTGAAAGGATTCGAACCCACGGCCCACGAGCCCATGACTGTGACCGGGGAACGCTACCTCTGGACCACCAGGATACTAAAAGCAGTCCTAGATTCTGTTATAATTCACACAAAGCCTGTTCAACGAGCTTATGGTGCCGTGAACCTCTAATGGGGACTACCCATATCACGTAGGTGGTCAGAGAAATGTGTTACCAAATCCGGCTTCGAAACACGAGGATCCATATATATTTCATTAGCCCAATAGAGCACGCAGACTTCTGCATACAATCAACACCCCACCCCTTAAGGATTCGAACCCACGGCCCACGAGCCCATGACTGTGACTGGGGAACGCTACCTCTGGACCACCAGGATACTAAAAGCAATCCTAGAATCTGTTTTATTTCACACAAAGCATGTTCAACAAGCTTATGGCGCCGTGAACCACCAATGGGGACTACCCTTTTCACGTAGGTGGTCAGAGTAACGTTTTACCAAATCCGGCTTCGAAACACGAGGATCCATATATATTTCATTAGCCCAATAAAGCACGCGGACTTCCACATAAAATCAACATGTCACCCCGCTAGGATTCGAACCCACGGCCTATGAGCCCATGACTGTGACACGGGGAACGCTACCTCTGGACCACCAGGATACTAAAAGCAGTCCTACACTCTGTTATATTTCACACAAAGCCTGTTCAACGAGCATATGGCGCCGAGAACCTTTAATGGGGACTACCCGCATCACTTAGGTGGTCAGAGAAACGTTTTACCAAATCCGGCTTCGAAACACGATGATCCATATATATTTCATTAGCCCAATAAAGCGCGCTAACTTCTACATACAATGAACACCTCACCCCGACAGGATTCGAACCCACGGCCCAAGAGCCCATGACTGTGACTGGGGAACGCTACCTCTGGACCACCAGGATACTAAAAGCAGTCCTATACTCTGTTATAATTCACACAAAGCCTGTTCAACGAACATATGGTGCCGTGAACCTCTAATGGGGACTACCCATATCACGTAGGTGGTCAGAGTAACGTTTTGCCAAATCCGGCTTCGAAACACGAGGATCCATATATATTTCATTAGCCCAATGAAGCACGCAGACTTCTACATACAATCAACACCTCACCCCGCCAGGATTCGAACCCACGGCCTATGAGCCCATGACTGTGAACGGGGAACGCTACCTCTGGACCACCAGGATACTAAAAGCAGTCCTAGACTCTGTTATATTTCACACAAAGCCTGTTCAACGAGCTTATGGTGCCGTGAAACTCTAATGGGGACTACCCATATCACGTAGGTGGTCAGAGTAACGTTTTACCAAATCCCGCTTCGAAACACGAGGATCCATATATATTTCATTAGCCCAATAAAGCATGCAGACTTCTACATACAATCAACACCTCACCCCGCCAGGATTCGAACCCACGGCCCACGAGCCCATGACTGTGACCGGGGAACGCTACCTCTGGACCACCAGGATACTAAAAGCAGTCATACAGTCTGTTATATTTCACACAAAGCCTGTTCAACAAGCTTATGGCGCCGTGAACCTCTAATGGGGACTACCCGTATCACGTAGGTGGTCAGAGTAACGTTTTACCAAATCCGGCTTCGAAACACGAGGATCCATATATATTTCATTAGCCCAATAAAGCACGCGGACTTCTACATACAATCAACATCTCACCCCGCCAGGATTCGAACCCACGGCCCACGAGCACATGACTGTGACTGGGGAACGCTACCTCTGGACCTCCAGGATACTAAAAGCAGTCCTAGACTCTGTTATATTTCACACAAAGCCTGTTCAACGATTTTATGGCGCCGTGAACCTCTAATGGGGACTACCTGTATCTCGTAGGTGGTCAGAGTAACGTTTTACCAAATCCGGCATTGAAACACAAGGATCCATATATATTTCATTAGCCCAATAAAGCACGCGGACTTCTACATACAATCAACACCTCACCCCGCCAGGATTCGAACCCACGGCCTATGAGCCCATGACTGTGACAGGGGAACGCTACCTCTGGACCACCAGGATACTAAAAGCAGTCCTAGACTCTGTTATATTTCACTCAGAGCCTGTTCAACGAGCTTATGGCGCCGTGAACCTCTAATGGGGACTACCCGTACCTGGTAGGTCGTCAGAGTAACGTTTTACCAAATCCCGCTTCGAAGCACGAGGATCCATATATATTTCATTAGCCCAACAAAGCACGCGGACTTCTACATACAATCAACATCTCAACCCGCCAGGATTCGAACCCACGGCCCACGAGCCCATGACTGAGGCTGGGAAACGCTACCTCTGGACCACCAGGATACTAAAAGCAGTCCTAGACTCTGTTATAATTCACACAAAGCCTGTTCAACGAGCTTATGGCGCCGTGAACCTCTAATGGGGACTACCCGTACCTGGTAGGTGGTCAGAGTAACGTTTTACCAAATCCCGCTTCGAAGCACGAGGACCCATATATATTTCATTAGCCCAATAAAGCACGCTGACTTCTACATACAATCAACATCTCACCCCGCCAGGATTCGAACCCACGGCCCACGAGCACATGACTCTGACTGGGGAACGCTACCTCTGGACCACCAGGATACTAAAAGCAGTCCTAGACTCTGTTATATTTCACACAAAGCCTGTTCAACGAGCTTAAGGCTCAGTGAACCTCTGATGGGACTATCCTTATCATGTAGGTGGTCAGAGTAACGTTTTACCACATCCGGCATCGAAACACGAGGATCCATATATATTTCATTAGCCCAATAAAGCACGCGGACTTCTACATACAATCAACATCTCACCCCGCCAGGATTCGAACCCACAGCCCACGAGCACATGACTGTGACAGGGGAACGCTACCTCTGGACCACCAGGATACTAAAAGCATTCCTAGACTCTGTTAAATTTCACACAAAGCCTGTTCAACGAGCTTAAGGCACCGTGAACCTCTGATGGGACTACCCGTATCATGTAGGTGGTCAGAGGAACGTTTTACCAAATCCGGCATCGAAACACGAGGATCCATATATATTTCATTAGCCCAATAAAGTATGCGGACTTCTACATACAATCAACATCTCACCCCGCCAGGATTCGAACCCACATCCCACGAGCACGTGACAGTGACAGGGGAACGCTACCTCTGGACCACCAGGATTCTAAAAGCAGTCCTAGACTCTGTTATATTTCACACAAAGCCTGTTAACGCTCTTATGGCGCCGTGAACCTCTAATGGGGACTACCCATATCACGTAGGTGGTCAGAGTAACGTTTTACCAAATCCGGTTATGAAACACGAGGATCCATATATATTTCATTAGCCCAATAAAGTACGCGGACTTCTACATCATATCAACGCCTCACCCCGCACGGATTCGAACCCATGGTCCATGAGGTCATCACTGTGACTGGGGAACTCTACCTCTGGACCCCCAGGATACTAAAAGCAGTCCTAGACTCTGTTATATTTCACTCAAAGCCTGTTCAACGAGCATATGGCACCGTGAACCTCTAATGGGGACTACCCGTATCTCGTAGGTGGTCAGAGTAACGTTTTACCAAATCCGGCTATGAAACACGAGGATCCATATATATTTCATTAGCCCAATAAAGCACGCGGACTTCTACATACAATGAACACCTCACCCTGAAAGGATTCGTACCCACGGCCCACGAGCCCATGACTGTGACCGGGGAACGCTACCTCTGGACCACCAGGATACTAAAAGCAGTCCTAGATTCTGTTATAATTCACACAAAGCCTGTTCAACGAGCTTATGGTGCCGTGAACCTCTAATGGGGACTACCCATATCACGTAGGTGGTCAGAGAAATGTGTTACCAAATCCGGCTTCGAAACACGAGGATCCATATATATTTCATTAGCCCAATAGAGCACGCAGACTTCTGCATACAATCAACACCCCACCCCTTAAGGATTCGAACCCACGGCCCACGAGTTAATGACTGTGACTGGGGAACGCTACCTCTGGACCACCAGGATACAAAAAGCAATCCTAGAATCTGTTTTATTTCACACAAAGCATGTTCAACGAGCTTATGGCGCCGTGAACCACCAATGGGGACTACCCTTTTCACGTAGGTGGTCAGAGTAACGTTTTACCAAATCCGGCTTCGAAACACGAGGATCCTTATATATTTCATTAGCCCAATAAAGCACGCGGACTTCCACATACAATCAACACCTCACCCCGCCAGGATTCGAACCCACGGCCTATGAGCCCATGACTGTGACACGGGGAATGCTACCTCATGTCCACCAGATACTAAAAGCAGTCCTACACTCTGTTATATTTCACACAAAGCCTGTTCAACGAGCATATGGCGCCGTGAACCTCTAATGGGGACTACCCATATCACGTAGGTGGTCAGAGAAACGTTTTACCAAATCCGGCTTCGAAACACGATGATCCATATATATTTCATTAGCCCAATAAAGCGCGCGAACTTCTACATACAATGAACACCTCACCCCGAAAAGATTCGAACCCACGGCCCACGAGCCCATGACTGTGACTGGGGAACGCTACCTCTGGACCACCAGGATACTAAAAGCAGTCCTAGACTCTGTTATAATTCACACAAAGCCTGTTCAACGAGCTTATGGTGCCGTGAACCTCTAATGGGGACTACCCTTATCACGTAGGTGGTCAGAGTAACGTTTTACCAAATCCGGCTTCGAAACACGAGGATCCATATATATTTCATTAGCCCAATGAAGCACGCAGACTTCTACATACAATCAACACCTCACCCCGCCAGGATTCGAACCCACGGCCTATGAGCCCATGACTGTGAACGGAGAACGCTACCTCTGGACCACCAGGATACTAAAAGCAGTCCTACACTCTGTTATATTTCACACAAAGCCTGTTCAACGATCTTATGGTGCCGTGAAACTCTAATGGGGACTACCCATATCACGTAGGTGGTCAGAGTAACGTTTTACCAAATCCCGCTTCGAAACACGAGGATCCATATATATTTCATTAGCCCAATAAAGCACGCGGACTTCTACATACAATCAACACCTCACCCCGCCAGGATTCGAACCCACGGCCCACGAGCCATGACTGTGACTGGGGAACGCTACCTCTGGACCACCAGGATACTAAAAGCAGTCCTAGACTCTGTTATATTTCACTCAAAGCCTGTTCAACGAGCTTATGGCGCCGTGAACCTCTAATGGGGACTACCCGTATCTCGTAGGTGGTCAGAGTAACGTTTTACCAAATCCGGCTATGAAAACACGAGGATCCATATATATTTCATTAGCCCAATAAAGCACGCGACTTCTACATACAATGAACACCTCACCCTGAAAGGATTCGAACCCACGGCCCACGAGCCCATGACTGTGACCGGGGAACGCTACCTCTGGACCACCAGGATACTAAAAGCAGTCCTAGACTCTGTTATATTTCACACAAAGCCTGTTCAACGAGCTTATGGCGCCGTGAACCTCTAATGGGGACTACCCATATCACGTAGGTGGTCAGAGTAACGTTTTACCAAATCCGGCTTCGAAACACGAGGATCCATATATATTTCATTAGCCCAATAAGCACGCAGACTTCTGCATACAATCAACACCCCACCCCGCAAGGATTCGAACCCACGGCCAACGAGTCCATGACTGTGACTGGGGAACGCTACCTCTGGACCACCAGGATACTAAAAGCAGTCCTAGACTCTGTTATATTTCACACAAAGCCTGTTCAACGAGCTTATGGCGCCGTGAACCTCTAATGGGGACTACCCTTATCACGTAGGTGGTCAGAGTAACGTTTTACCAAATCCGGCTTCGAAACACGAGGATCCATATATATTTCATTAGCCCAATAAAGCACGCGGACTTCTACATACAATCAACACCTCACCCCGCAGGATTCGAACCCACGGCCCACGAGCCCATGACTGTGACCGGGGAACGCTACCTCTGGACCACCAGGATACTAAAAGCAGTCCTAGACTCTGTTATATTTCACACAAAGCCTGTTCAACGAGCATAATGGCGCCGAGAACCTTTAATGGGGACTACCCGTATCACGTAGGTGGTCAGAGAAACGTTTTACCAAATCCGGCTTCGAAACACGAGGATCCATATATATTTCATTAGCCCAATAAAGCGCGCAGACTTCTACATACAATGAACACCTCACCCCGAAAGGATTCGAACCCACGGCCCACGAGCCCATGACTGTGACTGGGGAACGCTACCTCTGGACCACCAGGATACTAAAAGCAGTCCTAGACTCTGTTATATTTCACACAAAGCCTGTTCAACGAACTTATGGCGCCGTGAACCTCTAATGGGGACTACCCATATCACGTAGGTGGTCAGAGTAGTGTATTGCCAAATCCGGCTTCGAAACACGAGGATCCATATATATTTCATTAGCCCAATGAAGCACGCAGACTTCCACATACAATCAACACCTCACCCCGCCAGGATTCGAACCCACGGCCTATGAGCCCATGACTGTGAACGGGGAACGCTACCTCTGGACCACCAGGATACTAAAAGCAGTCCTACACTCTGTTATATTTCACACAAAGCCTGTTCAACGATCTTATGGCGCCGTGAAACTCTAATGGGGACTACGCATATCACGTAGGTGGTCAGAGTAACGTTTTACCAAATCCGGCTTCGAAACACGAGGATCCATATATATTTCATTAGCCCAATAAAGCACGCGGACTTCTACATACAATCAACACCTCACCACGCCAGGATTCGAACCCACGGCCCACGAGCCCATGACTGTGACCGGGGAACGCTACCTCTGGACCACCAGGATACTAAAAGCAGTAATACACTCTGTTATATTTCACTCAAAGCCTGTTCAACGAGCTTATGGCGCCGTGAACCTCTAATGGGGACTACCCGTATCTCGTAGGTGGTCAGAGTAACGTTTTGCCAAATCTGGCTTCGAAACACGAGGATCCATATATATTTCATTAGCCCAATAAAGCACGCGGACTTCTACATACAATCAACACCTCAACCCGCCAGCATTCGAACCCACGGCCCACGAGCCCATGACTGTGAACGGGGAACGCTACCTCTGGACCACCAGGATACTAAAAGCAGTCCTAGACTCTGTTATATTTACACAAAGCCTGTTCAACAGCTTATGGCGCCGTGAACCTCTAATGGGGACTACCCGTATCCGTAGGTGGTCAGAGTAACGTTTTACCAAATCCGGCTTCGAAACACGAGGATCCATATATATTTCATTAGCGCAATAAGCACGCGGACTTCTACATACAATCAACACCTCACCCCGCCAGGATTCGAACCCACGGCCCACGAGCCCATGACTGTGACCGGGGAACGCTACCTCTGGACCACCAGGATACTAAAAGCAGTCCTAGACTCTGTTATATTTCACACAAAGCCTGTTCAACGAGCTTATGGCGCCGTGAACCTCTAATGGGGACTACCCGTACCTGGTAGGTGGTCAGAGTAACGTTTTACCAAATCCGGCTTCGAAACACGAGGATCCATATATATTTCATTAGCCCAATAAAGCACGCGGACTTCTACATACAATCAACACCTCACCCCGCCAGGATTCGAACCCACGGCCCACGAGCCCATGACTGTGACCGGGGAACGCTACCTCTGGACCACCAGGATACTAAAAGCAGTCCTAGACTCTGTTATAATTCACACAAAGCCTGTTCAACGAGCTTATGGTGCCGTGAACCTCTAATGGGGACTACCCATATCACGTAGGTGGTCAGAGTAACGTTTTACCAAATCCGGCTTCGAACACGAGGATCCATATATATTTCATTAGCCCAATAAAGCACGCGACTTCTACATACAATCAACATCTCACCCCGCTAGGATTCGAACCCACGGCCCACGAGCCACATAGACTGTGACTGGGGAACGCTACCTCTGGACCACCAGGATACTAAAAGCAGTCCTAGACTCTGTTATATTTCACACAAAGCCTGTTCAACGAGCTTATGGCGCCGTGAACCTCTAATGGGGACTACCCGTATCACGTAGGTGGTCAGAGTAACGTTTTACCAAATCCGGCTTCGAAACACGAGGATCCATATATATTTCATTAGCCCAATAAAGCATGCGGACTTCTACATACAATGAACACCTCACCCCGCCAGGATTCGAACCCACGGCCCACGAGTCCC
>CAUDMG010001306.1:0-84319 GCA_958450375.1 Homarus gammarus
TACTTGCACCTCTACACTACCTGCACCACCACACTACCTCCACCTCTACACTACCTCCACCACCACACTACCTCCACCTCTACACTACCTCCAACACCACACTACCTCCACCTCTACACTACCTCCACCTCTACACGACCTGCACCTCTACACTACCTCCACATCTACACTACCTCTACCTCTACAGTACCTCCACATCTACACTACCTCCACCTCTACACTTCCTCCACCTCTACACTTCCTCCACCTCTACACTACCTCCACCTCTACACTACCTCCACCTCTACACTACCTCCACCTCTACAGTACATCCACCTCTACACAACCTGCACCACTACACTACTTCCACCACCCCACTACCTGCACCTCTACACTACCTCCACCTCTACAGTACCTTCACATCTACACTACCTCCACCTCTACAAAACCTCCACCTCTACACTACCTCCACCCCTACACTACCTCCACCACCACACTACCTGCACCACTACACTACCTGCACCTCTACACTACCTCCACCTCTACACTACCTCCACCTCTACACTACCTGCACCTCTACACTACCTGCACCTCTACACTACCTCCACCTACACACCTACACTACCTCCACCTCTACACTACCTCCACCTCTACACTACCTGCACCTCTACACTACCTCCACCTCTACACTACCTGCACCTCTACACTACCTCCACCTCTATACTACTTGCACCACTACACTACCTGCAACTCTACACTACCTGAACCACCACACTACCTGCACCTCTACACTACCTGCACCTCTACACTACCTCCACCTCTACACTACCTCCACCTCTACACTACCTGCACCTCTACACTACCTCCACCTTTAAACTATCTGCACCACTACACTACCTGCACCTCTACACTACGCACACCTCTACACTACTTCCACCTTAACACTACCTCCACATCTACACTATCTCCACCACCACCACACTACCTGCACCTCTACACTACCTCCACCTCTACACTACCTCCACCACCACACTACCTGCACCACTACACTACCTGCACCTCTACACTACCTGCACCTCTACACTACCTCCACCTCTACACTACTCCACCTCTACACTACCTCCACCACCACACTACCTCCACCTCTACACTACCTCCACCTCTACACTACCTGCACCTCGACACTACCTCCACCTCTACACTACCTACACCACCACACTACCTCCACCTCTACACTACCTCCACCACCACACTACCTCCACCACCACACTACCTCCACCTCTACACTACCTGCACCTCTACACTACCTCCACCTCTACACTACCTCCACCTCTACACTACCTGCACCTCTACACTACCTGCACCTCTACACTACCTGCACCTCTACACTACCTCCACCTCTACACTACCTTCACCTCTACACTACCTCCACCTCTACACTACCTGCACCTCTACACTACCTGCACCTCTACACTACCTCCACCACCACACTACCTCCACCTCTACACTACCTGCACATCTACACTACCTCCACCACCACACTACCTGCACCTCTACACTTCCTGCACCTCTACACTACCTGCACCCATACAATACCTGCACCATCACACTACCCCCACCTGTACACTACCTGCACCTCTACACTACCTCCACCACCACACTACCTGCACCTCTACACTACCTCCACCCCTACACTACCTCCACCACCACACTACCTCCACCTCTACACTACCTCCACCTCTACACTACCTGCACCTCTACACTACCTCCACCTCAACACTACCTCTACCTCTACACTACCTCCACCTCTACACTACCTCTACCTCTACACTACCTGCACCTCTACACTACCTGCACCTCGACACTACCTGCACCACCACACTACCTCCACCTCTACACTACCTGCACCTCTACACTACCTCCACCACCACACTACCTTCACCTCTACACTACCTGCACCTCTACACTACCTCCACCACCACACTACCTCCACCTCTAAACTACCTCCACCTCCACACTACCTCCACCTCTACACTACCTCCACCTCTACACTCACTGTACCTCTACACTACCTCCACCTCTACACTACATCCACCTCTACACTACCTGCACCTCTACACTCCCTCCACCTCTATACTACCTGCACGTCCACACTACCTGCACCTGTACACTACCTCTACCTCTACACTACCTCCATCACCACAATACCTCCACCTCTACACTACCTCGACTTCTACACTACCTCCACCTCTACACTACCTGCACCACCACACTACCTCCACCACTACACTACCTCCACCTCTACACTACCTCCACCTCTACACTACCTGCACCTCTACACTACCTCCACCTCTACACTACCTGCACCTCTACACTACCTCTACCTCTACACTACCTCCACCTCTACACTACCTCCACCACCACACTACCTCCACCTCTACACTACCTCCACCTCTACACTACCTCCACCACCACACTACCTCCACCTCTACACTACCTCCACCACCACACTACCTCCACCTCACACTACCTCCACCACCACACTACCATGACCACCACACTACCTCCACCTCTACACTACCTCCACCACCACACTACCTCCACCTCTACACTACCTCCACCTCTACACTACCTCCACCTCTACACTACCTCCACCTCTACACTACCTCCACCTCTACACTACCTGCACCTCTACACTACCTCCACCTCTACACTACCTGCACCTCTACACTACCTCCACCTCAACACTACCTCCACCACCACACTACCTCCACCTCTACACTACCTCCACCACCACACTACCTCCACCTCTACACTACCTCCACCCCTACACTACCTGCACCTCTACACTAGTTCCACCTCTACACTACCTGCACCTCTACACTACCTGCACCTCTACACTACCTCCACCTCTACACTACCTCCACCCCTACACTACCTGCACCTCTACACTACCTCCACCTCTACACTACCTGCACCTCTACACTACCTCCACCTCTACACTACCTACACCTCTACACTACCTCCACCTCTACACTACCTGCACCTCTACACTACCTCCACCTCTACACTACCTCCACCTCTACACTACCTCCACCTCTACACTACCTCCACCTCTACACTACCTCCACCTCTACACTACCTGCACCTCTACACTACCTCCACCTCTACACTACCTCCACCTCTACACTACCTCCACCTCTACACTACCTCCACCCACACTACCTCCACCTCTACACTACCTCAACCACCAAACTACCTCCACCTCTACACTACCTCCACCACCAAACTACCTCCACCTCTACACTACATCCACCTCTACAAACGCTGCACCTCTACAGTACCTCCACCTCTCCACCTCTACACTATTTCCACCTCTACACTACCTGCACCTCTACACTACCTCCACCTCTACACTACCTCCACCTCTACACTACCTGCACCTCTACACTACCTTCACCTCTATACTACATGCACCACTACACTATCTGCACCTCTACACTACCTCCACCTCTACACTACCTCCACCTCTACACTACCTCCACCACCACACTACCTGCACCTCTACACTACCTGCACCTCAACACTACCTCCACCTCTACACTACCTCCACCACCACACTACCTGCACCACTACACTACCTGCACCTCTACACTACCTCCACCTCTACACTACCTGCACCTCTACACTACCTCCACCTCTACACTACCTCCACCTCTACACTACCTCCACCTCTACACTACCTCCACCTCTACACTACCTGCACCTCTACACTACCTGCACCTCTACACTACCTGCACCACCACACTACCTCCACCTCTACACTACCTGCACCTCTACACTACCTCCACCACCACACTACCTGCACCTCTACACTACCTGCACCTCTACACTACCTCCACCTCTACACTACCTCCACCTCTACACTACCTCCACCACCACACTACCTCCACCTCTACACTACCTCCACCTCACACTACCTGCACCTCTACACTACCTGCACCTCTACACTACCTCCACCTCTACACTACCTCCACCACCACACTACCTGCACCTCTACACTACCTCCACCTCTACACTACCTCCACCTCTACACTACCTCCACCTCTACACTACCTCCACCACACTACCTCCACCTCTACACTACCTTCACCACCACACTACCTCCACCTCTACACTACCTCCACCTCACACTACCTCCACCTCTACACTACCTCCACCTCTACACTACCTCCACCTCTACACTACCTGCACCTCTACACTACCTCCACCTCTACACTACCTGCACCACTACACTACCTCCACCTCTACACTACCTCCACCACTACACTACCTGCACCTCTACACTACCTGCACCTCTACACTACCTCCACCTCTACACTACCTGCACCTCTACACTACCTCCACCTCTACACTACCTCCACCACCACACTACCTCCACCTCTACACTACCTGCACCTCTACACTACCTGCACCTCTACACTACCTGCACCTCTACACTACCTCCACCTCTACACTACCTCCACCTCTACACTACCTCCACCACCACACTACCTGCACCTCTACACTACCTGCACCTCTACACTACCTCCACCTCTACACTACCTCCACCTCTACACTACCTGCACCTCTACACTACCTCCACCTCTACACTACCTCCACCTCTACACTACCTCCACCTCTACACTACCTGCACCTCTACACTACCTCCACCTCTACACTACCTGCACCTCTACACTACCTGCACCTCTACACTACCTCCACCTCTACACTACCTCCACCTCTACACTACCTGCACCTCTACACTACCTCCACCACCACACTACCTGCACCTCTACACTACCTCCACCACCACACTACCTCCACCTCTACACTACCTCCACCTCTACACTACCTCCACCTCTACACTACCTTCACCACCACACTACCTGCACCTCTACACTACCTGCACCTCTACACTACCTCCACCTCTACACTACCTCCACCTCTACACTACCTCCACCACCACACTACCTGCACCTCTACACTACCTCCACCACCACACTACCTGCACCTCTACTCTACCTCTTCCTCTACACTACCTGCACCTCTACACTACCTCCACCTCTACACTACCTCCACCTCTACACTACCTCCACCTCTACACTACCTGCACCTCTACACTACCTCCACCTCTACACTACCTGCACCTCTACACTACCTGCACCTCTACACTACCACCACCTCTACACTACCTGCACCTCTACACTACCTGCACCTCTACAGTACCTCCACCTCTACACTACCTCCACCTCTACACTACCTCCACCCACACTACCACCTCTACACTACCTCCACCTCTACACTACCTCCACCTCTACACTACCTCCACCTCTACACTACCTCCACCTCTACACTACCTCCACCTCTACACTACCTCCACCTCTACACTACCTCCACCTCTACACTACCTGCACCTCTACACTACCTCCACCACCACACTACCTGCACCTCTACACTACCTCCACCTCTACACTACCTCCACCTCTACACTACCTCCACCTCTACACTACCTCCACCTCTACACTACCACCACCTCTACACTACCTCCACCTCTACACTACCTGCACCTCTACACTACCTCCACCTCTACACTACCTCCACCACTACACTACCTCCACCTCTACACTACCTGCACCTCTACACTACTGCACCTCTACACTACCTCCACCTCTACACTACCTGCACCTCTACACTACCTCCACCTCTACACTACCTCACCTCTACACTACCTCCACCACCACACTACCTCATCCTCTATACTACCACCACCTCTACACTACCTCCACCTCTACACTACCCCCACCTCTACACTACCTCCACCTCTACACTACCTCCACCTCTACACTACCTCCACCTCTACACTACCTCCACCTCTACACTACCTGCACCTCTACACTACCTGCACCTCTACACTACCTCCACCACCACACTACCTCCACCTCTACACTACCTCCACCTCTACACTACCTCCACCTCTACACTACCTCCACCTCTACACTACCTCACCTCTACACTACCTCCACCTCTACACTACCTCCACCTCTACACTACCTCCACCTCTACACTACCTCCACCTCTACACTACCTCCACCTCTACACTACCTCCACCTCTACACTACCTCCACCTCTACACTACCTCCACCTCTACACTACCTCCACCTCTACACTACCTCCACCTCTACACTACCTGCACCTCTACACTACCTCCACCTCTACACTACCTGCACCTCTACACTACCTCCACCTCTATACTACCAACACCTCTACACTACCTCCATCACCACACTACCACCACCTCTACACTACCTCCACCTCTACACTACCTGCACCTCTACACTACCTCCACCTCTACACTAGCATGACCTCTACAATACCTCCACCTCTGCACTACCACCACCTCTACACTACCTCCACCACCACACTACCTCCACCACCACACTACCTCAACCTCTATACTACCACCACCTCTACACTACCTCCATCACCACACTACCACCACTTCTACACTACCTCCACCTCTACACTACCTCCACCTCTACACTACCTGCACCTCTACACTACCTCCACCTCTACACTAGCATGACCTCTACACTACCTCCACCTCTACACTACCTCCACCTCTACACTACCTCCACCACCACACTACCTCCACCTCTATACTACCACCACCTCTACACTACCTCCATCACCACACTACCACCCCCTCTACACTACCTCCACCTCTACACTATCTGCACCTCTACACTACCTGCACTTCTACAGTACCTTCACATCTACACTACCATCACCTCTACACTACCTCCACCTCTAAACTACCTGCACCTCTGCACTACCTCCACCTCTACACTACCTCCACCTCTACACTACCTGCACCTCTACACTACCTCCACCACCACACTACCTGCACCTCTACACTACCTCCACCTCTACACTACCTCCACCTCTACACTACCTCCACCTCTACACTACCTCCACCTCTACACTACCTCCACCACCACACTACCTGCACCTCTACACTACCTCCACCTCTACACTACCTGCACCTCTACACTACCTCCACCTCTACACTACCTCCACCACTACACTACCTCCACCTCTACAATACATCCACCTCTACACTACATGCACCTCTACACTACCTCCACCTCTACACTAGCATGACCTCTACACTACCTCCACCTCTACACTACCACCACCTCTACACTACCTCCACCACCAGACTACTTCATCCCCTATACTACTACCACCTCTACACTACCTCCATCACCACACTACCACTACCTCTACACTACCTCCACCTCTACACTACCTGCACCTCTACACTACCTCCACCTCTACACTACCTCCTCCACCACACTACCTCCACCTCTACACTACCTCCACCACCACACTACCTCCGCCTCTACACTATCTCCACTCCTACACTACCCGCAACTCTACACCACCTGCACCTCTAGACTACCTCCACCTCTACACTACCTGCACCTCTACACTATCTCCACCTCTATACTACCTGCGCCACTACACTACCTCCACCTCTACACTACCTGCACCACTACACTACCTGCACCTCTACACTACCTGCACCTCTACACTACCTGCACCTCTACACTACCTCCACCACCACACTACCTCCACCTCTACACTACCTCCACCACCACACTACCTCCACCTCTACACTACCTCCACCACACACTACGTCCACCTCTAAACTACCTCCACCTCTACACTACCTCCACCACCACACTACCTCCACCACCACACTACCTCCACCTCTACACTACCTCCACCACCACACTACCTCCACCTCTACACTACCTCCACCACCACACTACCTGCACCTCTACACTACCTGCACCTCTACACTACCTCCACCACTACACTACCTCCACCACCACACTACCTCCACCTCTACACTACCTGCACCTCTACACTACCTCCACCTCTACACTACCTGCACCACTACACTACCTGCACCTCTACACTACCTACACCACCACACTACCTCCACCTCTACACTACCTGCACCTCTACACTACCTCCACCACCACACTACCTGCACAACTACACTACCTGCACCTCTACACTACCTCCACCTCTATACTACCTGCACCACTACACTACCTGCACCTCTACACTACCTCCACCTCTACACTACCTCCACCACCACACTACCTGCACCACTACACTACCTCCACCTCTACACTACCTGCACCTCTACACTACCTCCACCACCACACTACCTCCACCTCTACACTACCTGCACCTCTACACTACCTGCACCTCTACACTACCTCCACCTCTACACTACCTCCACCACCACACTACCTGCACCACTACACTACCTGCACCTCTACACTACCTGCACCTCTACACTACCTCCACCTCTACACTACCTCCACCACCACACTACCTGCACCACTACACTACCTGCACCTCTACACTACCTGCACCTCTACACTACCTCCACCTCTACACTACCTCCACCTCTACACTACCTCCACCACCACACTACCTCCACCTCTACACTACCTGCACCTCTACACTACCTCCACCACCACACTACCTCCACCACCACACTACCTCCACCTCTACACTACCTGCACCTCTACACTACCTCCACCACCACACTACCTCCACCTCTACACTACCTGCACCTCTACACTACCTCCACCACCACACTACCTCCACCTCTACACTACCTCCACCTCTACACTACCTGCACCTCTACACTACCTGCACCTCTACACTACCTGCACCTCTACACTACCTGCACCACCACACTACCTCCACCTCTACACTACCTCCACCACTACACTACCT
This sequence comes from Homarus gammarus, assembly GCA_958450375.1. Classification (NCBI taxonomy): domain Eukaryota; kingdom Metazoa; phylum Arthropoda; class Malacostraca; order Decapoda; family Nephropidae; genus Homarus; species Homarus gammarus. The sequence goes on from CAUDMG010001306.1 coordinate 8,845, forward strand.
CCACCTCTACACTACCTGCACCTCTACACTACCTGCACCTCTACACTACCTCCACCTCTACACTACCTCCACCTCTACACTACCTCCACCACCACACTACCTCCACCTCTACACTACCTGCACCTCTACACTACCTCCACCACTACACTACCTCCACCTCTACACTACCTCCACCTCTACACTACCTCCACCTCTACACTACCTCCACCTCTACACTACCTGCACCTCTACACTACCTCCACCTCTACACTACCTCCACCTCTACACTACCTGCACCTCTACACTACCTCCACCTCTACACTACCTCCACCACCACACTACCTGCACCACTACACTACCTGCACCTCTACACTACCTGCACCTCTACACTACCTCCACCTCTACACTACCTGCACCTCTACACTACCTCCACACCACACTACCTGCACCTCTACACTACCTCCACCTCTACACTACCTCCACCTCTACACTACCTCCACCTCTACACTACCTGCACCTCTACACTACCTCCACCACCACACTACCTCCACCTCTACACTACCTCCACCTCTACACTACCTGCACCTCTACACTACCTGCACCTCTACACTACCTGCACCTCTACACTACCTCCACCTCTACACTACCTCCACCTCTACACTACCTCCACCACCACACTACCTCCACCTCTACACTACCTGCACCTCTACACTACCTCCACCTCTACACTACCTGCACCACTACACTACCTGCACCTCTACACTACCTCCACCTCTACACTACCTCCACCACCACACTACCTGCACCTCTACACTACCTCCACCTCTACACTACCTGCACCTCTACACTACCTCCACCACACTACCCACTCACACTACTGCACCTCTACACTACCTGCACCTCTACACTACCTCCACCTCTACACTACCTCCACCACCACACTACCTGCACCTCTACACTACCTCCACCTCTACACTACCTGCACCTCTACACTACCTCCACCTCAACACTACCTGCACACTACACTACCTCCACCTCTACACTACCTGCACCTCTACACTACCTCCACCACCACACTACCTCCACCTCTACACTACCTGCACCTCTACACTACCTCCACCTCTACACTACCTCCACCTCTACACTACCTCCACCTCTACACTACCTCCACCTCTACACTACCTCCACCTCTACACTACCTGCACCTCTACACTACCTCCACCTCTACACTACCTCCACCTCTACACTACCTGCACCTCTACACTACCTCCACCTCTACACTACCTCCACCTCTACACTACCTCCACCTCTACACTACCTGCACCTCTACACTACCTCCACCTCTACACTACCTGCACCTCTACACTACCTCCACCACCACACTACCTGCACCTCTACACTACCTGCACCTCTACACTACCTCCACCTCTACACTACCTCCACCTCTACACTACCTCCACCTCTACACTACCTCCACCTCTACACTACCTCCACCTCTACACTACCTGCACCCTACACTACCTCCACCTCTACACTACCTCCACCTCTACACTACCTCCACCTCTACACTACCTCCACCTCTACACTACCTCCACCTCTACACTACCTCCACCTCTACACTACCTCCACCTCTACACTACCTCCACCTCTACACTACCTCCACCTCTACACTACCTCCACCTCTACACTACCTCCACCTCTACACTACCTCCACCTCTACACTACCTCCACCTCTACACTACCTGCACCTCTACACTACCTCCACCTCTACACTACCTCCACCTCTACACTACCTCCACCTCTACACTACCTCCACCTCTACACTACCTCCACCTCTACACTACCTCCACCTCTACACTACCTGCACCTCTACACTACCTCCACCTCTACACTACCTCCACCTCTACACTACCTGCACCTCTACACTACCTCCACCTCTACACTACCTGCACCTCTACACTACCTCCACCTCTATACTACCTGCACCACTACACTACCTGCACCTCTACACTACCTCCACCTCTACACTACCTCCACCTCTACACTACCTCCACATCTACACTACCTCCACCACCACACTACCTGCACCTCTACACTACCTCCACCTCTACACTACCTCACCTCTACACTACCTCCACCTCTACACTACCTCCACCTCTACACTACCTGCACCTCTACACTACCTGCACCTCTACACTACCTCCACCTCTACACTACCTCCACCTCTACACTACCTCACCTCTACACTACCTCCACCTCTACACTACCTGCACCTCTACACTACCTCCACCTCTACACTACCTCCACCTCTACACTACCTCCACCTCTACACTACCTCCACCTCTACACTACCTCCACCTCTACACTACCTCCACCTCTACACTACCTCCACCTCTACACTACCTGCACCTCTACACTACCTCCACCTCTACACTACCTCCACCTCTACACTACCTCCACCTCTACACTACCTCCACCTCTACACTACCTCCACCACCACACTACCTCCACCTCTACACTACCTCCACCTCTACACTACCTGCACCTCGACACTACCTCCACCTCTACACTACCTACACCACCACACTACCTCCACCACCACACTACCTCCACCACCACACTACCTCCACCTCTACAATACCTGCACCTCTACACTACCTCCACCTCTACATTACTTCCACCTCTACACTACCTGCACCTCTACACTACCTGCACCTCTACACTACCTCCACCACCACACTACCTCCACCTCTACACTACCTCCACCTCTACACTACCTGCACCTCTACACTACCTCCACCTCTACACTACCTACACCTCTACACTACCTCCACCTCTACACTACCTCCACCTCTACACAACCTGCACCTCTACACTACCTCCACCACCACACTACCTGCACCTCTACACTACCTCCACCTCTACAGTACCTCCACCTCTACACTACCTCCACCTATACACTACCTCCACCTCTACACTACCTGCACCTCTACACTACCTCCAGCTCTACACTACCTCCACCACCACACTATCTCCACCTCTACAATACCTCACCACCACACTACCTCAACCTCTACACTACATCCACCTCTACACTACCTGCACCTCTACACTACCTCCACCTCTACACTACCTCCACCTCTACACTACCTCCACCTCTACACTACCTCCACCTCTACACTACCTCCACCACCACACTACCTCCACCTCTACACTACCTCACACCACACTACCTCCACCTCTACACTACCTCCACCTCTACACTACCTCCACCTCTACACTACCTCCACCTCTACACTACCTCCACCTCTACACTACCTGCACCTCTACACTACCTCCACCTCTACACTACCTGCACCTCTACACTACCTCCACCTCTACACTACCTCCACCTCTACACTACCTGCACCTCTACACTACCTCCACCTCTACACTACCTCCACCACCACACTACCTCCACCTCTACACTACCTCACCACCACACTACCTCCACCTCTACACTACCTCCACCTCTACACTACCTGCACCTCTACACTACCTCCACCTCTACACTACCTCCACCACCACACTACCTCCACCTCAACACTACCTCTACCTCTGTCCTACCTCCACCACCACACTACCTGCACCTCTACACTACCTCCACCTCTAAAGTACCTCCACCTCTACACTTCCACCACCTCTACACTACCTCCACCTCTACACTACCTGCACCTCTACACTACTTCCACCTCTACAATACCTCCACCTCTACTCTACCTGCACCTCTACACTACCTGCACCACCACACTACCTCCACCTCTAGACTACCTGCACCTCTACGCTACCTCCACCACCACACTACCTGCACCTCTACACTACCTGCACCTCTACACTACCTGCACCTCTACACTACCTCCACCTCTAAACTACGTCCACCACCACACTACCTCCACCTCTACACTACCTCCACCTCTACACTACTTTCACCTCAACACTACCTGCACCTCTACACTACCACCACCTCTATACTACCTGCACCAATACACTACCTGCACCTCTACACTACCTGCACCTCTACACTACCTCTACCTCTGTCCTACCTCCACCACCACACTACCTGCAACTCTACACTATCTCCACCTTTACACTACCTCCACCTCTACACTACCTGTACCTCTACACTACCTCCACCTCTACACTACCTCCACCACCACACTACCTCCACCTCAACACTACCTCCACCTCTACACTACCTGCACCTCTACACTTCCTCCAGCTCTACACTACCTCCACCTCTACACTACCTCCACCTCTACACTACCTCCACCACTACACTACCTCCACCTCTACACTACCTCCACCTCTACACTACCTCCACCTCTACACTACCTGCACCTCCACACTACCTCCACCTCTACACTACCTCCACCTCTACACTACCTCCACCTCTACACTACCTCCACCTCTACACTACCTGCACCTCTACACTACCTCCACCTCTACACTACCTCCACCTCTACACTACCTCCACCTCTACACTACCTCCACCTCTACACTACCTGCACCTCTACACTACCTCCACCTCTACACTACCTCCACCTCTACACTACCTGCACCTCTACACTACCTCCACCACCACACTACCTCCACCTCTACACTACCTGCACCTCTACACTACCTCCACCACTACACTACCTCCACCTCTACACTACCTCCACCTCTACACTACCTGCACCTCTACACTACCTACACTACCTCCACCTCTACACTACCTCCACCTCTACACTACCTCCACCTCTACACTACCTCCACCACCACACTACCTCCACCTCTACACTACCTCCACCTCTACACTACCTCCACCTCTACACTACCTCCACCTCTACACTACCTCCACCTCTACACTACCTGCACCTCTACACTACCTCCACCTCTACACTACCTCCACCTCTACACTACCTCCACCTCTACACTACCTCCACCACCACACTACCTCCACCTCTACACTACCTCCACCACCACACTACCTCCACCTCTACACTACCTCCACCTCTACACTACCTGCACCTCTACACTACCTCCACCTCTACACTACCTCCACCTCTACACTACCTGCACCTCTACACTACCTCCACCTCTACACTACCTGCACCACTACACTACCTGCACCTCTACACTACCTGCACCTCTACACTACCTCCACCTCTACACTACCTCCACCACCACACTACCTGCACCTCTACACTACCTCCACCTCTACACTACCTCCACCTCTACACTACCTGCACCTCTACACTACCTCCACCTCTACACTACCTCCACCACCACACTACCTCCACCTCTACACTACCTCCACCTCCACACTACCTCCACCTCTACACTACCTCCACCTCTACACTACCTGCACCTCTACACTACCTCCACCTCTACACTACCTCCACCTCTACACTACCTCCACCTCTACACTACCTCCACCACCACACTACCTCCACCTCTACACTACCTCCACCACCACACTACCTCCACCTCTACACTACCTCCACCTCTACACTACCTCCACCTCTACACTACCTCCACCTCTACACTACCTGCACCTCTACACTACCTGCACCTCTACACTACCTCCACCTCTACACTACCTCCACCACTACACTACCTCTACCTCTACACTACCTCCACCTCTACACTACCTGCACCTCTACACTACCTCCACCTCTACACTACCTCCACCTCTACACTACCTGCACCTCTACACTACCTGCACCTCTACACTACCTCCACCACCACACTACCTGCACCTCTACACTACCTCCACCTCTACACTACCTCCACCTCAACACTACCTGCACCTCTACACTACCTCCACCTCTACACTACCTGCACCACTACACTACCTGCACCTCTACACTACCTGCACCTCTACACTACCTCCACCTCTGACCTACCTCCACCACCACACTACCTGCACCTCTACACTACCTCCACCTCTACACTACCTCCACCTCTACACTACCTGCACCTCTACACTACCTCCACCTCTACACTACCTCCACCACCACACTACCTCCACCTCTACACTACCTCACCACCACACTACCTCCACCTCTACACTACCTCCACCTCTACACTACCTGCACCTCTACACTACCTCCACCTCTACACTACCTCCACCTCTACACTACCTCCACCTCTACACTACCTGCACCTCTACACTACCTCCACCTCTACACTACCTGCACCTCTACACTACCTCCACCTCTACACTACCTCCACCTCTACACTACCTCCACCTCTACACTACCTCCACCTCTACACTACCTGCACCTCTACACTACCTCCACCTCTACACTACCTCCACCTCTACACTACCTGCACCTCTACACTACCTCCACCACCACACTACCTGCACCTCTACACTACCTGCACCTCTACACTACCTCCACCTCTACACTACCTCCACCTCTACACTACCTCCACCACCACACTACCTCCACCTCTACACTACCTCCACCTCTACACTACCTCCACCTCTACACTACCTCCACCTCTACACTACCTCCACCTCTACACTACCTGCACCTCTACACTACCTCCACCTCTACACTACCTGCACCTCTACACTACCTGCACCTCTACACTACCTCCACCCTACACTACCTCCACCTCTACACTACCTCCACCTCTACACTACCTCCACCTCTACACTACCTCCACCACCACACTACCTGCACCTCTACACTACCTCCACCTCTACACTACCTCCACCTCTACACTACCTGCACCTCTACACTACCTCCACCTCTACACTACCTCCACCTCTACACTACCTCCACCTCTACACTACCTCCACCACCACACTACCTCCACCTCTACACTACCTCCACCTCTACACTACCTGCACCTCTACACTACCTCCACCTCTACACTACCTCCACCTCTACACTACCTGCACCTCTACACTACCTCCACCTCTACACTACCTGCACCACTACACTACCTGCACCTCTACACTACCTGCACCTCTACACTACCTCCACCTCTACACTACCTCCACCACCACACTACCTGCACCTCTACACTACCTCCACCTCTACACTACCTCCACCTCTACACTACCTGCACCTCTACACTACCTCCACCTCTACACTACCTCCACCACCACACTACCTCCACCTCTACACTACCTCCACCTCTACACTACCTGCACCTCTACACTACCTCCACCTCTACACTACCTCCACCTCTACACTACCTCCACCTCTACACTACCTCCACCACCACACTACCTCCACCTCTACACTACCTCAACCACCACACTACCTCCACCTCTACACTACCTCCACCTCCACACTACCTCCACCTCTACACTACCTCCACCTCTACACTACCTGCACCTCTACACTACCTCCACCTCTACACTACCTGCACCTCTACACTACCTCCACCTCTACACTACCTCCACCTCTACACTACCTCCACCTCTACACTACCTCCACCTCTACACTACCTGCACCTCTACACTACCTCCACCTCTACACTACCTCCACCTCTACACTACCTGCACCTCTACACTACCTGCACCACCACACTACCTCCACCTCTACACTACCTGCACCTCTACACTACCTCCACCTCCACACTACCTGCACCTCTACACTACCTGCACCTCTACACTACCTCCACCTCTACACTACCTCCACCTCTACACTACCTCCACCACCACACTACCTCCACCTCTACACTACCTCCACCTCTACACTACCTGCACCTCTACACTACCTCCACCTCTACACTACCTCCACCTCTACACTACCTGCACCTCTACACTACCTCCACCTCTACACTACCTGCACCTCTACACTACCTCCACCTCTACACTACCTCCACCACCACACTACCTCCACCTCTACACTACCTCCACCTCTACACTACCTCCACCTCTACACTACCTGCACCTCTACACTACCTCCACCTCTACACTACCTGCACCACTACACTACCTGCACCTCTACACTACCTGCACCTCTACACTACCTCACCTCTACACTACCTCCACCACCACACTACCTGCACCTCTACACTACCTCCACCTCTACACTACCTCCACCTCTACACTACCTGCACCTCTACACTACCTCCACCTCTACACTACCTCCACCTCTACACTACCTCCACCTCTACACTACCTCCACCTCTACACTACCTCCACCTCTACACTACCTCCACCTCTACACTACCTCCACCTCTACACTACCTCCACCTCTACACTACCTCCACCTCTACACTACCTGCACCTCTACACTACCTCCACCTCTACACTACCTCCACCTCTACACTACCTCCACCACCACACTACCTCCACCTCTACACTACCTCCACCTCTACACTACCTCCACCTCTACACTACCTCCACCTCTACACTACCTCCACCTCTACACTACCTGCACCTCTACACTACCTCCACCTCTACACTACCTCCACCTCACACTACCTCCACCTCTACACTACCTCCACCTCTACACTACCTGCACCTCTACACTACCTCCACCTCTACACTACCTCCACCTCTACACTACCTGCACCTCTACACTACCTGCACCACCACACTACCTCCACCTCTACACTACCTGCACCTCTACACTACCTCCACCTCTACACTACCTCCACCTCTACACTACCTGCACCTCTACACTACCTCCACCTCTACACTACCTCCACCTCTACACTACCTGCACCTCTACACTACCTCCACCTCTACACTACCTGCACCTCTACACTACCTCCACCTCTACACTACCTGCACCTCTACACTACCTCACCTCTACACTACCTCCACCACCACACTACCTGCACCTCTACACTACCTCCACCTCTACACTACCTCCACCTCTACACTACCTGCACCTCTACACTACCTCCACCTCTACACTACCTCCACCACCACACTACCTCCACCTCTACACTACCTCCACCTCACACTACCTCCACCTCTACACTACCTCCACCTCTACACTACCTGCACCTCTACACTACCTCCACCTCTACACTACCTCCACCTCTACACTACCTGCACCTCTACACTACCTCCACCTCTATACTACCTGCACCACTACACTACCTGCACCTCTACACTACCTGCACCTCTACACTACCTCCACCTCTACACTACCTCCACCTCTACACTACCTCCACCACCACACTACCTCCACCTCTACACTACCTCCACCTCTACACTACCTCCACCTCTACACTACCTCCACCTCTACACTACCTGCACCTCTACACTACCTGCACCTCTACACTACCTCCACCACCACACTACCTCCACCTCTACACTACCTCCACCTCTACACTACCTGCACCTCTACACTACCTCCACCTCTACACTACCTCCACCACCACACTACCTCCACCACTACACTACCTCCACCTCCACACTACCTCCACCTCTACACTACCTCCACCTCTACACTACCTCCACCTCTACACTACCTCCACCTCTACACTACCTCACCTCTACACTACCTCCACCTCTACACTACCTCCACCTCTACACTACCTGCACCTCTACACTACCTCCACCTCTACACTACCTCCACCTCTACACTACCTCGAAATCTACTCTACCTCCACCTCTACACTACCTGCACCTCTACACTACCTCCACCACTACACTACCTGCACCTCTACACTACCTCCACCTCTACACTACCTCCACCTCTACACTACCTCCACCTCTACACTACCTCCACCTCTACACTACCTGCACCTCTACACTACCTCCACCTCTACACTACCTCCACCTCTACACTACCTGCACCTCTACACTACCTCCACCACCACACTACCTCCACCTCTACACTACCTGCACCTCTACACTACCTCCACCTCTACACTACCTGCACCTCTACACTACCTCCACCTCTACACTACCTCCACCACCACACTACCTGCACCTCTACACTACCTGCACCTCTACACTACCTGCACCTCTACACTACCTCCACCACCACACTACCTCCACCTCTACACTACCTCCACCTCTACACTACCTCCACCACCACACTACCTCCACCTCTACACTACCTCCACCTCTACACTACCTGCACCTCTACACTACCTCCACCTCTACACTACCTCCACCTCTACACTACCTGCACCTCTACACTACCTCCACCTCTATACTACCTGCACCACTACACTACCTGCACCTCTACACTACCTGCACCTCTACACTACCTCCACCTCTACACTACCTCCACCACCACACTACCTGCACCTCTACACTACCTCCACCTCTACACTACCTCCACCTCTACACTACCTGCACCTCTACACTACCTCCACCTCTACACTACCTCCACCTCTACACTACCTCCACCTCTACACTACCTCCACCACCACACTACCTCCACCTCTACACTACCTCCACCTCTACACTACCTCCACCTCTACACTACCTCCACCTCTACACTACCTCCACCTCTACACTACCTCCACCTCTACACTACCTGCACCTCTACACTACCTCCACCTCTACACTACCTGCACCTCTACACTACCTCCACCTCTACACTACCTCACCCACACTACCTCCACCTCACACTACCTCCACCACTACACTACCTCCACCTCTACACTACCTGCACCTCTACACTACCTCCACCTCTACACTACCTCCACCTCTACACTACCTGCACCTCTACACTACCTGCACCTCTACACTACCTCCACCTCTACACTACCTCCACCTCTACACTACCTCCACCTCTACACTACCTCCACCTCTACACTACCTCCACCTCTACACTACCTCCACCTCTACACTACCTCCACCTCTACACTACCTCCACCTCTACACTACCTCCACCTCCACACTACCTCCACCTCTACACTACCTCCACCTCCACACTACCTCCACCTCTACACTACCTCCACCTCTACACTACCTCCACCTCTACACTACCTCCACCTCTACACTACCTCCACCTCTACACTACCTCCACCTCTACACTACCTCCACCTCTACACTACCTCCACCTCTACACTACCTGCACCTCTACACTACCTCCACCTCTACACTACCTGCACCTCTACACTACCTCCACCTCTACACTACCTCCACCTCTACACTACCTGCACCTCTACACTACCTGCACCTCTACACTACCTCCACCTCTACACTACCTCCACCACCACACTACCTCCACCTCTACACTACCTCCACCTCTACACTACTTTCACCTCAACACTACCTGCACCTCTACACTACCACCACCTCTATACTACCTGCACCACTACACTACCTGCACCTCTACACTACCTGCACCTCTACACTACCTCTACCTCTGTCCTACCTCCACCACCACACTACCTGCACCTCTACACTATCTCCACCTTTACACTACCTCCACCTCTACACTACCTGCACCTCTACACTACCTCCACCTCTACACTACCTCCACCACCACACTACCTCCACCTCAACACTACCTCCACCTCTACACTACCTGCACCTCTACACTTCCTCCAGCTCTACACTACCTCCACCTCTACACTACCTCCACCTCTACACTACCTCCACCTCTACACTACCTCCACCTCTACACTACCTCCACCTCTACACTACCTCCACCTCTACACTACCTGCACCTCAACACTACCTCCACCTCTACACTACCTCCACCTCTACACTACCTCCACCTCTACACTACCTCCACCTCTACACTACCTCCACCTCTACACTACCTCCACCTCTACACTACCTCCACCTCTACACTACCTCCACCTCTACACTACCTCCACCTCTACACTACCTGCACCTCTACACTACCTCCACCTCTACACTACCTCCACCTCTACACTACCTCCACCTCTACACTACCTCCACCTCTACACTACCTCCACCTCTACACTACCTGCACCTCTACACTACCTCCACCACTACACTACCTCCACCTCTACACTACCTGCACCTCTACACTACCTCCACCACCACACTACCTGCACCTCTACACTACCTCCACCTCTACACTACCTCCACCTCTACACTACCTCCACCTCTACACTACCTGCACCTCTACACTACCTCCACCTCTACACTACCTCCACCTCTACACTACCTCCACCTCTACACTACCTCCACCTCTACACTACCTCCACCTCTACACTACCTCCACCTCTACACTACCTGCACCTCTACACTACCTCCACCTCTACACTACCTCCACCTCTACACTACCTCCACCTCTACACTACCTCCACCTCTACACTACCTCCACCTCTACACTACCTCCACCTCTACACTACCTCACCACCACACTACCTCCACCTCTACACTACCTCCACCACCACACTACCTCCACCTCTACACTACCTGCACCTCTACACTACCTCCACCTCTACACTACCTCCACCTCTACACTACCTGCACCTCTACACTACCTCCACCTCTACACTACCTCCACCACCACACTACCTGCACCTCTACACTACCTCCACCTCTACACTACCTCCACCTCTACACTACCTCCACCTCTACACTACCTCCACCTCTACACTACCTCCACCTCTACACTACCTCCACCTCTACACTACCTCCACCACCACACTACCTCCACCTCTACACTACCTCCACCTCTACACTACCTGCACCTCTACACTACCTCCACCTCTACACTACCTCCACCTCTACACTACCTGCACCTCTACACTACCTCCACCTCTACACTACCTCCACCTCTACACTACCTCCACCTCTACACTACCTCACCTCTACACTACCTCCACCTCTACACTACCTCCACCTCTACACTACCTCCACCTCTACACTACCTCCACCTCTACACTACCTCCACCTCTACACTACCTCCACCTCTACACTACCTGCACCTCTACACTACCTCCACCTCTACACTACCTGCACCTCTACACTACCTCCACCTCTACACTACCTCCACCTCTACACTACCTCCACCTCTACACTACCTCCACCTCTACACTACCTGCACCTCTACACTACCTCCACCTCTACACTACCTGCACCACTACACTACCTGCACCTCTACACTACCTGCACCTCTACACTACCTCCACCTCTACCTACCTCCACCACCACACTACCTGCACCTCTACACTACCTCCACCTCTACACTACCTCCACCTCTACACTACCTGCACCTCTACACTACCTCCACCTCTACACTACCTCCACCACCACACTACCTCCACCTCTACACTACCTCCACCTCTACACTACCTGCACCTCTACACTACCTCCACCTCTACACTACCTCCACCTCTACACTACCTCCACCTCTACACTACCTCCACCTCCACACTACCTCCACCTCTACACTACCTCACCACCACACTACCTCCACCTCTACACTACCTCACCACCACACTACCTCCACCTCTACACTACCTCCACCTCTACACTACCTGCACCTCTACACTACCTCCACCTCTACACTACCTGCACCTCTACACTACCTCCACCTCTACACTACCTCCACCTCTACACTACCTCCACCTCTACACTACCTCCACCTCTACACTACCTGCACCTCTACACTACCTCCACCTCTACACTACCTCCACCTCTACACTACCTGCACCTCTACACTACCTGCACCACCACACTACCTCCACCTCTACACTACCTGCACCTCTACACTACCTCCACCACCACACTACCTGCACCTCTACACTACCTGCACCTCTACACTACCTCCACCTCTACACTACCTCCACCTCTACACTACCTCCACCACCACACTACCTCCACCTCTACACTACCTCCACCTCTACACTACCTGCACCTCTACACTACCTCCACCTCTACACTACCTCCACCTCTACACTACCTGCACCTCTACACTACCTCCACCTCTATACTACCTGCACCACTACACTACCTGCACCTCTACACTACCTCCACCACCACACTACCTCCACCTCTACACTACCTCCACCACCACACTACCTCCACCTCTACACTACCTCCACCTCTACACTACCTCCACCTCTACACTACCTCCACCACTACACTACCTCCACCTCTACACTACCTCCACCTCTACACTACCTCCACCTCTACACTACCTGCACCACTACACTACCTGCACCTCTACACTACCTGCACCTCTACACTACCTCCACCTCTACACTACCTCCACCACCACACTACCTGCACCTCTACACTACCTCCACCTCTACACTACCTCCACCTCTACACTACCTGCACCTCTACACTACCTCCACCTCTACACTACCTCCACCACCACACTACCTCCACCTCAACACTACCTCCACCACCACACTACCTCCACCTCTACACTACCTCCACCTCTACACTACCTGCACCTCTACACTACCTCCACCTCTACACTACCTCCACCTCTACACTACCTGCACCTCTACACTACCTCCACCTCTACACTACCTCCACCTCTACACTACCTCCACCTCTACACTACCTCCACCTCTACACTACCTCCACCTCTACACTACCTCCACCTCTACACTACCTCCACCTCTACACTACCTCCACCTCTACACTACCTGCACCTCTACACTACCTCCACCTCTACAGTACCTCCACCTCTACACTTCCTCCACCTCTACACTACCTCCACCTCTACACTACCTGCACCTCTACACTACCTCCACCTCTACAATACCTCCACCTCTACACTACCTGCACCTCTACACTACCTGCACCACCACACTACCTCCACCTCTACACTACCTGCACCTCTACACTACCTCCACCACCACACTACCTGCACCTCTACACTACCTGCACCTCTACACTACCTGCACCTCTACACTACCTCCACCTCTACACTACCTCCACCTCTACACTACCTCCACCTCTACACTACCTCCACCTCTACACTACCTCCACCTCTACACTACCTCCACCTCTACACTACCTCCACCTCAACACTACCTGCACCTCTACACTACCACCACCTCTATACTACCTGCACCACTACACTACCTGCACCTCTACACTACCTGCACCTCTACACTACCTCTACCTCTGTCCTACCTCCACCACCACACTACCTGCACCTCTACACTATCTCCACCTTTACACTACCTCCACCTCTACACTACCTGCACCTCTACACTACCTCCACCTCTACACTACCTCCACCTCCACACTACCTCCACCTCTACACTACCTCCACCTCTACACTACCTGCACCTCTACACTACCTGCACCTCTACACTACCTCCACCTCTACACTACCTCCACCTCTACACTACCTCCACCTCTACACTACCTCCACCTCTACACTACCTCCACCTCTACACTACCTCCACCTCTACACTACCTGCACCTCGACACTACCTCCACCTCTACGCTACCTACACCACCACACTACCTCCACCACCACACTACCTCCACCACCACACTACCTCCACCTCTACAATACCTGCACCTCTACACTACCTCCACCTCTACACTACTTCCACCTCTACACTACCTGCACCTCTACACTACCTGCACCTCTACACTACCTCCACCACCACACTACCTCCACCTCTACACTACCTCCACCTCTACACTACCTCCACCTCTACACTACCTCCACCTCTACACTACCTGCACCTCTACACTACCTCCACCTCTACACTACCTCCACCTCTACACTACCTCCACCTCTACACTACCTCCACCTCTACACTACCTCCACCCTACACTACCTGCACCTCTACACTACCTCCACCTCTACACTACCTCCACCTCTACACTACCTCCACCTCTACACTACCTCCACCTCTACACTACCTCCACCTCTACACTACCTCCACCTCTACACTACCTCCACCTCTACACTACCTCCACCTCTACACTACCTGCACCACCACACTACCTCCACCTCTACACTACCTCCACCTCTACACTACCTCCACCTCTACACTACCTCCACCTCTACACTACCTGCACCTCTACACTACCTGCACCTCTACACTACCTCCACCTCTACACTACCTCCACCACCACACTACCTCCACCTCTACACTACCTCCACCTCTACACTACTTCACCTCAACACTACCTGCACCTCTACACTACCACCACCTCTACACTACCTGCACCACTACACTACCTGCACCTCTACACTACCTGCACCTCTACACTACCTCTACCTCTGTCCTACCTCCACCACCACACTACCTGCAACTCTACACTATCTCCACCTTTACACTACCTCCACCTCTACACTACCTGTACCTCTACACTACCTCCACCTCTACACTACCTCCACCACCACACTACCTCCACCTCAACACTACCTCCACCTCTACACTACCTGCACCTCTACACTACCTCCACCTCTACACTACCTCCACCTCTACACTACCTCCACCTCTACACTACCTCCACCTCTACACTACCTCCACCTCTACACTACCTCCACCTCTACACTACCTCCACCTCTACACTACCTCCACCTCTACACTACCTCCACCTCTACACTACCTCCACCTCTACACTACCTCCACCTCTACACTACCTCCACCTCTACACTACCTCCACCTCTACACTACCTCCACCTCTACACTACCTCCACCTCTACACTACCTCCACCTCTACACTACCTCCACCTCTACACTACCTGCACCTCTACACTACCTCCACCTCTACACTACCTCCACCTCTACACTACCTGCACCTCTACACTACCTGCACCTCTACACTACCTCCACCTCTACACTACCTGCACCTCTACACTACCTCCACCACTACACTACCTCCACCTCTACACTACCTGCACCTCTACACTACCTCCACCACCACACTACCTCCACCTCTACACTACCTCCACCTCTACACTACCTCCACCTCTACACTACCTCCACCTCTACACTACCTGCACCTCTACACTACCTCCACCTCTACACTACCTCCACCTCTACACTACCTCCACCTCTACACTACCTCCACCTCTACACTACCTCCACCTCTACACTACCTCCACCTCTACACTACCTGCACCTCTACACTACCTCCACCTCTACACTACCTCCACCTCTACACTACCTCCACCTCTACACTACCTCCACCTCTACACTACCTCCACCTCTACACTACCTCCACCTCTACACTACCTCCACCACTACACTACCTCCACCTCTACACTACCTCCACCTCCACACTACCTCCACCTCTACACTACCTCCACCTCTACACTACCTGCACCTCTACACTACCTCCACCACCACACTACCTCCACCTCTACACTACCTCCACCTCTACACTACCTCCACCACTACACTACCTCCACCTCTACACTACCTCCACCTCTACACTACCTCCACCTCTACACTACCTCCACCTCTACACTACCTGCACCTCTACACTACCTCCACCTCTACACTACCTCCACCTCTACACTACCTGCACCTCTACACTACCTCCACCTCTACACTACCTGCACCTCTACACTACCTGCACCTCTACACTACCTCCACCTCTACACTACCTCCACCTCTACACTACCTCCACCTCTACACTACCTCCACCTCTACCTACCTCCACCTACACTACCTGCACCTCTACACTACCTCCACCTCTACACTACCTCCACCTCTACACTACCTGCACCTCTACACTACCTCCACCTCTACACTACCTCCACCTCTACACTACCTCCACCTCTACACTACCTCCACCTCTACACTACCTGCACCTCTACACTACCTCCACCCCTACACTACCTGCACCTCTACACTACCTCCACCTCTACACTACCTCCACCTCTACACTACCTGCACCTCTACACTACCTCCACCTCTATACTACCTGCACCACTACACTACCTGCACCTCTACACTACCTGCACCTCTACACTACCTCCACCTCTACACTACCTCCACCACCACACTACCTGCACCTCTACACTACCTCCACCTCTACACTACCTCCACCTCTACACTACCTGCACCTCTACACTACCTCCACCTCTACACTACCTCCACCACCACACTACCTCCACCTCTACACTACCTCCACCTCTACACTACCTGCACCTCTACACTACCTCCACCTCTACACTACCTCCACCTCTACACTACCTCCACCTCTACTACCTCCACCACACTACCTCCACCTCTACACTACCTCCACCACCACACTACCTCCACCTCTACACTACCTCCACCTCACACTACCTCCACCTCTACACTACCTCCACCTCTACACTACCTCCACCTCTACACTACCTCCACCTCTACACTACCTGCACCTCTACACTACCTCCACCTCTACACTACCTCCACCTCTACACTACCTCCACCTCTACACTACCTCCACCTCTACACTACCTGCACCTCTACACTACCTCCACCTCTACACTACCTCCACCTCTACACTACCTGCACCTCTACACTACCTGCACCTCTACACTACCTCCACCTCTACACTACCTCCACCTCTACACTACCTCCACCACCACACTACCTCCACCTCTACACTACCTGCACCTCTACACTACCTCCACCTCTACACTACCTCCACCTCTACACTACCTCCACCACCACACTACCTCCACCTCTACACTACCTCCACCTCTACACTACCTGCACCTCTACACTACCTCCACCTCTACACTACCTCCACCTCTACACTACCTGCACCTCTACACTACCTCCACCTCTACACTACCTCCACCTCTACACTACCTGCACCTCTACACTACCTCCACCTCTACACTACCTCCACCTCTACACTACCTCCACCTCTACACTACCTCCACCTCTACACTACCTCCACCTCTACACTACCTCCACCTCTACACTACCTGCACCTCTACACTACCTCCACCTCTACACTACCTGCACCTCTACACTACCTCCACCTCTACACTACCTCCACCTCTACACTACCTGCACCTCTACACTACCTCCACCTCTACACTACCTCCACCTCTACACTACCTGCACCTCTACACTACCTCCACCTCTACACTACCTCCACCACCACACTACCTCCACCTCTACACTACCTCCACCACCACACTACCTCCACCTCTACACTACCTCCACCTCTACACTACCTGCACCTCTACACTACCTCCACCTCTACACTACCTCCACCTCTACACTACCTGCACCTCTACACTACCTCCACCACCACACTACCTCCACCTCTACACTACCTCCACCACCACACTACCTCCACCTCTACACTACCTCCACCTCTACACTACCTCCACCTCTACACTACCTCCACCTCTACACTACCTGCACCTCTACACTACCTGCACCTCTACACTACCTCCACCTCTACACTACCTCCACCACTACACTTCCTCTACCTCTACACTACCTCCACCTCTACACTACCTGCACCTCTACACTACCTCCACCTCTACACTACCTCCACCTCTACACTACCTCCACCTCTACACTACCTGCACCACCACACTACCTCCACCTCTACACTACCTGCACCTCTACACTACCTCCACCTCTACACTACCTCCACCTCTACACTACCTGCACCTCTACACTACCTCCACCTCTACACTACCTCCACCTCTACACTACCTGCACCTCTACACTACCTCCACCTCTACACTACCTCCACCTCTACACTACCTCCACCTCTACACTACCTGCACCTCTACACTACCTCCACCTCTACACTACCTCCACCTCTACACTACCTGCACCTCTACACTACCTCCACCTCTACACTACCTCCACCTCTACACTACCTGCACCTCTACACTACCTCCACCTCTACACTACCTCCACCTCTACACTACTGCACCTCTACACTACCTCACCACCACACTACCTCCACCTCTACACTACCTCCACCTCTACACTACCTGCACCTCTACACTACCTCCACCTCTACACTACCTCCACCTCTACACTACCTGCACCTCTACACTACCTCCACCTCTATACTACCTGCACCACAACACTACCTGCACCTCTACACTACCTGCACCTCTACACTACCTCCACCTCTACACTACCTCCACCTCTACACTACCTCCACCACTACACTACCTGCACCTCTACACTACCTCCACCTCTACACTACCTCCACCACCACACTACCTCCACCTCTACACTACCTGCACCTCTACACTACCTGCACCTCTACACTACCTCCACCACCACACTACCTCCACCTCTACACTACCTCCACCTCTACACTACCTGCACCTCGACACTACCTCCACCTCTACACTACCTACACCACCACACTACCTCCACCACACTACCTCCACCACACTACCTCCACCTCTACAATACCTGCACCTCTACACTACCTCCACCTCTACACTACCTCCACCTCTACACTACCTCCACCTCTACACTACCTCCACCACCACACTACCTCCACCCCTACTCTACCTGCACCTCTACACTACCTCCACCTCTACACTACCTCCACCTCTACACTACCTCGAAATCTACTCTACCTCCACCTCTACACAACCTGCACCTCTACACTACCTCGACCACAACACTACCTGCACCTCTACACTACCTCCACCTCTACACTACCTCCACCTCTACACTACCTCCACCTCTACACTACCTCCACCTCTACACTACCTGCACCTCTACACTACCTCCACCTCTACACTACCTCCACCTCTACACTACCTGCACCTCTACACTACCTCCACCACCACACTACCTCCACCTCTACACTACCTGCACCTCTACACTACCTCCACCACCACACTACCTGCACCTCTACACTACCTGCACCTCTACACTACCTCCACCACCACACTACCTCCACCTCTACACTACCTGCACCTCTACACTACCTGCACCTCTACACTACCTCCACCACCACACTACCTCCACCTCTACACTACCTCCACCTCTACACTACCTCCACCACCACACTACCTCCACCTCTACACTACCTCCACCTCTACACTACCTGCACCTCTACACTACCTCCACCTCTACACTACCTCCACCTCTACACTACCTGCACCTCTACACTACCTCCACCTCTACACTACCTCCACCACTACACTACCTGCACCTCTACACTACCTGCACCTCTACACTACCTCCACCTCTACACTACCTCCACCACCACACTACCTGCACCTCTACACTACCTCCACCTCTACACTACCTCCACCTCTACACTACCTGCACCTCTACACTACCTCCACCTCTACACTACCTCCACCTCTACACTACCTCCACCTCTACACTACCTCCACCACCACACTACCTCCACCTCTACACTACCTGCACCTCTACACTACCTCCACCTCTACACTACCTCCACCTCTACACTACCTCCACCTCTACACTACCTCCACCTCTACACTACCTGCACCTCTACACTACCTCCACCTCTACACTACCTGCACCTCTACACTACCTCCACCTCTACACTACCTCCACCACACTACCTCCACCTCTACACTACCTCCACCACCACACTACCTCCACCTCTACACTACCTGCACCTCTACACTACCTCCACCTCTACACTACCTCCACCTCTACACTACCTGCACCTCTACACTACCTGCACCTCTACACTACCTCCACCACCACACTACCTGCACCTCTACACTACCTCCACCTCTACACTACCTCCACCTCTACACTACCTCCACCTCTACACTACCTCCACCTCTACACTACCTCCACCTCTACACTACCTCCACCTCTACACTACCTCCACCTCCACACTACCTCCACCTCTACACTACCTCCACCACCACACTACCTGCACCTCTACACTACCTCCACCTCTACACTACCTCCACCTCTACACTACCTCCACCTCTACACTACCTCCACCTCTACACTACCTCCACCTCTACACTACCTCCACCTCTACACTACCTCCACCTCTACACTACCTCCACCTCTACACTACCTCCACCTCTACACTACCTCCACCTCTACACTACCTCCACCTCTACACTACCTCCACCTCTACACTACCTCCACCTCTACACTACCTGCACCTCTACACTACCTCCACCTCTACACTACCTCCACCTCTACACTACCTCCACCTCTACACTACCTCCACCTCTACACTACCTCCACCTCTACACTACCTCCACCTCTACACTACCTGCACCTCTACACTACCTCCACCTCTATACTACCTGCACCACTACACTACCTGCACCTCTACACTACCTGCACCTCTACACTACCTCACCTCTCCTACCTCCACCACCACACTACCTGCACCTCTACACTACCTCCACCTCTACACTACCTCCACCTCTACACTACCTGCACCTCTACACTACCTCCACCTCTACACTACCTCCACCACCACACTACCTCCACCTCTACACTACCTCCACCTCTACACTACCTGCACCTCTACACTACCTCCACCTCTACACTACCTCCACCTCTACACTACCTCCACCTCTACACTACCTCCACCTCTACACTACCTCCACCTCTACACTACCTCCACCTCTACACTACCTCACCTCTACACTACCTCCACCTCTACACTACCTCCACCTCTACACTACCTCCACCTCTACACTACCTCCACCTCTACACTACCTCCACCTCTACACTACCTCCACCTCTACACTACCTCCACCTCTACACTACCTCCACCTCTACACTACCTCCACCTCTACACTACCTGCACCTCTACACTACCTCCACCTCTACACTACCTCACCTCTACACTACCTCCACCTCTACACTACCTCCACCTCTACACTACCTCCACCTCTACACTACCTCCACCTCTACACTACCTCCACCTCTACACTACCTCCACCTCTACACTACCTCCACCTCTACACTACCTGCACCTCTACACTACCTCCACCTCTACACTACCTCCACCTCTACACTACCTCCACCTCTACACTACCTCCACCTCTACACTACCTCCACCTCTACACTACCTCCACCTCTACACTACCTGCACCTCTACACTACCTCCACCTCTACACTACCTCCACCTCTACACTACCTCCACCTCTACACTACCTCCACCTCTACACTACCTCCACCTCTACACTACCTCCACCTCTACACTACCTGCACCTCTACACTACCTCCACCTCTACACTACCTCCACCTCTACACTACCTCCACCTCTACACTACCTCCACCTCTACACTACCTCCACCTCTACACTACCTCCACCTCTACACTACCTGCACCTCTACACTACCTCCACCTCTACACTACCTCCACCTCTACACTACCTCCACCTCTACACTACCTCCACCTCTACACTACCTCCACCTCTACACTACCTCCACCTCTACACTACCTGCACCTCTACACTACCTGCACCTCTACACTACCTGCACCTCTACCTACCTCCACCACACTACCTACACCTCTACACTACCTCCACCTCTACACTACCTCCACCTCTACACTACCTCCACCTCTACACTACCTCCACCTCTACACTACCTCCACCTCTACACTACCTCCACCTCCACACTACCTCCACCTCTACACTACCTCCACCTCTACACTACCTCCACCTCTACACTACCTCCACCTCTACACTACCTCCACCTCTACACTACCTCCACCTCTACACTACCTCCACCTCTACACTACCTGCACCTCTACACTACTTCCACCTCTACAATACCTCCACATCTTCTCTACCTGCACCTCTACACTACCTGCACCACCACACTACCTCCACCTCTAGACTACCTGCACCTCTACGCTACCTCCACCACCACACTACCTGCACCTCTACACTACCTGCACCTCTACACCACCTGCACCTCTACACTACCTCCACCTCTAAACTACGTCCACCACCACACTACCTCCACCTCTACACTACCTCCACCTCTACACTACTTTCACCTCAACACTACCTGCACCTCTACACTACCACCACCTCTATACTACCTGCACCAATACACTACCTGCACCTCTACACTACCTGCACCTCTACACTACCTCTACCTCTGTCCTACCTCCACCACCACACTACCTGCAACTCTACACTATCTCCACCTTTACACTACCTCCACCTCTACACTACCTGTACCTCTACACTACCTCCACCTCTACACTACCTCCACCACCACACTACCTCCACCTCAACACTACCTCCACCTCTACACTACCTGCACCTCTACACTTCCTCCAGCTCTACACTACCTCCACCTCTACACTACCTCCACCTCTACACTACCTCCACCTCTACACTACCTCCACCACCACACTACCTCCACCTCTACACTACCTCCACCTCTACACTACCTGCACCTCGACACTACCTCCACCTCTACGCTACCTACACCACCACACTACCTCCACCACCACACTACCTCCACCACCACACTACCTCCACCTCTACAATACCTGCACCTCTACACTACCTCCACCTCTACACTACCTCCACCTCTACACTACCTGCACCTCTACACTACCTCCACCTCTACACTACCTCCACCTCTACACTACCTCCACCACTACACTACCTCCACCTCTACACTACCTGCACCTCTACACTACCTCCACCTCTACACTACCTGCACCTCTACACTACCTCCACCTCTACACTACCTCCACCTCTACACTACCTCCACCTCTACACTACCTCCACCACCACACTACCTGCACCTCTACACTACCTCCACCTCTACACTACCTCCACCTCTACACTACCTCCACCTCTACACTACCTCCACCTCTACACTACCTGCACCTCTACACTACCTCCACCTCTACACTACCTGCACCTCTACACTACCTCCACCTCTACACTACCTCCACCACCACACTACCTCCACCTCTACACTACCTCCACCTCTACACTACCTCACCTCTACACTACCTCCACCTCTACACTACCTGCACCTCTACACTACCTCCACCTCTACACTACCTCCACCTCTACACTACCTCCACCTCTACACTACCTCCACCTCTACACTACCTCCACCACCACACTACCTCCACCTCTACACTACCTCCACCCCACACTACCTCCACCTCTACACTACCTCCACCTCCACACTACCTCCACCTCTACACTACCTCCACCTCTACACTACCTCCACCTCTACACTACCTGCACCTCTACACTACCTCCACCTCTACACTACCTCCACCACCACACTACCTCCACCTCTACACTACCTCCACCACCACACTACCTCCACCTCTACACTACCTCCACCTCTACACTACCTCCACCTCTACACTACCTCCACCTCTACACTACCTCCACCTCTACACTACCTCCACCTCTACACTACCTCCACCACCACACTACCTCCACCTCTACACTACCTCCACCTCTACACTACCTCCACCTCTACACTACCTCCACCTCTACACTACCTCCACCTCTACACTACCTCCACCTCTACACTACCTCCACCTCTACACTACCTCCACCTCTACACTACCTCCACCTCTACACTACCTCCACCTCTACACTACCTCCACCTCTACACTACCTCCACCTCTACACTACCTGCACCTCTACACTACTTCCACCTCTACAATACCTCCACCTCTACTCTACCTGCACCTCTACACTACCTGCACCACCACACTACCTCCACCTCTACACTACCTGCACCTCTACACTACCTCCACCACCACACTACCTGCACCTCTACACTACCTGCACCTCTACACTACCTGCACCTCTACACTACCTCCACCTCTAAACTACGTCCACCACCACACTACCTCCACCTCTACACTACCTCCACCTCTACACTACTTTCACCTCAACACTACCTGCACCTCTACACTACCACCACCTCTATACTACCTGCACCAATACACTACCTGCACCTCTACACTACCTGCACCTCTACACTACCTCTACCTCTGTCCTACCTCCACCACCACACTACCTGCACCTCTACACTATCTCCACCTTTACACTACCTCCACCTCTACACTACCTGCACCTCTACACTACCTCCACCTCTACACTACCTCCACCACCACACTACCTCCACCTCAACACTACCTCCACCTCTACACTACCTGCACCTCTACACTACCTCCACCTCTACACTACCTCCACCTCTACACTACCTCCACCTCTACACTACCTCCACCTCTACACTACCTCCACCACCACACTACCTCCACTTCTACACTACCTCCACCTCTACACTACCTGCACCTCGACACTACCTCCACCTCTACGCTACCTACACCACCACTCTACCTCCACCACCACACTACCTCCACCACCACACTACCTCCACCTCTACAATACCTGCACCTCTACACTACCTCCACCTCTACATTACTTCCACCCTACACTACCTGCACCTCTACACTACCTGCACCTCTACACTACCTCCACCACCACACTACCTCCACCTCTACACTTACCTTCTCCTCTACACTACCTGCACCTCTACACTACCTCCACCTCTACACTACCTCCACCTCTACACTACCTCCACCTCTACACTACCTCCACCTCTACACTACCTCCACCTCTACACTACCTGCACCTCTACACTACCTCCACCACCACACTACCTGCACCTCTACACTACCTCCACCTCTACAGTACCTCCACCTCTACACTTCCTCCACCTCTACACTACCTCCACCTCTACACTACCTGCACCTCTACACTACCTCCACCTCTACAATACCTCCACATCTCTCTACCTCCACCTCTACACTACCTGCACCACCACACTACCTCCACCTCTACACTACCTCCACCTCTACACTACCTCCACCACTACACTACCTCCACCTCTACACTACCTCCACCTCTACACTACCTGCACCTCTACACTACCTCCACCTCTACACTACCTCCACCACCACACTACCTCCACCTCTACACTACCTCCACCTCTACACTACCTCCACCTCTACACTACCTCCACCTCTACACTACCACCACCTCTACACTACCTCCACCAATACACTACCTGCACCTCTACACTACCTGCACCTCTACACTACCTCTACCTCTGTCCTACCTCCACCACCACACTACCTGCAACTCTACACTATCTCCACCTTTACACTACCTCCACCTCTACACTACCTGCACCTCTACACTACCTCCACCTCTACACTACCTCCACCACCACACTACCTCCACCTCAACACTACCTCCACCTCTACACTACCTGCACCTCTACACTACCTCCACCTCTACACTACCTCCACCTCTACACTACCTCCACCTCTACACTACCTCCACCTCTACACTACCTCCACCACCACACTACCTCCACCTCTACACTACCTCCACCTCTACACTACCTGCACCTCGACACTACCTCCACCTCTACGCTACCTACACCACCACACTACCTCCACCACCACACTACCTCCACCACCACACTACCTCCACCTCTACACTACCTGCACCTCTACACTACCTCCACCTCTACACTACCTCCACCCCTACACTACCTGCACCTCTACACTACCTGCACCTCTACACTACCTCCACCACACTACCTCCACCTCTACACTACCTCACCTCTACACTACCTCACCTCTACACTACCTCCACCTCTACACTACCTGCACCTCTACACTACCTCCACCTCTACACTACCTCCACCTCTACACTACCTCCACCTCTACACTACCTCCACCACTACACTACCTGCACCTCTACACTACCTCCACCTCTACACTACCTCCACCTCTACACTACCTGCACCTCTACACTACCTCCACCTCTACACTACCTCCACCTCTACACTACCTCCACCTCTACACTACCTCCACCTCTACACTACCTGCACCTCTACACTACCTCCACCTCTACACTACCTCCACCTCTACACTACCTCCACCTCTACACTACCTCCACCTCTACACTACCTCCACCTCTACACTACCTCCACCTCTACACTACCTCCACCTCTACACTACCTCCACCTCTACACTACCTCCACCTCTACACTACCTCCACCTCTACACTACCTCCACCACTACACTACCTCCACCACCACACTACCTCCACCTCTACACTACCTCACCTCTACACTACCTCCACCTCTACACTACCTCCACCTCTACACTACCTGCACCTCTACACTACCTGCACCTCTACACTACCTCCACCTCTACACTACCTCCACCTCTACACTACCTACACCTCTACACTACCTCCACCTCTACACTACCTCCACCTCTACACTACCTGCACCTCTACACTCCCTCCACCTCTACACTACCTCCACCACCACACTACCTCCACCTCAACACTACCTCTACCTCTGTCCTACCTCCACCACCACACTACCTGCACCTCTACACTACCTCCACCTCTATAGTACCTCCACCTCTACACTTCCACCACCTCTACACTACCTCCACCTCTACACTACCTGCACCTCTACACTACTTCCACCTCTACAATACCTCCACATCTTCTCTACCTGCACCTCTACACTACCTGCACCACCACACTGCCTCCACCTCTAGACTACCTGCACCTCTACGCTACCTCCACCACCACACTACCTGCACCTCTACACTACCTGCACCTCTACACCACCTGCACCTCTACACTACCTCCACCTCTAAACTACGTCCACCACCACACTACCTCCACCTCTACACTACCTCCACCTCTACACTACCTTCACCTCAACACTACCTGCACCTCTACACTACCACCACCTCTATACTACCTGCACCAATACACTACCTGCACCTCTACACTACCTGCACCTCTACACTACCTCTACCTCTGTCCTACCTCCACCACCACACTACCTGCAACTCTACACTATCTCCACCTTTACACTACCTCCACCTCTACACTACCTGTACCTCTACACTACCTCCACCTCTACACTACCTCCACCACCACACTACCTCCACCTCAACACTACCTCCACCTCTACACTACCTGCACCTCTACACTTCCTCCAGCTCTACACTACCTCCACCTCTACACTACCTCCACCTCTACACTACCTCCACCTCTACACTACCTCCACCACCACACTACCTCCACCTCTACACTACCTCCACCTCTACACTACCTGCACCTCTACACTACCTCCACCTCTACGCTACCTACACCACCACACTACCTCCACCACCACACTACCTCCACCACCACACTACCTCCACCTCTACACTACCTCCACCTCTACACTACCTCCACCTCTACACTACCTCCACCTCTACACTACCTGCACCTCTACACTACCTCCACCTCTACACTACCTCCACCACCACACTACCTCCACCTCTACACTTACCTTCTCCTCTACACTACCTGCACCTCTACACTACCTCCACCTCTACACTACCTACACCTCTACACTACCTCCACCTCTACACTACCTCCACCTCTACACAACCTGCACCTCTACACTACCTCCACCACCACACTACCTGCACCTCTACACTACCTCCACCTCTACAGTACCTCCACCTCTACACTTCCTCCACCTATACACTACCTCCACCTCTACACTACCTGCACCTCTACACTTCCTCCAGCTCTACACTACCTCCACCACCACACTATCTCCACCTCTACAATACCTCCACCACCACACTACTCAACCTCTACACTACCTCCACCTCTACACTACCTGCACCTCTACACTACCTCCACCTCTACACTACCTCCACCTCTACACTACCTGCACCTCTACACTACCTCCACCTCTATACTACCTGCACCACTACACTACCTGCACCTCTACACTACCTGCACCTCTACACTACCTCCACCTCTACACTACCTCCACCACCACACTACCTGCACCTCTACACTACCTCCACCTCTACACTACCTCCACCTCTACACTACCTGCACCTCTACACTACCTCCACCTCTACACTACCTCCACCACCACACTACCTCCACCTCTACACTACCTCCACCACCACACTACCTCCACCTCTACACTACCTCCACCTCTACACTACCTGCACCTCTACACTACCTCCACCTCTACACTACCTCCACCTCTACACTACCTCCACCTCTACACTACCTCCACCACCACACTACCTCCACCTCTACACTACCTCCACCACCACACTACCTCCACCTCTACACTACCTCCACCTCTACACTACCTCCACCTCTACACTACCTCCACCTCTACACTACCTGCACCTCTACACTACCTGCACCTCTACACTACCTCCACCTCTACACTACCTCCACCTCTACACTACCTCCACCTCTACACTACCTCCACCTCTACACTACCTGCACCTCTACACTACCTCCACCTCTACAATACCTCCACCTCTACACTACCTGCACCTCTACACTACCTGCACCACCACACTACCTCCACCTCTACACTACCTGCACCTCTACACTACCTCCACCACCACACTACCTGCACCTCTACACTACCTGCACCTCTACACTACCTCCACCACCACACTACCTCCACCTCTACACTACCTCCACCTCTACACTACCTCCACCTCTACACTACCTCCACCTCTACACTACCTGCACCTCTACACTACCTCCACCTCTACACTACCTCCACCTCTACACTACCTGCACCTCTACACTACCTCCACCTCTATACTACCTGCACCACTACACTACCTGCACCTCTACACTACCTGCACCTCTACACTACCTCACCTCTGACCTACCTCCACCACCACACTACCTGCACCTCTACACTACCTCCACCTCTACACTACCTCCACCTCTACACTACCTGCACCTCTACACTACCTCCACCTCTACACTACCTCCACCACCACACTACCTCCACCTCTACACTACCTCCACCCTACACTACCTCCACCTCTACACTACCTCCACCTCTACACTACCTGCACCTCTACACTACCTCCACCTCTACACTACCTCCACCTCTACACTACCTGCACCTCTACACTACCTCCACCTCTACACTACCTGCACCTCTACACTACCTCCACCTCTACACTACCTCCACCTCTACACTACCTCCACCTCTACACTACCTCCACCTCTACACTACCTCCACCACTACACTACCTGCACCTCTACACTACCTCCACCTCTACACTACCTCCACCTCTACACTACCTGCACCTCTACACTACCTGCACCTCTACACTACCTCCACCTCTACACTACCTCCACCACCACACTACCTCCACCTCTACACTACCTCCACCTCTACACTACCTCCACCTCTACACTACCTCCACCTCTACACTACCTCCACCTCTACACTACCTCCACCTCTACACTACCTCCACCACTACACTACCTCCACCTCTACACTACCTCCACCTCTACACTACCTCCACCTCTACACTACCTCCACCTCTACACTACCTCCACCTCTACACTACCTCCACCTCTACACTACCTCCACCTCTACACTACCTCCACCTCTACACTACCTCCACCTCTACACTACCTCCACCTCTACACTACCTCCACCTCTACACTACCTCCACCTCTACACTACCTGCACCTCTACACTACCTCCACCTCTACACTACCTGCACCTCTACACTACCTCCACCTCTACACTACCTCCACCTCTACACTACCTCCACCTCTACACTACCTCCACCTCTACACTACCTGCACCTCTACACTACCTCTACACTACCTCCACCTCTACACTACCTGCACCTCTACACTACCTGCACCTCTACACTACCTCCACCTCTACACTACCTGCACCTCTACACTACCTCCACCTCTACACTACCTCCACCTCTACACTACCTCCACCTCTACACTACCTCCACCTCTACACTACCTCCACCTCTACACTACCTCCACCTCTACACTACCTGCACCTCTACACTACCTCCACCTCTACACTACCTCCACCTCTACACTACCTCCACCTCTACACTACCTCCACCTCTACACTACCTCCACCTCTACACTACCTCCACCTCTACACTACCTCCACCTCTACACTACCTCCACCTCTACACTACCTCCACCTCTACACTACCTCCACCTCTACACTACCTCCACCTCTACACTACCTCCACCTCTACACTACCTCCACCTCTACACTACCTCCACCTCTACACTACCTCCACCTCTACACTACCTGCACCTCTACACTACCTCCACCTCTACACTACCTCCACCTCTACACTACCTCCACCTCTACACTACCTCCACCTCTACACTACCTCCACCTCTACACTACCTCCACCTCTACACTACCTCCACCTCTACACTACCTCCACCTCTACACTACCTCCACCTCTACACTACCTGCACCTCTACACTACCTCCACCTCTACACTACCTCCACCTCTACACTACCTGCACCTCTACACTACCTCCACCTCTACACTACCTCCACCTCTACACTACCTCCACCTCTACACTACCTCCACCTCTACACTACCTCCACCTCTACACTACCTCCACCTCTACACTACCTCCACCTCTACACTACCTCCACCTCTACACTACCTGCACCTCTACACTACCTCCACCTCTACACTACCTCCACCTCTACACTACCTGCACCTCTACACTACCTCCACCTCTACACTACCTCCACCTCTACACTACCTCCACCACCACACTACCTCCACCTCTACACTACCTCCACCTCTACACTACCTGCACCTCTACACTACCTCCACCTCTACACTACCTCCACCTCTACACTACCTCCACCTCTACACTACCTCCACCTCTACACTACCTCCACCACTACACTACCTCCACCTCTACACTACCTCCACCTCTACACTACCTCCACCTCTACACTACCTCCACCTCTACACTACCTGCACCTCTACACTACCTCCACCTCTACACTACCTCCACCTCTACACTACCTGCACCTCTACACTACCTCCACCTCTACACTACCTCCACCTCTACACTACCTCCACCTCTACACTACCTCCACCACCACACTACCTCCACCTCTACACTACCTCCACCTCTACACTACCTGCACCTCTACACTACCTCCACCTCTACACTACCTCCACCTCTACACTACCTGCACCTCTACACTACCTCCACCACCACACTACCTCCACCTCTACACTACCTCCACCTCTACACTACCTCCACCTCTACACTACCTCCACCTCTACACTACCTCCACCTCTACACTACCTCCACCTCTACACTACCTGCACCTCTACACTACCTGCACCTCTACACTACCTCCACCTCTACACTACCTCCACCTCTACACTACCTCCACCTCTACACTACCTCCACCTCTACACTACCTGCACCTCTACACTACCTCCACCTCTACACTACCTCCACCTCTACACTACCTGCACCTCTACACTACCTGCACCACCACACTACCTCCACCTCTACACTACCTGCACCTCTACACTACCTCCACCACTACACTACCTGCACCTCTACACTACCTGCACCTCTACACTACCTCCACCTCTACACTACCTCCACCTCTACACTACCTCCACCACCACACTACCTCCACCTCTACACTACCTCCACCTCTACACTACCTGCACCTCTACACTACCTCCACCTCTACACTACCTCCACCTCACACTACCTGCACCTCTACACTACCTCCACCTCTACACTACCTGCACCACTACACTACCTGCACCTCTACACTACCTGCACCTCTACACTACCTCTACCTCTGTCCTACCTCCACCACCACACTACCTGCACCTCTACACTATCTCCACCTTTACACTACCTCCACCTCTACACTACCTGCACCTCTACACTACCTCCACCTCTACACTACCTCCACCACCACACTACCTCCACCTCTACACTACCTCCACCACCACACTACCTCCACCTCTACACTACCTCCACCTCTACACTACCTGCACCTCTACACTACCTCCACCTCTACACTACCTCCACCTCTACACTACCTGCACCTCTACACTACCTCCACCTCTATACTACCTGCACCACAACACTACCTGCACCTCTACACTACCTGCACCTCTACACTACCTCCACCTCTACACTACCTCCACCTCTACACTACCTCCACCTCTACACTACCTGCACCTCTACACTACCTCCACCTCTACACTACCTCCACCACCACACTACCTGCACCTCTACACTACCTGCACCTCTACACTACCTGCACCTCTACACTACCTCCACCACCACACTACCTCCACCTCTACACTACCTCCACCTCTACACTACCTGCACCTCTACACTACCTCCACCTCTACACTACCTCCACCTCTACACTACCTCACCACCACACTACCTCCACCATCACACTACCTCCACCTCTACAATACCTGCACCTCTACACTACCTCCACCTCTACACTACCTCCACCTCTACACTACCTACACCTCTACACTACCTCCACCACCACACTACCTCCACCTCTACACTACCTGCACCTCTACACTACCTCCACCTCTACACTACCTCCACCTCTACACTACCTCCACCTCTACACTACCTCCACCTCTACACTACCTGCACCTCTACACTACCTCCACCACTACACTACCTGCACCTCTACACTACCTCCACCTCT
Source organism: Homarus gammarus (assembly GCA_958450375.1). Classification (NCBI taxonomy): domain Eukaryota; kingdom Metazoa; phylum Arthropoda; class Malacostraca; order Decapoda; family Nephropidae; genus Homarus; species Homarus gammarus. The sequence goes on from CAUDMG010001306.1 coordinate 43,272, forward strand.
ACACTACCTCCACCTCTACACTACCTCCACCTCTACACTACCTCCACCTCTACACTACCTGCACCTCTACACTACCTCCACCTCTACACTACCTCCACCTCTACACTACCTGCACCTCTACACTACCTGCACCACCACACTACCTCCACCTCTACACTACCTGCACCTCTACACTACCTCCACCATCACACTCACTACCTGCACCTCTACACTACCTGTACCTCTACACTACCTCCACCTCTACACTACCTGCACCTCTACACTACCTGCACCTCTACACTACCTGCACCTCTACACTACCTCCACCACCACACTACCTCCACCTCTACACTACCTCCACCTCTACACTACCTCCACCACCACACTACCTCCACCTCTACACTACCTCCACCTCTACACTACCTGCACCTCTACACTACCTCCACCTCTACACTACCTCCACCTCTACACTACCTGCACCTCTACACTACCTCCACCTCTACACTACCTGCACCTCTACACTACCTGCACCTCTACACTACCTGCACCTCTACACTACCTCCACCTCTACACTACCTCCACCACCACACTACCTGCACCTCTACACTACCTCCACCTCTACACTACCTCACCTCTACACTACCTGCACCTCTACACTACCTCCACCTCTACACTACCTCCACCTCTACACTACCTCCACCTCTACACTACCTCCACCACCACACTACCTCCACCTCTACACTACCTCCACCTCTACACTACCTGCACCTCTACACTACCTCCACCTCTACACTACCTCCACCTCTACACTACCTCCACCTCTACACTACCTCCACCTCTACACTACCTCCACCTCTACACTACCTCCACCTCTACACTACCTCCACCTCTACACTACCTCCACCTCTACACTACCTCCACCTCTACACTACCTCCACCTCTACACTACCTCCACCTCTACACTACCTCCACCTCTACACTACCTCCACCTCTACACTACCTCCACCTCTACACTACCTGCACCTCTACACTACCTGCACCACCACACTACCTCCACCTCTACACTACCTGCACCTCTACACTACCTCCACCACCACACTACCTGCACCTCTACACTACCTGCACCTCTACACTACCTCCACCACCACACTACCTCCACCTCTACACTACCTCCACCACCACACTACCTCCACCTCTACACTACCTCCACCTCTACACTTCCTGCACCTCTACACTACCTCCACCTCTACACTACCTCCACCTCAACACTACCTGCACCTCTACACTACCACCACCTCTATACTACCTGCACCACTACACTACCTGCACCTCTACACTACCTGCACCTCTACACTACCTCTACCTCTGTCCTACCTCCACCACCACACTACCTGCACCTCTACACTATCTCCACCTTTACACTACCTCCACCTCTACACTACCTGCACCTCTACACTACCTCCACCTCTACACTACCTCCACCACCACACTACCTCCACCTCTACACTACCTCCACCACCACACTACCTCCACCTCTACACTACCTCCACCCCTACACTACCTGCACCTCTACACTACCTCCACCTCTACACTACCTCCACCTCTACACTACCTGCACCTCTACACTACCTCCACCTCTATACTACCTGCACCACTACACTACCTGCACCTCTACACTACCTGCACCTCTACACTACCTCCACCTCTACACTACCTCCACCTCTACACTACCTCCACCACTACACTACCTGCACCTCTACACTACCTCCACCTCTACACTACCTCCACCACCACACTACCTGCACCTCTACACTACCTGCACCTCTACACTACCTGCACCTCTACACTACCTCCACCTCACACTACCTCCACCTCTACACTACCTCCACCTCTACACTACCTGCACCTCTACACTACCTCCACCTCTACACTACCTCACCACCACACTACCTCCACCTCTACACTACCTCCACCCTACACTACCTCCACCTCTACACTACCTGCACCTCTACACTACCTCCACCTCTACACTACCTCCACCTCTACACTACCTCCACCTCTACACTACCTCCACCACCACACTACCTCCACCTCTACACTACCTGCACCTCTACACTACCTCCACCTCTACACTACCTCCACCTCTACACTACCTCCACCTCTACACTACCTCCACCTCTACACTACCTGCACCTCTACACTACCTCCACCACTACACTACCTGCACCTCTACACTACCTCCACCTCTACACTACCTCCACCTCTACACTACCTGCACCTCTACACTACCTCCACCTCTACACTACCTCCACCTCTACACTACCTGCACCTCTACACTACCTCCACCTCTACACTACCTCCACCTCTACACTACCTGCACCTCTACACTACCTCCACCTCTACACTACCTGCACCACTACACTACCTGCACCTCTACACTACCTGCACCTCTACACTACCTCTACCTCTGTCCTACCTCCACCACCACACTACCTGCACCTCTACACTATCTCCACCTCTACACTACCTCCACCTCTACACTACCTGCACCTCTACACTACCTCCACCTCTACACTACCTCCACCACCACACTACCTCCACCTCTACACTACCTCCACCACCACACTACCTCCACCTCTACACTACCTCCACCTCTACACTACCTGCACCTCTACACTACCTCCACCTCTACACTACCTCCACCTCTACACTACCTGCACCTCTACACTACCTCCACCACCACACTACCTCCACCTCTACACTACCTCCACCACCACACTACCTCCACCTCTACACTACCTCCACCTCTACACTACCTCCACCTCTACACTACGTCCACCTCTACACTACCTCCACCTCTACACTACCTGCACCTCTACACTACCTCCACCTCTACACTACCTCCACCTCTACACTACCTCCACCTCTACACTACCTCCACCTCTACACTACCTGCACCTCTACACTACCTCCACCACCACACTACCTCCACCTCTACACTACCTCCACCACTACACTACCTCCACCTCTACACTACCTCCACCTCTACACTACCTCCACCTCTACACTACCTCCACCACTACACTACCTCCACCTCTACACTACCTCCACCTCTACACTACCTCCACCACCTACACTACCTCCACCTCTACACTACCTGCACCTCTACACTACCTGCACCTCTACACTACCTCCACCTCTACACTACCTGCACCTCTACACTACCTCCACCTCTACACTACCTCCACCTCTACACTACCTGCACCTCTACACTACCTCCACCACCACACTACCTGCACCTCTACACTACCTCCACCACCTACACTACCTGCACCTCTACACTACCTCCACCTCTACACTACCTGCACCTCTACACTACCTGCACCTCTACACTACCTCCACCATCACACTACCTCCACCTCTACACTACCTCCCCCTCTACACTACCTCCACCACCACACTACCTCCACCTCTACACTACCTGCACCTCTACACTACCTGCACCTCTACACTACCTCCACCTCTACACTACCTGCACCTCTACACTACCTCCACCACCACACTACCTGCACTCTACACTACCTCCACGTCTACACTTCCTCCACCTCTACACTACCTGCACCAATACACCACCTCCAACACCACACTACCTGCACCTCTACACTACCTCCACCTCTACACTACCTCCACCACCACACTACCTGCACCTCTACACTACCTCCACCACGACACTACCTGCACCTCTACACTACCTCCACCTCTACACTACCTTCACCACCACACTATCTGCACCTCTACACTACCTCCACCTCTACACTACCTGCACCTCTACACTACCTGCACCTCTACACTACCTGCACCTCTACACTACCTCCACCACCACACTACCTCCACCTCTACACTACCTCCCCCTCTACACTACCTCCACCACCACACTACCTCCACCTCTACACTACCTGCACCTATACACTACCTGAACCTCTACACTACCTCCACCTCTAAACTACCTGCACCTCTACACTACCTCCACCACCACACTACCTGCACTCTACACTATTTCCACGTCTACACTTCCTCCACCTCTACACTACCTGCACCTCTACACTACCTGCACCTGTACACTACCTCCACCACGACACTACCTGCACCTCTACACTATCTCCACCTCTACACTACCTTCACCACCACACTATCTGCACCTCTACACTACCTCCACCTCTACACTACCTCCACCTCTACACTACCTCCACCTCTACACTACCTGCACCTCTACACTACCTGCACCTCTACACTACCACCACCACCACACTACCACCACCTCTACACTACCTGCACCTCTACACTACCTCCACTCCAACACTACCTGCACCTGTACACTAGGGTGTGTCAATTTTGTCAACATGTTAAAAATCAAATTTGGTAGTCAAAATATTGTGCCTCTTTATGTCTAAACTTGAGATTAGCAAACAAAAATGAATTGAAATAACCCTCACCTACATCAATTATACCTTAAAGTTTCAAATATCAGTATTTCAACAAATTAATGAGACTTGATTAGAATTATTCACTTGATATTAACTAATCTCATGTAAGCATATGGATTATGGAGTATTTTATGGTTCTATAGCTTGTGTACAATATGCATGTCAGAACATGAACATGAACAGGCTCTCCGTGTGGGACAGTTTAATTATTGTTTTGACTTGTACCAAGCGTGAGGATAAGGCGCCCGGCACACTCTCCTTCTAGATATCATAGACGGTGGTTTGCTCTCATTGCACTTGCACCTACTCTACCAGACGAATTCTACATTTTAATTATTGTAAGTAGGGCATATTGATTGTCGCAGTTACTTATATCATTGTATAAAACATTATGTTCTAAGAAATTATTATGTTATTTCTGTTACAGCATTTTTGATAAACAAATTGATATTTTTTGAAACAACAATTGAATTATGAAACATTGAAATATTTTTCTATTTGTCAGATAGTGTGAAGATGTCAAAATTGAAGACAAGAAGTCAGTTGTCAACCCACTTGAGCCTGCTAGTTGGTAAAGGGAAGGAGCTTCCTGTATCAGAACTTCCAACAGTGAGAGACATGCAAAGATTAGGGTTACTCCTTCGAGAAAAAAATGCAAAGGACAGAAGGAACTATACAGATAAAGAACTCATAAATGACATGATAGTCCCTCTTCTGCATCAATGGACAAAAGCTAATGCACTATTCAAACCACCTGTGATTAATCAGTGTCGAACTATTGAGCTAAAACTAACGAAATTATGGCACAAAGCAGTTGAAACATCACTTGGTAAAGGAAACTTGGCCAGGAAAAATGAATTTCTGCACACACTTGATACTCTGTTTGACATTTTGACCTGCAAGTGCTCCATACAATTATGTTCTGAATCCAACTGTCCTCACTCAGGTAAGAGAGAAAATAATTCCCACATTGATTGTGGTTGTCCTCGTGAAAAGAAGATCCCTGTTTTAGAGCTTGAATTTATAAAGGCACAGAGGACAAAGGCAGAAGGCCAAGGAAGTATGCAAATGGGTTCAATAGATTATTCAGAAACAAAGAAGCAGATTGCTAATGCCAAGAAGAGAGAACAAATCCGAGAGAGGGAACAAAAGAAGAAAATGAAGAGTGAAGAAGCCATCCAAAGAGAGGAAGAGCTGTGTCAAGATGTTTATCACTTCTTTGATAGTTCTTCTGATGAACAGGAAGCAACATCAGATGATAGTTCCAAAGAGCCATCTGAACCTTTACCAAAGAAAATGAAATACAACACAAGAAATATTTCAAACATTGCTTTAGCTAGTATTCGCCACCATGCTGGACTTCGTGAGGCTGCAGAAATTGCAACTGCCGCTTGGATAGATGCAGGCCTCATCAGCCGAGAGGATGTATCTTTGGTGATAGATCATAATAAAATTAGAAGAGCACAAGAAAAAATAATGAAGGAAATATCTGATCAGCATGAAAAGGATTTAAGCGAGGGAGGGCTCTCCTGTCTTTTGTTTGATGGAAGAATAGATGACACAAAAGTTTTGCTAGAAGTAGAGGGAGTGAACAGAAAGTTTCCAGGTCTCATCAAAGAAGAACACTACTCTGTCTGTTCTGAGCCTGGTGGTCGGTTTTTGTTTCACTTTGCTCCCGAAACTGAAGTAGAAGGGAAGAAACATGCAGAGGTCATTGCTGATCATATTTTATGTTGGGTTCAGGAGAGAGGACTTGGCAGTTCACTGCAGGCTGTTGGTGGAGATTCAACTGCAGTGAACACGGGATGGCAGGGGGGTGTAATGACGCATTTAGAGAAAAAACTAGGAAGAAGACTTGTTTGGATTGTATGTGATTTACATACAGGCGAGCTACCTCTTCGTCATCTCATCCAGGAACTTGATGGTCCTACAAAGAGCAACAACAAGTGGTCAGGTCCCCTTGGCATCATGCTGGATGAAGCAACACAACTAGAAATAAATACAACCTTTCCAAAGGTCGAAGTTGGCCCTCCCCTTCCGGCGTTGTCTGAAGGAGTCATCAAAGATCTCGGCACAGATCAATCCTATGCTTATCGTATTGCCCAAGCAATAAGATCAGGAGAAGTGCCTCAGTCATTGGCTCTCTTGGAGATTGGACCTGTCAGTCACAGCCGTTGGTTAACTACAGCTCTTCGTTTCTGCAGGATTTGGATTTCCAAACACGAATTGAAGGGCAAATGCTGAAGAATTTGAGGTTAATTGTTGAATTTATTATTGGAGTTTATCTTCCTCAGTGGTTTAGTGTGAAACTTAATCCTATGTGGGTGGATGGGCCCAATCACCTTTTGTTTCAATTGCAGCTAGTAAGAACACAGAGGAAGGTAGTGAGGGACATCGTGTTACCTGTGGCAAGAAGGTCCGCTTGGTATGCTCGATCAGAAGCAGTTTTGCAAGCAATGCTTTGCAGTCAATGTACCAATCTCCGAACCGAGGCTGTAGAAGTCATTCTAAAGATTAGAGGAACGCTAATAGATGACGACCAGTTGGGAGACTGTTCGTTTCATTCAAGAAAAGTTCCCCCAATAAACGTCAATGCCACCAAATTGTCAGAATTGGTTGACTTGAGTTTGGAAGTCTTAGAGCCACCATTGACAACAAGTCTAACTAGCCAAGAATTGAGAAACCTTAAAGAGACTCCAATGCAGGTGCCGAAGTGGCCTTCCCACACTCAAAGTGTGGAGAGATGTGTGAAAATGGTCACAGAAGCAGCGGGCCATGTTTACAGCCACGAGAGGCGAGAAGGTTACATCAAAGCACAAATAGCAAGCAGACTACTGATGACAAGAAACCAAAGCAAAGAGAGTATGAAGGCATTGGTTACTTTCAAATAGACTACGGATAATAAAATATAATAATTTGAAACTTGAAACAGTAACATGTGTGCAAACGCTGGTTATGTTATAAATTCACAAATATGTACATTTAAAAATCCATTTGATGTAGGTAGGACTTATTATAAAAAAAAAATTATGCCAGAATATTGTTTTGCATGCTTAAAGACTACAATAAATTGCTACCAAATTACTCGATTTTCAATTTAGCCAGTTCACCCCCTAAATTGACACACCCTATTAGATATGTTGATGATGTATCATGTCTCTGGCCATGTAATGAGGACCTAAAAGCTTTCCTGCCACAACTTAACAACTTAGCCCCTCGATCAAATTCACTGTGGAATTAGAGCAAGACTGTAAATTGCCATTCCTAGACTGTCTGATACACAGAATAGGTATCACTTTTAAGTTCAGTATTTATAGAAAACCAACTAATGTGTGTTCATACATTCATTATTATTCTGCCCACCATAATAAAGTCAAACAGTCAGTATTTTCAACAATGTTTTTACGTGCCTTGAGAATTTGCAGTCCGGAATTCATCGATGAGGAATACAAATATATATATATTATTGGCTCAAACCTTAAATACCCTAGATCTTTCATAGACAAATGCCTAAACATTACTAAGAAAACTTTTTATAGAACTGATCCCAAGCCCACCCATGACCATAAGAATATCTTAATCTTACCATTTCACAAAAATTTCTCACACATTCCTTCACAACTAAAAACCTGGAACGTCAATGTGGCATTTAAAAACTCATGCACTGTTAAACAAATGTTAATCAAGAACTCCCCCAACAACACAATTGGTTGCATTTATAAAGTTCCTTGCAAGGAATGTAATATATTTTACTTAGGCCAGACAGGTAAAGATCTTGCAACTAGAATTAAACAACACAAATACAGTGTTAGGACAGGCCAGGAATCCAATGCTCTGTTTGTTCATTTGAGGGATAACAAGCATTGCATTGACTGGGATAATGCCTCCTCAATATTACCATGTAATTCAATTGATAGTAGGAACATCATAGAATCTAGTCTTATTAAACATACCGAAGCATTCAACATGAATTTGAGTAACGGCATGTACAAGCTGGACAAATTTGTAATTAAGAAGATTTGTGACCAGGTGAGAAGGTCGGGTCACCTGACCATCTGACCTGACCATCAACCGTTGTGTGCTATTTAAAGATTAGTAGGGTCATTACCTAATACCTGACCATTGTGGACCTGGTCTCACCCTCCTCTGTATATATACACCTTGATTTGTATTACTCTCTCTAGTCTGTACTCACCCCTGAAGATGTGAATTACACGAAAGCGCTTGGGAACTTCGTGTTTTCTTCTTTCCTTGTGGTTATCAGCATATACCTAGATCACGCGCTCCTACAGTGTCCTCACTAGATGTGGTGTTGAGAATATCAACCTGGGATGAGAGAGATTTGTTGGTAATTGAATTTACAGAAAACGAAAGAAGAGATTGATAATAGATGTATATTCAGGAAAAATAATAATAAGTGAAACAACTAAATATTGATCAAATAAATGATGACGTGCTCTAAATTCTATTATCAGTTGATAGCAACACGATAGCCAACTCACAAATAAAATGTAAATTACATACGAAATAAAATTTTGGATATTCATAAAACAATTTACATGACGTCAAAAGAGTTCTTTAAATTTTTTGTTGGACTGTAAAATGTATTTTGTAATTTGGCTAAAATTTCATAGTGGATATATTTTTGTCTCTTCTGCTTAACAATATTTCCTTGTTGCTTTCCATTTCAACTTATAATTTAATTATCCAGAAGATTCTTTAGACACTTTCAGAGCTGACTCACACAAGCAGTAAGATGAAAAAAGTCTGAAAAAAGTTTATTACAGTTTAATTTTGTTCCTAATAGTTCTCTCAGAAAGATTTTGCCTCTTTGTCGTGTTATGTGTCGCCTCTTCTTACTCTCTCAAGTATGAACTGATCCATCATGTGTGTAGCATCTTGATGGGTCTTAGACACATGATGATTTACACGAGTAATATTTGCCTACACATTAAATTCTGTTCCGAGAGCAAAAAAAAAAAGTTTTCGTATTAGTATCATTTTGTATGTTATTCAAATATAAATCTATTTTTACAAAACTTATGTAAATTAATTGAAAAAATATATCACTAATGCTGAAGCAGTAGATGATTCGACTAAAAACTCGCCCAGTGATATTCAACTGTTGTAATAATTATGTTAAGCTGATAGAGAAGAGCGGAGTCTAAACTATACTCCCACAACACCTTGCTCCCGAGTCTAGTTTTACCTGACAGCCTCGACAACATAATCCAGAGACGTCCTCCCTCTTAGCACAAGTTGACGACCCCTTTGTTAACAACATTATCTGGTCTTTTATTTATGGCATTCATTACTAAGATATTATACATAACATTACATAGAAAATACATCCACTTCATGTAATACCTCATTGAGCTGATTCATATGAGGTGAATTACACCTTTTCGCATATCCGTTGAGACAGTGTTACATAACTATTTGACAAATTTCATAACCGAATGACAGAACACATATCGAATGATAATCTAAAATAACTGTTCGTTCATGCTAACGGAAGTGATTGACATAAGTTATGAAGTTGACAGACGTGAACAATAAACCGACAGTCTACATATAGTTTGAGAATGTAACAATTGGAGAATGACATACCACCAACAGTTATTTTAGATTGTCATTCGATATGTGTTCTGTCATTCAGTTATGAAATTTATCAAATAGTTATGTAACACTGTCTCAACGGATATGTGAAAAGGTGTACCACTTGTTATTCTCAAATATCATAACTCAGAGCTGCATTAATAAGTATATAACACATACCAATATACGAGTTAAGGAACATCACCCAAGGGTAAAGATTGTAATAAGCAACAACGCATTAGACCAGCAGTTGTGTGTATCATCAATTACCGGGGGCGGTGGGGTAAAACTCTGCGGTTACTACACGCCAAGTTTCACTATCTTTCCCTCCCCCTTTTTTTATTTTAATGTTTTTTTACCTGTTATAATACTTTCCTGAATACACACGCCATTGGTCTTTTATATAACAACAAAACAAATCTGAAATGTCGCGTATAAAAGCTCCTAGGATCAGTACAGTATCTCAGTAGGCAGGTATGTATATGATTGCCTTTACATGCATGTTTTTATTCACATATCCGTACCGTATGTATAAAGGTCTCTATGTATTAAAATAATTTCATCAAAGTATCTCAAAAACCAACGAGTATGTTTCAATAAATCTATGTATATTCGTGATGTAAGAGTTTCATGGGTGATCGGGATGTCACTCTCTAAGAATTGTAATATTTGTTTTTTGGCACTTGAGGGATGTCCATCGTCATCTAGGCAGATATTTTCATCATAGTTTCTTATACATGTAAATAGCAAGGTATAATATTTGACCCTATCTGCCAGCCTTACAATAGCCTCGTTATGTCACCCCTTTCAGGTGCACCAGGGCTCCTTATACCACTCCATGGTGATCAATTAGTGTGCGTGTGTACTTGATCTTAATCTTTAATTTCACTACTTCACATTTTTTACCTAGCCTAGCCTAGCCTAACCTAGCCTAGCCTAGCATAGCCTAGCCTAGCCTAGCCTAACCTAACCTAACCTAACCTAACCTGACCTGACCTAACCTAACCTTCATTGGGTACTTTTCATATGGCTTAACTATTACCAAAGAAAATTATTGATGGTGATCTCGGCCAATATTATGATGGGACGAAATCACTAAAATGGGTTGAGGTCACCACTCAATGTGGGCCGAGGTTACCACTAGATGTGAGCCGAGGTTATCACTGGATGTGGGCCGAGGTCACCACTAAATGTGGGCCGAGGTTACCACTAGATGTGAGCCGAGGTTATCACTGGATGTGGGCCGAGGTCACCACTGAATGTGGGCCGAGGTTACCACTAGATGTGAGCCGAGGTTATCACTGGATGTGGGCCGAGGTCACCACTGAATGTGGGCCGAGGTTACCACTAGATGTGAGCCGAGGTTATCACTGGATGTGGGCCGAGGTCACCACTGAATGTGGGCCGAGGTTACCACTAGATATGAGCCGAGGTTATCACTGGATGTGGACCGAGGTCACCACTGAATGTGGGCCGAGGTTACCACTAGATGTGAGCCGAGGTTATCACTGGATGTGGACCGAGGTTACCACTGGATGCGGGCCGAGGTTACTTGGCCGAATTTACCATAGGCCGACGTCACTGGCACCCGAGATTGTGCTGCTGTCGTCAACACAAGAAAACGCCTCAACTCTTGTGTATATGTAAACACTGATATTATGATCTGATTTATAATTAAACCTGAAAAGTTGGATTCTGTAAGTTAAAAGAGATTTGTTAAACTATTGTTTTTTGGAAGAAATTTAACTTAAACAAAGAGACATCTGAAAATTTTTTCAGGCTTGTACTCAGAACCAGCAGAACCTGATGGTCAGTCCCCCCGTAAGGTCACGGTGCCTCTGTTATATAAAGTTTGTAAGGTGCTTATATATTACAGCTTCACTTCTCTTAATATACAGTATTGGTTAATGTGTAAAAGCTATTTTTATAATGAATAATTCACTCCTCTTGTATATCTTTGTCACTTATTTATTCTTATACTAATACAATAAGCAGAGCAATGAAGAATATATGTACTTTATCAATAAAATGATTCCATTATAACCATACAGTAATTTAATAAGTCGGTAAATGTTGAAGTGAAATACTCTCTCAGAATTGTATCAACTTTATAAAGAAGACGTATTTAGTAAGTGTTTTATAACGCGTGGCATCTCCAAGACCATCTATGTTTTCAATCCGTCGACCCTCTAGAAAATACTTTGTGGTTCCCCAGTTGAGAAGCTCTGGTAGAGGAAGTAGAGTGATAGTGTAGACACAGACACAGGCTATAAACCAGCTTAAAATAATACAGATGGGAGGTATACATGATGAGACTAACTTCGCGATTACTAACACATACTTAAAAAAAATCATTATGGAGAGGAACTATCCGGTACACGCAGTGAGTTTCATTTTGACTGATGTGTATGTGGGCGAACCTCCCATCACCTATAAGGCTATCAGTGACGGACACACCTGGTCTGGACTACTCATCAAAACAGCTTCTAATTTCCATGGTTAAGGATGCCTGATATTATTTCCCATTTGAAATACACTTAAATTTGGATTAATTCAGGTCATCGGACTCAAGTGACTTCATCTTGTTAAATTATTACCAATAGCTACAATAACACGGAATGTACTGAGCGTCAGGCAAGCTTCTATAGGTTTTAACTTTATTATGCCCTCGTTAACTAGTGGGTGGAGTAAACCCGTACCCATAATAAATCACCTGTTTGATAAGGGAATAATGACCGTGTAGAGATAAATCTGTGTTGTGGAGTAATCGCTTAATAGATGCTGTTTCACGTGATATTTTACTTAGACTAAAATTATCACTACCATGAAACATCTGTACGTGTTACCAAGATTAATATACAAGGATAAAGCTCTCTTAGAATATATCAAATATAATCCTTAAATTGTTTTCTATATATGTTTTAATGTAACCTAAAACTAAAGGGCTCATCAGGAAATACTAAATAACGTATGAGTATTTTTTCTTTACAAAACAAAAATTGAATCCCCAATTAAAAACAGATATCTTAGACGGACACGGTGACAGTTGGTTGCCTCTATTCCAGGCTTTGAATGTTTAAATATATTTGATCCTAAAGGAGTAGAAAAAGTAAATTTACTTAAAATATGAGAGTAACATTTTTTTTTACCTTATCGTTATAAACTTTATATTATATGTAACCCCAAAAAGAGTGTCTTTATTACCTGACTGTGGCTATAGCTCTAGTGTGTTTACTTATGTGCTACCAGAGAATTAGGCTAAGGTCTTGGGCGACTCCTCATACTTTACGTGAGCAAGAAATCTATTTTTTTCCCGAGATCGAGATTTTTAAAAGGTGAGATCAAGATCCTTCGCAATTTTAACATTTATGAATCATCTAAGGACTTGCCCGCCCAGGTAGCACTTGAGTGGCTAAACTTCAAATAGGATATTCTTTTGGTCGTGTTTATACAACTATGACTATTTTCAAGTTAATGGATGGCTGGAGGTTTAGTGTTATTAAAAAAAAATTAGCGGAAATATTTACCAACTAGTATGGGTATATACTGTACGTACTAACTACCAACGGATTTACATTACCATGATTATAAATTAAAATTCCGGACCAAACAGACGTACAACTTGTGATACCCAGACCCACTGAGACCACCACCATGCACTCCTCTCAAACCCAGACCTCTTAAAAGATATCTACCGCCTGAATATTAAAATATTTGTGAAACCTTATTTTAGTCCCATTGAAAATTATTATGACATATACTCATAAGTTCCTAAGAATTACCAAATACCAATAATTAACTGTGCGACCATTACGACATGTCTATTTCAATCAATCAATCAGACATGTCGGTACAGTGATTTAATATTTTTCGTGGGGAATATTAACAATTATATGTACAGGTTTCAATGGCAACTATTAATTTACTAATCATTGTACTGAATTACGTAAGATTAGTAAGAATAAATGCTTTTTTTTTATAATTTTTGTCCTAAGGCTCAACAAATGGTAACGTCAATATCGTTCTTTATTCTAACTCTCACTCACTGTCCAAACAGAATGTTTCTCTAAAGCATACATGTTAATTGTAATTACTGTTATTATACTCGAAACTAATTGATAATAACAATAACTCCAGGTGTTACACATTACTGCTGTCTAACTAAATCTGATTCGTGGAGAAACGTAAGCTGTTCTGGGTGAGGGTTAAAACTCTGCCTCTCTCCCCGGGGGTGTTGTGCAGTCCTGAGAGTGAGTTTCACTGCCTCCCTCCCTTATAGCTCTCCCTGCAGGTGCTGGGCGGCCGGCGGCATGCGTGTGGTCTGGTCGCCCGAATAACCGCACTGAGACTAACTGCTAGAGTTTGGGCAAGTTGTGAGGTTAACGGAGAATAACATGGGCTTCCTATTCTGGTGCCAGCGAGGATACATTACATACCTGGGTTATGAAGTTATGGTGTAGTAGGGAGAGGAGGACTCCTGCCTGGTGAGGATATAAGCTAGGGGGAAGAGGTAGGTAGCCCGGGAAAAGGTATCGATGTGGATGCTATAAGTTGTGGGCGCCAGGGTTGTGCGCCAGTGTTCGTTTGGAAACTTTTGCGATATTTTTAATGTAATTATACTCCTTGGCAGAAAGGGTTTTCATTATAATTTATCATTGAAACTAATTGAATTGAAAACTATGAGGTTTGAAGTAATGAAGAATAATAGATGGTTTGATTTTGATGTCTGTAACTGCGGAAACCGACGTGCTTTTGTTTGAACACGTCGGCTGACACAGTGGAGGGTCGGACAGGGTGGAAAATCACAACGGACAGGAGAGTTCGAGCCACAGTATGTGTAAGGCAGCAGGGAAGGAGGGCTTTTTTTTTTTTAATTTCTGAAAGCTTAAGTTTTATGATGTGCTGTACCTACTTCATGGTGTAAAGCACTAATGTCTCAAAGATAGTTAACTACATAATACACAAAGTTACAAATATGTACCTTACCCTTGCCATAAGAAAATAATAAATGCACCAGCGGATTTTTTATATTAAACGTGTACTGATCTTCACAAATTAATAATAACTTGGCGCTAATACTATCCCAGGCAAATATATAGAAAAATAACGTGTTTACAGAAGCTTTCACAATTTATGTAGATGACACAATGTACTTATTTGGCAAAGGAATGATCAAGAATAAGGAAATAAAATATCTGATCGTATGGAAACAAACTTCAGCTTTACAGTAAAAACAAAATACAGTCCAGGAACAGTGATCCATTAAACTCAACACTGGTACATGGGGTTAAACACATATAACACACACACTCCATCTAGAAGTTTGTGTCTTAGAGAGCCTATTAAGTTATCTTATAGAGACATGTAAGTGCACTGATCTACTCAATGGGCTTCAAACGAATGATTACGGTAAACTTGGTGTACATTCAACAAAGTTTACTAGACTGTTTACTTTGTACAAATTACACTTTTAATGGCCATACGATTTAGGGTCGCTGGTGGCTCGTAGCCGTCCAGGATCAACATATAAATACATTTGCTGATACAGTGTGTGGATCAAAGTCTATCATACAGTGAGTCTTAGTGAAGGCTCTTACTGGATGATGTTATTGCCCGAGTGTATAGAGTAACACTACATAATCTCATGTGTTCAAATATACATGAGTCCACATGCGTAAATACATACAGGAAAATTACAGTCACACATATACACACACACACACACACACACACACACACACATACCTCCCTCTCTTGCGTCCTGACAAGTTTAAAAGTTCTTCAGTACATAAACTTCTACTTCGCTAAGCCTGAGAAATTTGATAATAACTTCCCTGATCAGAAGTATTTATACGGCTCTCGTAGAAAAAAAAGTGCCCGATTAATGTTACACCAGTACCCCCACAAGTGATACATTCTGAAACTTATTCCTCGTCGCTAGAAACTTTCACGGGGACAAACTTAAAGGAGTTTGGCGATACATTTCAGGTCAGAAACTTTTATACGTTACTGTTAGACGAAGTTAGGAGACGAAAATGAGTGTAGGAGGACGTAAAATAAATGAATATCTTCATACAAAATGTAACCTGACCTGACCAAACCTAACCTAACCTATTTAAAGTATAAATTAAGCATCATATGGCAGTAAGCAAGGGCTGAAAAGAAATATACAAAATCTTACAATATACGAATTAATATTAAGTTGTAATAATAAAACTAAGAAGTTATCTCTATTTGACAAAACCACTGATGATTTGTAAAAGCTTAAACTAAACAGGGATAATTGCCTAATATCGATAACTTCTATGTATTATTTTAAGCTTCTAACTGGCCATCGGCGATCACGTACTTCATCATATTAGGTATTAATAAATTGTGAAATAGAAAACTTAAACTAACTTAACCACACATTAACAAATATTAACTAAGTGTAATTATTTTTTTTTCGTTTTACATACAGGATAATCATCATGGGTGATATGATATAATATATTCTGAAAAAAATGTAAAAGACGTAAGTTTCGGAGAAAAAGAATTAAATCTAAAGTTACTCAAAACAACAGTAAAGACTTAAACTATACAGATGAGAGGAAAACAAATACCAGTAATAAGTACAAGTAATAAATAACTAAATAAACCCTGGAACTAAATATATATAATTTGATGTTCTTCGTCTCTTATACTATAGACTAACTGCAGTATATACTTATAACATTTAATCACGGAATAATAATGGTTGCCCCTCGTGTACGAGGATGGGCCGGTCCAAGGCGTGAATTTGTTTAAGGTGTAGAAGCTATAGCTAGTCAACACAATTACCACACCCTAAGTTAACGAGTTGCAAGACCTAGTGTCAAGGAATAATCCAAGAAGACCGGACAACTCGCCAACTGCACTGGCTAACAATTACCTCGGAACACAATCCACTAATCGATTAACATCCAGGTCGCTAATTAATGCTGGGTCGACAGAGACAAATGACGTAAAAAAAAAAAAAAAGTCCTACTCTGCTCGGGAATCGAACTCGGGTCGAGTCGCTTAAAAGGCGAGCATGCTGACCATTACACCACAGGTCACCAAAATAATAAATAAAAAAGTTTTTTTTTTTCGTGCTGGTCAAGCCCCGACCAGAGGTTAGCTAGACCCCCGGACAACTCTTTCGGAGCTTGACCAGCACGTGGTATTGGTATTATTATCTCGACCTAATTATATGTTACAAAGCCACATGTGTTTTTCGGTGTTGTTTTTAATAATATTGACTTATTACATGTAAGCTAAATATCAACATATAATTGACTAAAATAATATGAAAACAAACAAATATAAACGGAACTCCACGTAATATATACTATATGTTACACTAAATATGGATAATTGACGATTAGTGATAAATTCTAGGTATTTCTCTTTTTGGGAAACTTTTCACCGGCCATAAACGATCCTGTAGATCATAAATGTACAAATATATGAATACCTTCATTCAAAATGTAACCTGACCTGACCAAACCTAACCTAACCTATTTAAAGTATAAATTAAGCATCATATGGCAGTAAGCAAGGGCTGAAAAGAAATATACAAAATCTTACAATATACGAATTAATATTAAGTTGTAATAATAAAACCAAAAAGTTATCTCTATTTGACAAAAACGATTGATGATTTGTAAAAGCTTAAACTAAACAGGGATAATTGCCTAATACCGATAACTTCTATGTATTATTTTAAGCTTCTAACTGGCCATCGGCGATCATGTACTTCATCATATTAGGTATTAATGAATTGTGAAATAGAAAACTTAAACTAACTTAACCTAACATTAACAAATATTAACTAAGTGTTATTTTTTTTTTGCCTACCAGAGGGTTGTGGGACCAGAGTGTGTTACCTGCCAGAGGGTTGTGGGACCAGAGTGTGCTACCTGCCAGAGGGTTGTGGGACCAGTGTGTGTTACCTGCCAGAGGGTTGTGGGACCAGAGTGCGTTACCTACCAGAGGGGTGCGGGACCAGAGTGTGTTACCTACCAGAGGGTTGTGGGACCAGAGTGTGTTACCTACCAGAGGGGTACGGGACCAGAGTGTGCTACCTACCAGAGGGGTGCGGGACCAGAGTGTGTTACCTGCCAGAGGGTTGTGGGACCAGAGTGTGTTACCTGCCAGAGGGTTGTGGGACCAGAGTGTGTTACCTGCCAGAGGGTTGTGGGACCAGAGTGTGTTACCTGCCAGAGGGGTGCGTGAGGCGGTGTAAGTTGGAAGTGAGGCAGGAACACGAGTCTTGACCCTTAGCAAAATGAAGTGGGGAGACCATTAACCAACACGTCATCATTCGCTAGCACGTCACCATTAACCATCAACTCGTCACGATTAACCAAGGCTTTACCATCAACTAACACGTCACCATTAACTAAGTGGTCAACATAAACCAACACGTCACCATTAACCAACACATCACCATTAACCAGCACTTTACTCTTATGCTACACGTCACCATTAACCTACACGTCACCATTAACCAGCACTTTACTCTTATGCTACGTCACCATTAACCAACACATCACCATTAACCAGCACTTTACTCTTATGCTACACGTCACCATTAACCTACACGTCACCATTAACCAACACATCACCATTAACCAGCACTTTACTCTTATGCTACACATCACCATTAACCTACACGTCACCATTAACCAACACATCACCATTAACCAGCACTTTACTCTTATGCTACACATCACCATTAACCTACACGTCACCATTAACCAACGCGTCACCACACACAGCAATAGGTGTGTCGTCCGCTGTACCATTATTTAAAGATTAATTTCGTTTTGTAATGAGGAACAAACATAACACAGACTCATCAGCTTCCTAATGGGACGACATAAAGGTGGTCAGGTATACTTCAGCCGGAGACAAATATGAGCTTAGGTTAGGTTAGGTTAGGTTGAATTATTTCATGATAGTTTTGTTGGGTCGATTTCTTAGGTTATGTTGGGTTGGCATAAGTAGTTTAGGTTATATAAGGTTCGGTTAAATAACTCATTGATAATTAGGTTAGGTTGAAATTACATACTGATAGTTAGCAAAACAAAATTAATGTGTGTACAGTACGTGTATGATACTCAAGACTCCTGACAGGACAGTGTGTGCAAACCACAGCTTAATGTACAATACTACACAGAACTCTTTGACAGTTAGCATCTGAACTTCAGCCTTACTTACTGAAGCTGTTTCAGAGAGTAGTGAGGGAGGCGCCATACTCTAGGTTCTTGAGATAACTTGATATACACGGTTCAGTAATCAATAGGCTGTTGAAAATCCCTTATTTTAAATTATTGTATCTTAAGTCAAATTATTGTCCGTGAAACAGTAGACTATCGTTGCTCATAAGTTATAAGCAACGATATGTTATGACTCATAACAAAACGCGTTTTAATCTTCAATTGATATATACAATCGTACAAAAGGAGAGGAAAAGATTTTATTTTTTACTTGTACCTAGTCTAAGGAATCTCATTGTTTATATTACAAAAACTGAAAGATGAGAATTTGTTCATTAGTTCATATAATACAAGTTCCTAATTTTATCCATATACATTGAGAAATATCCCATGTACTAATAAAACAATGTCATGATGCTATACACTGTAGAGCCGGGCATATGTATGACCCCTACAGGTAATTCATCATATCAGACTGCTGTACTATTAAGGTGTCAGGTGCCATTAACAACTAGGAGTGTCAACAGACAATAAAAGGTGGCTTATTATTATAATACAAAGTAGTTATTTTTATGTGTCTTAATGCAACGTCATCCTTAAGGGAAGTGAATCCTGAAGCGTAGCAGTAGTTAATTTTCTTTCAATTATGAAATTATGATCAATCTGTAAGTGGTATAGATAGTAACAAGTGATCGTGGGCCCGGCTGCTGGCACGAGGAACAACATTGATGGCCATTAAAAATTAGATTGTTTAGGCCGAAATACTGTTACTTACGAAACACTGCTAGCACGTATTGGCAAGGGCAGCCCGGAACCTTCAGGAACTCCGCCGATTGGATCCCATAGGCCACCCTTCTTCGCCAATCTCCTTAGGTGCTGAGGCAACTGAGGGTCTTCAGGACTCCGCCGAGAGGGCCAGAACAGCCGTCCTCACGCCCCCAAGGAGTGATGCTAGCGAAGGTCCCGCTGGACCCCCGAGTAAGGTTGAGACTTTTCCTCTATTTCTCTTTAAGACAGAGAGGCAACACTGGCTAGTGACGCTAAGAGTATCTACTGTCATATCTTGATATGGCATTACTTATTTTAAAGTGGCGTCTACAACACACCGAGACTTTGGTGTTTGTTTCTGTGAGTTAAGGAGATACAGTGAGTCAACCTGAGACGTTAGTCAGCTGGTGCACAAGTTTTGAATTACGATCACAAGTACTCATATTTCATTATTTCTATTATCCTCGCTGGGTGGGAGATATAAACTAATGTTATAGTTATAATTATAGGCACCAGTAACTCATGTAATGTTATCGGTATACAGTCCCCAGTAACTTATTGACATATTCTTCACATTTTTTTTTACGGGATTACTCAGGTCACAGGTCAATGACCCACAGTAGGGCCTGGGGGGCGAAAATATAATAATAATAATAATAATAATAATAATAATATATAATAATAATAATAATAATAATAATAATAATAATAATAATAATAGAGAGAAACATTATATGTATGTCGTGTTGTCAAAGTAAAAGAAACAATTGTGACCTGCAATTGTGTAAAAATGAGGCAGAAAGTCAATAAGAAGTGTGACGTAGATGTTTCATATTTATATACAGTCAGCATAATGAAGTGATGATCTTCACGGCCAGGAGGAGTTGTGCTGAAAGCCCGACGGTGTGTTCAGTGTCTTCCAGGAGCAGTATGATAGTGTGTAAGTTGGTGGCTGATAAAGTGGCAACACACTGTAGGAGCCTTCTGAGGGATCCTCCACGTAATAAACTGTGAGTTATTGACGTGGGCCTTGTGTGTGTGTGTGTGTGTGTGTGTGTGTGTGTGTGTGTGTGTGACCTGTGGTGAAATGGTCAGCATCCTGCCCGAGTTCGATCCTCGGGCTGGGTGAAACTATGGGCAAGTTTCTTTACGCCATTTGCCTCTGTCTACCCAGCAGTAATTGGGACCCTGGATGTTAATCGATTTGCGGATCGTGTTCCGGGGTAATGGTTAGCCAGTGCAGTTGGCGAGCTGTCCAGTCTTCTCGGACTACTCCTTAACACTGGGTCATGCAGCTCGTTAACTTAGGGTGTGGTTGTTATGTTGGCGACAGCTTCTACATTTTAATAAATTCACGCCTAGGAGGCCCTTGGGCCGGCCATCCTCGATTTCGAGGGGCTTCCATTATTATGTGTGTGTGTGCTATATAATCCACTATGGATGTGGTAATCATTATTTTACTTAGACTGATGGATGACACGTAGGAGTGGATGTCGTCTCTCTATATGCGCCGGATGAATGTTGGAGCCACAATGAGGGATTTTTCACCGCTAAGGTAAGGGTTAGAGGAGGTGGTGGGGGAGGGGGGATGGAGAGAAGGGGAGGGGGTGAAAGGAGGGGAAGGATTGTATAGGGGGAGGTAGTGAAGAAGGAGGGGGTGGACGGTGGTATCCCACACACCCACTTTATGTAATGGAGGTTTAGAATGCACTACCAAACACACTTATCATATACGCCTCAAAAATATTGTCACATCATCACTAACTAATAAAACACAAGACTTGGTGAGTTATGTGTGAAGGGGATCATTCAGGTGGTGTGAGAGAGAAGCTTCACTAAATGGAGGAGGAGACACACACGTCCTCCCCCATGGCTCCCACACACCCGCCGATAAATCACGTTCCGACTTCTTTATAAGGACCTTCCTATTACCTGAATAACCCGGCAGCTGCAGCCTCAACCAATGGGGCGCCGCGCATTACCGCCGGCCTCCAATAATTACACCACATACAGGAAAGGGGCGGGTTTTGGGATTGATAAAAAACGCGCCATTCCCACTCTCGCGTGTGATTGGGCGAGGAAGGAAGATGATAAAAAGAGGCGACTGTGATTGGCTGGCACCGCGTGTTATCACATATGACATGATGAAGATGATGATGGTGTTGCGATATGAGGAAGGTGTGTACTAGTGTGTGGTTGGTGGTGGCGGTAGTGGTGACTGGCGTGTGTGACGTGTGTGTGTGTTGGCTACTGATGGCGACCCTCTACACTGCCCCTGTTCCCACAACCACCCCCACCGCGCCTCACCATCGCTCCACACTACCCTCCTATAACATATAATTGCAGTATATAAGTTATTAATAACAGCAATTTAGTATTTATTATAGTTTTTCATATAGAGAAAAACACGTAAAAACAACATAGGATAAACTGGACAGTGTCAGATTGTGGGTGTCGGGAAACGTTGGAAGTGTGTAGTAGTAATAATAATTAACGGTTTATTGAAAAATATGGCAGGCAAAAAACTGAAAATATAAACTAAACAGAGATGAGTGGGTCACTTTTTGTCAAGAAATACACAAGTAATATTAGTGGTAAATAATATTACTTGTATATGATGACAAGGAGGACTGGATCTTTTAACAGTTTCAGAACAGTTACGGTACCAAAGTGAGATAGACAAGGAGTGACTACACAGGTTAACTACGAGTTATGAAGTGTGTGTGTGTGTGTGTGTGAGGGGGGAGTGTATATGTGGGGAAACTGGATGTGTGAGGGTAGTCGAGGTTTATGTAAGGGGATGTGTGGGAGGGTAATAACCATGATAGATGTTAGGGCAATGTGTTGGGGGGAGGGACGAAAATATTGGGTACTGTAATTAAATAAGAAACATTGTTGTGTGACCCGGGTGTATCGCTTGGGTGAATAACACGACAGACTATTTCAACACACTTCCCTTATGTCGTCTCTACTGCTGCAACTGTGAGAGGTGATGACGTTCTCACTACCGCACTACTAAATTATTGGTGGCTCGTCAAATGGGCCCCACACCTAATGGATCGGGGCCTATTAAGAACTGAGGCCTAAACTCAATCTTAACTCACTCCTTCCCCACTACAGAAGTCACTCTCCTTAACTCACACTGACTGACATACCTTCACGTTGTCAATCAGCACATCTAGGAGAGCCAGACGTCGTGTGGTTTACGAAACGGACAGTTAGAACAGGCTGGTGATGGGTGATGCTAAGTGATGGGACGGACAGTTAGAACAGGCTGGTGATGGGTGATGCTAAGTGGTGGGACGGACAGTTAGAACAGGCTGGTGATGGGTGATGCTAAGTGATGGGACGGACAGTTAGAACAGGCTGGTGATGGGTGATGCTAAGTGGTGGGACGGACAGTTAGAACAGGCTGGTGATGGGTGATGCTAAGTGATGGGACGGACAGTTAGAACAGGCTGGTGATGGGTGATGCTAAGTGGTGGGACGGACAGTTAGAACAGGCTGGTGATGGGTGATGCTAAGTGATGGGACGGACAGTTAGAACAGGCTGGTGATGGGTGATGCTAAGTGGTGGGACGGACAGTTAGAACAGGCTGGTGATGGGTGATGCTAAGTGGTGGGACGGACAGTTAGAACAGGCTGGTGATGGGTGATGCTAAGTGGTGGGACGGACAGTTAGAACAGGCTGGTGATGGGTGATGCTAAGTGGTGGGACGGACAGTTAGAACAGGCTGGTGATGGGTGATGCTAAGTGGTGGGACGGACAGTTAGAACAGGCTGGTGATGGGTGATGCTAAGTGGTGGGACGGACAGTTAGAACAGGCTGGTGATGGGTGATGCTAAGTGGTGGGACGGACAGTTAGAACAGGCTGGTGATGGGTGATGCTAAGTGGTGGGACGGACAGTTAGAACAGGCTGGTGATGGGTGATGCTAAGTGGTGGGACGGACAGTTAGAACAGGCTGGTGACGGGTGATGCTAAGTGGTGGGACGGACAGTTAGAACAGGCTGGTGATGGGTGATGCTAAGTGATGGGACGGACAGTTAGAACAGGCTGGTGATGGGTGATGCTAAGTGGTGGGACGGACAGTTAGAACAGGCTGGTGATGGGTGATGCTAAGTGATGGGACGGACAGTTAGAACAGGCTGGTGATGGGTGATGCTAAGTGGTGGGACGGACAGTTAGAACAGGCTGGTGATGGGTGATGCTAAGTGGTGGGACGGACAGTTAGAACAGGCTGGTGATGGGTGATGCTAAGTGGTGGGACGGACAGTTAGAACAGGCTGGTGACGGGTGACTCTATATGATGGGAAGCGAGACAGATATTAAACTAGAGTGATACCATGAGGACCCTGAACCAATAACGGAGCTACAACACAACACATCATTCACATCAGTAAGAAAAGACGAATAACACATTAAAGGAACAGAGAATCTAGTATTTGTTGTGGATTCCGGCCATCACGTGGTGGTGGTAAAGAGAGAGAGAGAGAGAGAGTAATAAGCCTTAGTGATATGAAAATAAAGCAAGGAGCATCTGTGATTACTTTCAAGAGCCTGGTACCATTAACAAGCAACAGCGTGAGGTTTTGGGGAGTCACAGTAACACAGGGTGGGGGGGGGGGGGGAACACGTCACACCTTAGTGACCGATAAAATAAAATTATACAGGTTGAATACGGAGTTCTCTTACCCTATAACTGTTTCTTTAATAAACCAAACTGGATTTTCATTTTATTTTAGATTAGGTTAATTTAGGTTAGGTGTCTATGAGATGGTAGTGGGAGAGTAGAGGGACTTCCTTCACCCCCACAGTACTACTACACACCAGGGCCCACGTTGCTGATCTGACTTGCTGCCTCATTTACACACAATTGCAGGGTCTCAATTGTTTCTCTTACTATTGACAACACAACATACATACAGTATATTGTTTCTCACTTTTGATTTTTTTCATTTTGTATTTCTTTATGGTTTTATTATTATTTTTATTAATAATAATAGTAAAAATAATAATAATAATAATAATAATAATAATAATAATAATAATAATAATAATAATAATAATAATTCCATATACGGTATATAACAACACGTGCGCCCGTCTGGGTTGCTGGTAAAGAGAGAAATCCAAGTGTGTCACAAGGCTCCTGAACGACGACAGAGGCCGATCATGGAGTAACATTACCTGGCTCAAGGAACCACCAGGTAGGCGCTGCACTACTTCCTCATATTACAGGTAAATAGGTAAACTTTCCTCTAATTTATGCGTGAAATATATATTTATTTTAATATTACTAAATTTGTTTTGTTATAGAGTCTTTTATCTTAGTCTTCATAACCAGTAGTAAATTCACCCCATATATCCCTGCCAAGTAAATTATATATCTAGCTTACATAATTCTTCTTCCTCTTGCTGCCAGAGATACAAGGCCTGATGGAGCTGACGTCACATGTGTCTGACGCCGGGTGTAGTATAACGCCGCGCGACATTGAAATACAATTATAAAATACTAAAATTTGTTCACTTAATTTAATATTTTGTTATTAGCTGCTATTACATTTGCAAGATTTTGTATAAATTAGATGTAACCATTTTGTAAATATCTTAGTCTAACGAAAGTTTACTGATAATACATATGATGTTTTGATTTTGGCTGGTGTGTAGCTTGAGCATAAAGTAAATGAATGAAATTAACTCGAGAATAAGTCCTGTGTCATGGGTTGCGTTAGGCTTACCCACGCAACCAACTCCAAAGTTTGCTTTACCAGAGATAAGACGCCCGGCGAGGCATAACTGGGACATGTATTTTTCAATTAGTTAGCCAGCCTTTGCGGGGGTGGGCAGTGAAACAGTGTTGTACTGTTCATCGCTTCACACCCAAAAACCTCATTTTAAGTAGTATCCCCTGAGCCATGGGTTAGTTAGGACGTCGTCTCCATTCTCTCCCTCCTGAAGGGGGGGGCGGGACACCACACCACACAGAGTCCTCCACCGCACTCCGTCCTGTGAACCGTCGTCGACACGAGACTAAGCGTGTTAACCATAGGTTTGTTATCCCCGTGGAAATATCACGTGTGGATGCCTGGTTGCGACAAGAGCAATCCAGGCTGGCCTATCAAACCTACAGTAAATGGTTAATTAATTCACGCTTACAGAGTTCTCCTGCACGACACCCGTCTACCGTGACCGTGATCGACACGAGACTAAGTGTGTTAACCTAGGTTTGTTATCCCTGTGGAAATATCACGTGTGGATGCCTGGTTGCGACAAAAGCAATCCAGGCTGGTCTATTGCACCTAATGGTTAATTCAAGTCACGCTTACCAGTTCTACTTGCCGCGACAACCGTCCACAGTGACTGTCAGTGACGCGAGACTATGTGTGGTAACCCAAGAGTACCTTTTTGTTGTTATGGCCGTGGGAAGAAGTTCTTGTGATGAAGCCCGGTTGCAACAAAAGCAATCCAGGCTGGCAGTAAATGTATCACTTGAAGAATTAAGGCTCTGTTAAGTCACACCCATAGTAGAGTAACCACATGTGTCCCCAAGTTGAAAATTCCCTGTTTTAGAAGATTAATTTTATTACAGCGTGAACGTGAGTAAATCATATATCCATGCAAATTGTAAATCATTGTATGGAAGCTTGACAATAAATGTAAGTGCAATTATCTGCCCGTATCTGTGATCCTATCTTATTATTACTAAAGGTAATGACTGAAGATGAGGTTCGAGGCTCATCTTCAGCTTCCCGTTCTTCATTTTCTTCCTTTTCTGTTTCTGTCCACTTCCCTTCATCATCATCGTCTCCCTCCGCATCCTCCACAGGTCGTGGACTCTCATTTTCACCCTGATTTCAGAGATAGTGGGGACAGTGGCCTTCCTATACACATCCAGTACCTTCTCAGTCACCTTGTTGGTGGCATCCATATAATCAAAAGCATTTGTTCTTCTCCTTAACCTCTCGTTTTCTGCTTCATAAGCCAGGGCACTTCCAACTTCCTTGTTCAGAGGCAACTTGTTAGATGGCAGAGGCATCCGAACCCCGAACACCTTATCGTTACCCTGGCGCAGCTGAGTGTTGCTAATCTTAGGACGACCCGTCTTGGTGGCGGCCCTTTGAACTAACTGCAAAACAACACAGAAAAAACAACTTTCAGCACTTCAATATCACCACCTATTGAACAATATTTTATTCAAAAGTACGGACTGAGATTTTGTCCTTAACTGTCCAAGTCAAGCTACTTGGGCTGAATTCGTTGATCAGTCCTGGGACGAATATTACCAACGGCGTGAATAGATTCCGTGGAATAAATTCAGGGCATTCCCGTCCAGGGAGCCTCAACAAACTCTGTAAATATTGCCATTGGCCTGCCATTGGCACATATACGGAGTTTGGTAATGTTCCATGAGCGGGAATGTCCTGAATTCATTCCACGGAATCTATCCACGCCGTTGGTAATATTGGGCCCTGGTTTTCGAAATATACGTATGTGGTGACTTGCAGCAAAAATATCGGCATAATTTGTAGCGCATTGAGTTGTAAAACAATAGCATATTATGAACCAGTGTACACAGTAGTCGAATAATCCAATTCAATAACTTGATTTTAACAGGTTGTGCCACATTGCCAGTCCCTTTATTATTTACAGTTTTTTCGCGTTTTTCATGCCAAACCCAAAAGTATCCACAAACCTTCTAATGCAATGATGTAAAAAACTCAAACATATTCGGAATTAGCGTGGCCGATAGACAAATAATCCAACCCAAGCAATTAGATTTTGAAAACTTTTGCAAAACTGTCACTCCCTAGTGTGCAGCAACACCGGGTCGAAGTAGTAAAACCGGATTTTGTATTTGATGATTTTGTTTTCTAAAGGATTATTAAATTTAATAAATGTGTCAAGATCATTCGTTTCACTATTCTGGATCATTTTCATCCTAATAAATTAACCTGATACATTTACTTTACTTTAAATAAGCTATTTAGTGGTGTTGGTAAAAGCGGGGAATACTGAATTTTCATAAGATTTCAAGTTAAAATTTACCTAGCAAAAAATACAAACTTTTCAAATCTGAAGATATCACATGATTCTGCACATAGAACTACATCATTAATACCATGGGCCGATTTTTCAAACTCAAAAAAAAAATTCGCTTCCGTATGACACACCCTATTGTGTATACGGCCAGATTATAGTTAGAAGGGAGGGTTGTGTATACGGCCAGATTATAGTTAGTAGGGCAGTAAAAACACAGCCACGTCAGCATAAATACAATTATTTCAATTGGTGTTTCGTTATTAACTATGGATCCAGAGTGAGACGAAGATTGGCGGTGATGAAGCGTCTGGGGACACCAGGCCGTAAGAGGTTCTGCTGACTGATTCACTTTGTGTTACTCACTACGGTGTTGCTTCCACGGAGACACAGATCAAGCGTCCTGCAATTGTCCTGAATATTGAGAGCGACGTCCACCTCATGTCACCCAACACACGGCTTAGCGACATCATCACTTGTCTACACATTTTAATCATAATATTTCACTGTTTTATTGTTGCCTGCCTCAACATATACAAAATAAAGTCTAGATGGTATAGTTCTTTGATACACTAATCTTAGGATGTGCTGCCAAGCTTTAAGGGAAATATAAAGCTGGGACGTAGAAATAAAGTTTACCGTAAGTATTTGGTTTGGTTAGGAAGGAAGGGACATCCTAACCAAACCGGATACGTACGGTAAGCTGATTTTTTTCTGAAATATTTATCGATGAACAAGTACAAGTTTAAAATTTCTTTTACACATGTTTCAGACTAACTTAACCCCTACGAGTGCGATATGTTAATCCTCCAAATACAGTATTATTTTCTTGAAGGAAATAAGTCACTGTTTTCAGATAGATGCTATTGTACTCGAGAGGTTAAAATATTTTAATTAGGAGTTATTGTTTTTATGGGTTAAGTTATTATATTTGGTGGGTTAAAATATTTTACTAAAGTGGTTAAGGCATTGTACTTAAGGTGCTAATTGTTCCTCCGATTTCTTGGAGGTGGAATTAAGTGGTATTGGTGCAGCCATAGAGAAATATACCTAAAGGGTTTATGTACTGGGGAAACTTATACTGACACTACCCAGACATTTCTTGGTTACAGTTGAGGAGCATCATCTGAGACGAAGCTTTGAAGAAAAAACCCTGAGGCTGAGAGTCAGGTTGTCTCAGAAGTTGTTGACAATATTTGTGACACAATAAATGGTCAGCAAACATGTCACTATAAGATATTTGGGTAAGAACTTCATCAATTATTCATCCATTTAAAGCACTCACCGTTAAAGCTTTGATTCTTTCTTCTGTGCACTGGAAAATACTCTCCAGCATGGGTGTTATGAGACTATTCTCCAGGTGTAGTTCTGCCAGTACTTGTGACAGCTGTACTGTAGTGGAGGAGACCAGCAGTTGAAGACTTGTTTGCAAAATGTACTTAAATGGAATCTCACCCATGTTCTACTTCTTCCACTTGTCGATCTTGTGTACCTGGTCTAGGGTCAACTTCTCCTTCCAGTTACCAACCTCACCTGGCACAGGAATCAACAATATTACTTCATCATTCACCTCAATAAGAATTTGTGAATACTGAAAATGAGATCTTTAAATTATAATAAACTCCTATTTTAAACAACGGATGTTGTTGACTTGAGAAATTCCATCATCGTGTGTATTATTTGTTAGTTGTAATTAAGAGTTGTAATCCTTAAACTCTTTACCAACAAACTTTTGGTCAAATTTTTATTTCTGCAATGTTTAACAATCTCTTTATCAAATGTTACGACATAATTCAACCAAGAGCCCTGGGCTATTATTGGCAATATCACTAATATCAATAGCGGAAGCCAGTTACCTCTACCTGAACCAAAGGTTATCTTTAGTTTTAGTGAAACGAGTAAAGAAAACAAGACTATCTTTAACAGAAGTTAAGTCTCCACCTTTCCTGAAGAAGCAGCCCTCCTGCCTCACCACCTCCTGTGAGTACTGGGGATTATCTTCTGTTTTGGGCCCCACCAAGCTGTCCCGGCCTGCCATCTCATTAAACTCGGTGTATTTAGCTACCTGAGTGTGAAGGGAGGTTTTGTATATTGATTACAGCCCACTACCATTGTTCGTTATTCTTGTTACATTACTCAGGTATTTTGATGTTAAACAGTTAATGTAGTGAAACAAATATATCTTGTTTACATGTCCTCTGAGCACACAGCATCATACATTAAGAGTTGCTTCTGGCTGAGGTTTGTGCTCAAAAACTCGTCCAGCTTCTCCAGCTTGGCCATAATGTCGGCCTTGAGGCCCTCGTAGAAGACGAAGTGTGAAAGTTAAGGTGGTGACATTTCTGCCAGGCCTCGTTGACGCCAGTACGGCTGTTACCGTACTGGGAATGGTGAAACATTGTTATCAGGGTTAGCACTAGTCATGTGAGGATAAACTCCGTGATATACTGCATACATGTAATGTTATTTTATGTTTTATCTTATAACAAAACGAACTGATATTAGCAATACTTGAAAAAACTTGTTTGGTTGTTTGTATTCCAACACTTAGTTAAGTCTTGCCTCACGTTTGTCACGGAAGCTGAAGGTTTTAACAAGACGATAAAGGTGCAATAAGGACACGACAGGGAGGTACTACCGCCTGGGAAGATATTGGAAGCATAATGTGTTGTCTCTGGTAGACCCTGCTGCTATATGGCATCCCAAGAATTGTGACCAAGTCTCAGGTTGCTGATCTGACTTTCGGCCTCATTTACACACAATTGCAGTGTCTCAATTGTTTCACTTACTGTTGACAACACAACATACATATTTTGTTTCTCACTTTTGATCTTTTTTTAATTTTTGTATTTCTGTATTTATTATTATTATTATTATTATTATTATTATTATTATTATTATTATTATTTAAAATTATCAGGAAATATACTGTACAATGTACATGCTATGTCCGGGTATATTCTGTTACAGGAGCTCCGAAGGTCCTGTAAGTTACGGCCTCCAGATACAATATGTGACGTCACAAGATGGCTGGTGTTATGTTTTGAGTATCGCTACAGAGAGGAACTTACACCCTCGAGGGTCGACTTACAGAGTCAGCTGGGAGATACAATATCTTTTGAGTATCCGCTCCCAGGTAAACAAAAAAGAGAAGTACAGGTAATTGTCATGCAGTGGAGCGTTGACCTCTCACTTGTTTAGTAAACTTATTATATTTCTAACCTAACCCACCTTAACATATCCCACTCTAACATATCCAACCCTAACATATCCCACCCTAACATATCCCACCCTAACATATCCCATCCTAACATAACCCACCTTAACATATCCCACCCTAACATATCCCATCCTAATCCATCCTAACCTAACATATCCCACCTTAACATATCCCACCCTAACATATCCCACCCTAATCCATCCTAACCTAACATATCCCACCCTAATCCATCCTAACCTAACATATCCCACCTTAACATATCCCACCCTAACATATCCCATCCTAATCCATCCTAACCTAACATATCCCACCCTAATCCATCCTAACCTAACATAACCCACCCTAATCCATCCTAACCTAACATATCCCACCCTAATCCATCCTAACCTAACATATCCCACCCTAATCCATCCTAACCTAACATATCCCACCCTAATCCATCCTAACCTAACATATCCCACCTTAATCCATCCTAACCTAACATATCCCACCTTAACATATCCCACCCTAATCCATCCTAACCTAAAATATCCCACCCTAATCCATCCTAACCTAACATATCCCACCTTAACATATTGTTATGCTATGTATTGTAATGTTGCACAGGAGGGCCAAATGGCACACAGATTCTTAAGGGTTCAGCTTAAATTTGATAAGACTCATTACGTGCAACTTTGGTTCAGGGCCTTGTGAAAGTATACAACATTTTAATAGTTTAATGGCTAAAATGTACATGTACAATAAAAATTATGGCCATGGGTTTGGTTAACTTAATATAACAGTACTTTTAAGTTCCTGGGAGTACAGGTAACAAACAACAAATGGAACAGGTTCGTTGACTGCTTCAGAAGGAGGGTTAGGGTTCACATTTCAAGATTTTACATTACACTTATAATAAATAAAGGTAATTTACTGTGAATAACAATGGCAGTGTGGCACTTTGCACAGCAAATGATCAATTAAATATAATCTAAACTTGTGCACAGTAAAGTAGATCATCAGCTGGGTATTAACATACAAAGTTCCTGGTTCATCTCTTCAAACAAGACTACAGTCAACAATCTAATCCTTAAACTCTCAATACACAAATATAACACAATTACACAACCAATGGTCACCTAATACAATCACAAGAGCAGTACTGATATACAAAACTTGATTATGTTGTTCCCCAGTTTAATAAATGTATGTCTGCCTTACTGTAAGTCCTGGCTGTGTCTGACTCACTCACGGCAGCCCGACTGAGGGATCCCAAACCTACCACTATTTAATGTGGAACTTAATTTGGCTCGTCCTTTACTTAAGTCTTAACTATTTTTAACACATTTGCCTTAATACATTACATTACACAGAGCATCATAACGTCATATAACAACAATATCAGAAACAGTAACATTATATCGCAACAACATCGGATACAATACAATACCATCTTCAGTACACCAAACCCAACCACCACATCGAATACGCATACCAACACAACCTGTAGGTAACCACTCAACTACTTGTAACAATATCCCACCTTAACATATCCTAACCTATCCCAACCTAACCTATCCCACCCTAACCTATCCCACCCTAACCTATCCCACCCTAACCTATCCCACCCTAACATATCCCACCCTAACCTATCCCAACCTAACCCATCCCACCCTAACATATCCCAACCTAACCTATCCCACCCTAACTTATCCCATCCTTACTCTTCCCACCCTAACGTATCTCACCCTAACCTACCCCACCCTAACCTACCCCAATCAAACCCATCCCACCTTAACCTAACCTAACCTATCTCATCTTTTATAGTCCATCCAAACCTATCCCACTCTAACCCAATTCAATCTAACCTAATCGGAAAAAATACACACGATCCAGAGAGAGAGAGAGAGAGAGAGAGAGAGAGAGAGAGACTGCCAGTACCAGGAAGTAAGTCATGGTACTGTGTAATAAGTTATGGTCACTTTCAAAACTCCGACATATTCTTGGGGCAGTTGGGGCAGCTCACGCCATCCTCCTCCTTTCAGTACACAACAAATGCTTTCCTCTGCTCTACTATGAGAACCATGACCGCACAGTCCACACACACACTTTTATTTCCGTCCTCAAGTCCCAATGGTGGAATTCTTGACCAACCTCGTCTCCGTATGAAAAACACATATGAGTGAAAAGTCAGCAGTGTAACCTAACCTAACCTCGTTAACGTATTAAAAAAACATGGGTGGTACCGTGATAAGGAAATAGTGTAGCTTTTTTTATAACGCGGATAACAGACTCTTGTAAACTATTGGAGATTGGGTACTGGGATAGGTGTAGAGAACTGTGGATAAAGGTGAGATAGAGAGAACAGAGGATAAAGGTGAGATAGAGAGAACAGAGGATAAAGGTGAGATAGAGAGAACAGAGGATAAAGGTGAGATAGAGAGAACAGAGGATAAAGGTGAGATAGAGAACAGTGTGAGGTGAGTGACTGTAAGGTGTGTCATTAACCGCGTGAGTTTTTTTGTTTGTTGTATGTCTGTGTTTGTAAAGACATGGTGTGTGGCTTTGTTTTGCGCGAGTTGGTGGTGTAGCTGTGTTTTGTGGCTTCATGGTGTGTCACAGTTTGGTGTGTAACATATTTTGAGTGTGTGGTGGTTTGGTACAGTCAGCCAAAGTTTCATCGATCCCACCCTAGCTCTTACTTGCAATTTTACCTGGCAATACTTTGTCAGGTAAGGCTGTATGTATCGGCGGTGTCCTTGCCAAAATAAATATTAAAAAATTAAAAGGATCACATTATTATAATAATAAACTAGTCATCGTTATTTTTAAGATCATGACAAGTTTGCGAATGTTCGTATATTTCCTTAAATACTAAAAAGATTGATATTAATGATTGGCAACGCAACCACAACCGGAGCTGCCACAAGATTCTCTAATTCAAGAATACTGAACATGTTCCACATTTAATCTTGAGTGTTTCATGAAGGTATTAATTGTTTTTACAATATGAGCATTATAATTATAATATAACTTGACGTAAGTTAGAGGGCAGACTTTCTTGTCAGTCACGATATTGTATCTTCATAATATATCCTGGTTATTAGTTGTGTGGGTGTGTGTGTGTGTGTGTTGTTACGCCGTCTCTTAATTTACTTTAATAACCAGGTTGTAGGCGTAACCAAGCAAAAAAAGTGAAGTAAATTAAAAGGGAATAAAAATAAATAAAGTAAACCTTTAAGAATTTAATTAAATTTAATATTAACACAATAAAGAGCCTCGTAGGCTGTCACAACAAATTGATTCACTATCGAAACCTTTAAGACACAAATGATACTAAACATCGAAACATCAAAAGAATAAAAATAAAGCATTGGATTACGTTAACACTTCGTAAACATAAAAACTAACACTGATATTAACTAACGTGAAACAACACTCAATTACTTAAATGTAACTAAGCAAGCACTGATGGACACATAAAAGACATAAATAGGTACTCACATAAATATACCACATTGGTGGTGACAGGAGCAATCACAGAAATAAAATGAAGTATAACTAACAGGTGACAGGTGTCACTCAAAAGAACACGAACTCAATGACAAGGAGGACTGGACTGCCCTCTGTCAGTTGGTGGACCACTATATATAGGGCCAATTCCCGCCAAAAACCCGCAGGTGGGTTGTTTAGCGATGCAGATGGTCGTTAGAGAGAAAGAATGCTTGTTACAATACTAAATGAAGAAATAAGATGGGCTTGAACAAATAATAACAGTTAAAACCTTAACAGCACAGGGTAAGGTGACTAGATTATATAATAGTAAATATAACACATCATTACAGGAATAATATGGAACAACATGGAAGCATGTTAAATAAAAAAGAAAAGAAAAATACGACAAAGTCGTAACAGTGTGTGTGTGTGTGTGTGTGTGAGGACCTATCAAATATCTTGAATTACGCAAACTATTGCACAATAACTCTGAAGTGTTTAGTCTGAGTGTAAGTGGAGCCACATGAAGCAGAACCTAATTATCATTTTGAATAAATATCCAAGAATAAATTACAAACTAGAATCAATGGCAATACAACTGTGAAATAATGAATATATTTTAACAATTATTGTTAAGGTTTTGAGAGGTAAATGTATATTTGTCGATGATGTGCAAAGTTGCAATATGATCCTAAAAGAAAATGAAAAAGCGAGGAAATAAAAACTCACATAATAACGGAGAGCTATTCGACCCCTTTCCCAGTCCTCGTCAACTCTATATAAGTATAATCTCTCTCTCTCTCTCTCTCTCTCTCTCTCTCTCTCTCTCTCTCTCTGTCTGTCTCTCCCTTTCTCTCTCTAAAAGTGAGTTATTGATAATAATACCCTCGAAGGCAGCTAGTAGAACGCCAAAATGACCACCATACGGCGCTGGTGCAGGGATACCAAATGCCATTATTGTGTCAGTCGAGTCTATTACATAGTGTCTGGCACTCTCCGCCCTCTAACTTATGTCAAATTATATGATTTACAGTAATGCTCACACTGTAAAGGCAATTAATTCCTTCATGAAACACTCAAGAGCAAATGTGGAACATGTTATTGTACAAAAGGAAGGCTATAGGTAGGAGAATAAATCGTGGTGAAGTTTACCTCCGAGATTATTATGAGGTATTGGCCGGTAAGGTTAAGACCGAGATAAGAAAAGCAAAGAAGAATAATGAAATGAAGATAGCAAAGGAGGTGAAGTCAAACCCCAAGGGATTCTTTCAAATGTATCAAACTAAAACACGAGAAAATATTGGACCAATACAGTCAGATACCGGCGAGCTAACTGATAACAAAGGAGAAATGAGCAATAACTTGAATAGATAGTTTCAACAGTTTTCACAACCGAAAATTTAAACACGATACCCGAGGCACCGACTATATACAGAGATGGTGAAGCAAATAGATTAAGCGAGATAGTAGTGACTAGGAACGAAGTTAGTAAGCAAATAGACAAGCTAAAGCCTAATAAGTCACCAGGTCCCGAGGAGATATTTGCCAGAGTATTAAAGGAATTTAGGTTAGAGCTTAGTATGCCCTAAGCAAACTTGTTTAACATATCATTAAAAACGGGTGTAGTACCAGAATCCTCTAACTACCGTCCAATTAGTGTCACATCATTTGTAGCAAATTACTGGAAGCAATAATTCAAACTCTATTCGAAATCAAATGGAGAAGCAAAAGTTGATCAATGACTCCCAACATGGCTTCAAAAGCGGGCGTTCAAATCTGACTAATCTATTAACATTATTCTTAGCTGTTTTCAAATCAGTGGCGGGGGACACGATTATGATGTGGTATATCTCGACTTTAGCAAAGCCTTCGACAGAGTCCCCCAAGAAAGACTAATACAAAAAGTGGAGGCTCATGGCATTGGAGGAGATATTCTAAAATGGATTAGAGCGTGGTTACAGGACAGGAAACAGCGAGTAAGCATTAACGGCACTAAATCCGATTGGAGTAACGTCTGTAATGGAGTACCCCAAGGCTCAGTACTTGGACCATTATTATTTATGATATACATAAACGACATAGATATAGGCGTAGACAGCAACATTTGCTGATGACACTAAAATATGGCGTGTAATTAAATCTGACGGACTCTGCAAAACTACAAGAAGATTTAAATTTTTTTTTAGAATGGTCTGAAAAATGGCAGATGAAATTTAATGTGGACAAATGTAGAGTACTAAGTCTATAGATATGTAAACAGAGAAACCAGATACCAAATGAACAACGATGCTATAGAGAAATCCGACTGTGAGAAACAATTAGGAGAAATGATAAGTAGGAATCTTAAACCAATTAAACAAGGCTCCCAAAGTACTTGGGTTCATACAAAGGAGTGTTAGTTACAAGACTAGCGAGGTCATCCTCAAACTATATCGTGCGCTTGTGAGACCTCACTTGGATTATGCAGTTCAGTTCTGGTCACCGTACTACAGAATTCAGGGGAGAATGACAAGACTAATCCAGGGCATTAGGAACCTTGAGTACAGAGACAGCTTAAGGCATCTTAATTTGCACTTTCTCGAGAAACGTAGAGTGAGGGGCGACATGATCGAGGTGTATAAATGGAAGTCAGGGTTAAACAAAGTTATATAACAAAGGTACTCAAACTATCCAACCAAGTACGAACTCGTAACAATGGTTTTACATTAGACAAATTTAGATTTAGGCGCGGGATAGGTAAACATTGGTTTGGAAATAGAGCAGTGGATGAGTGGAACAAGTTACCAAATATCATCATTAACTCGAATACGCTGGCTAGCTTCAAACAGAGGTGTAAATAGGACTGCCCAGTATGGGCCAATAGGCCCGCTGCAGTTTCCCCCATTCTTATGTTCTTATGATCTTATGTTTTCTTGGATTTTTACGTGAACATCTTATGACAGCCCAAGTTGAAGTTGCGTTGCCAATTCATTAATGTAATTTTTTCATTATTTAAGAAAATATACGAACGTTTGGAAACTTATCATGATCTTAAATAGCGATCAATAGTTTATTTTAAAAATGTTACCTTTGGATTGTTTAACATTTATTTTGGCAGTGATACAGCCGATAATTCCACTGGTCAACAGCCAAAATGGTTCATATATGAGATCATGCTCACACAACTAATTTCATATTGCTGAATTCGAATCTGATATTTGTTTTGTTCTATCAGACCAGGTTTTATAAAAAAATCAATAGGTACAAATATTTAATATTCCATCACGTGTCGTGCAAAAGATGAGATTATCTCATGTGACTGTGCTTTCATGACTAATTTCATATTAATGAATATTAATTGGATGTTTCATTCTACCATCAGACCTACTTTCTTAAAGAATAAAAAAAATAGTAAATATAGTAACATTATCGCGTCATGCAAGATACAATTTTAAACCTATCACAGATAAGCTCATGAAAAATTGTACCAAAAACATAAGTTCAAATCCTTTATAATGACAAAATATGAAGTTCTAAAAGTGCTTCTGAACTTTACTCTTTCTCTTGTACAGCTTGCTCTCTTCTCGTTGCAGTGTCCAGCAATAGTTGCCCATCATGTTAGGGCTGAATTGTCCCTGATATCTGCTCTCCATTATGGCGATATCTTGATGAAATCTTTCGCCGTGTTCATCACTAACGTCTCCAAGGTTACCTGGGAAAAATTCAATATGAGAGTGGAAAAAATGCAATTTCAAGGACATCCTTGCTCCTAATGCATGATAATTCTGAAGCATGGTTGTTACGATTTCTTTGTAGTTGTCAGCACGATAGTTTCCAAGAAAATTCTTTGACACATTGACAAATGATTCCCATGCTTTTTTCTCCAGTGGGTTCAATGTTTTGGTGAATTCGCTATCATTAACTAGTATACGAATTTGTGGTCCATTCAAGACACCTGCTTTCAACTTGGCTTCGGAAACCACACCACCTAGTTTCTGAGATAAGTATAGAGTCCCAGCACCGAATTGATCCATAGCTTTGATGAAATTTTTAGCCAAACCGAGCTTTAGATGCAGTGGAGGCAAAAATATCTTTTCTGGATCTACAAGCGGATTGTGAGCACAGTTAAACTTTCCAGGCGCATCTCTTGGTCTTGTCGGCCAATCCTTTCTCACATAGTGCTCTGCATCAGCTCTGCTGTTCCACAAGCACAAAAAGCACATGTGCTTTGTGTAGCCACTCTGAAGGCCCAGTAGTAAACTGATGACTTTGAGATCGCCACATATCTTCCACTGGTGTTTCTCATACTCTATAGCGGCCAACAGAATTTTCATTGTTTCATAGCTCTCAGTCATTTTTGTTGCGTGTGCTATTGGGACAGATGGAAGCCGATTGCCATTGTGTAAAAGAACAGCTTTCAGAGAGTCTTTTCCTGAGTCTATAAACAGCCTCCAATCCTCTGTCTTGTATGTTTCAGACTTGCAGAGTTGTTGCATGAGAGATACTGCGTCCTCGCAATAACAAAGGTTGTTTGCCATCTTGAAAAATGCAGACAGCTGTCTATGTCGGTAACGCGCTGTAGTGATATGCACTCCATCTTCTAGCAGGTTACGCTGCTTTAGTCTGGATCCCAAAACTTCAGCCTTTTCTTTTGACAAGTTTAGGTCCCTGATGAGATCATGAAGCGCTTCTTGAGTAAATAGTTTAGGCCTGGTATTTTCAGAGTCATCCTGGTAGTCGTTTTCCATTGAGGTAGAGGTAAAATCGGAATCACTCAATTCTTGTTCAGTCGGTGGATTTGGGACTGGAAGTTCAGCACTGTGCGGTACTGGTCGGATTGCAGAAGCAATATTGGGGTACTGTACCTTGCCTCGTGTCTTGATTTTTATTCCCTTAATATTTGTGAGACAGAAGTAGCAGTCACTACTGTGGTCTTTAGGTTCACGCCATATCATTGGTACAGCAAACGGCATTCCTGAACTTCGTTTACCACACATCCACTCGCTCAGGTGGTTAACACAAGACTTACAGGCTACATGAGGTGCCCATTTCTTGTCTTGGTCACCCAAATGACATTTGAAGTAACTTTTGTAGTTCAGTCGAACAGCTTTTGTGATTGGTTTCTTGAGGCTACCAGGAGTGAAGGCACCACATATGTAGCAAAAACTGTCAGCACTGTTCACACACTTACGACGTTCCATGTTTTGTTAATTTCAGAGTAATTACAAATCATGCAGGTGTAGATATGCAATATCATGAATCAGCAAACTGAAACAAACAAAAAAGCACAAATCAGGACAAAATAATTGCATAAGTGGAGCCAATGAGCATATAAATTACTGTATGAATAGCATGGTACACTAAATATATAGATATGCTGGTTCTGGAAAACTGAGCCTGATACAGCTATACGAATGTCATAATTGAGTTCAGCACATACAATTACACTAGAATCAGACTGTTTTGATCCAGAACCATGAGAATTTTTTTTTATGTTGACCAGTGTAATATAAACAATATATGCCTTCCATGCTAGTTATGATAAATCTCATTAAAGCCGTTTTATCAGGGAATACTACAGAAAATAGGTTTCAAGTGTCATTTCATTGGAAAATAATATTAAGAGATAAAATTGAATCAGTTAAAATTATCTTATAAACAGCAGCTGTGTTTGTTTATATTTAGCAGGCAAGTTTAAGGAGATCGATCGAGTTTTGCAACGTAAAAGGAGATACCGAAACCCTTTGATCCCTCTTAACATAAACAGGGTCTTCCAGAGGTTAGAGGGGGCCGGGGGTAGAATTAGTACGGGGCCCTCAGTGGTCACTTTCCAAGATCAACGTATACCGCATCTATTATCACTTTTTTACATCCGGAGAATTATTGACGCCAAGTTTTCCAACGCTAATAATTTGTGCGTGTCTATATACTATATCTCATCGTTTGGGAGCCCAAGGATGTCGGGGGCCCTGCACATAAGTGAGGAACAATTGTTCAGGCTCTACATATTTCCTCAATGTGAAATTTTGAAGCTCTTTTATATAGTTAAAAATATTACTCGTGTCACTTAATCTGTATGACTTAAACTATTATTCAGAAAGATGTATATGGCTGTGACCTGATTCTTCATTTATCTCAGCATGTGTCAGTGTACTAAGTGATGCAGTCAATGTATAATTTGTATCAGAAAGACAAACATTCAAAATATTTATTCACTGACAATTGACGTCTGATATTATCGGAAATACAACGCGGATTTCTTAAGTATTGATTTGTCTAATTCTG